>OZ018320.1:183504388-183999571 GCA_963969495.1 Ceratothoa steindachneri
TTTAGCTTAGATTTTGATATTTATTAAATTTTAATCTTGCCTATCACGAAAATAATTGCATTAGCATGCATGTCTATTTTTTATTGCTATAATTAATTTTCCATTCTGTGTGAGTAAAAATATTATTAGTTAGCATCAAAACACAGCAAAGTTAAGCAGCAGTCTTGTAAAGCTTTTTGAAGATGTATAAAACAAATAATTATATATAGAATTTACCTTTTGACCGGTACCATTTTTCAAAAATGTGACATGACTAATTGGACAAACGGTATATTACAATATAATAGTGTGAAGTATGAGTTTTATTTTCAATAAGCTTTTGAAATTGGTATCGAATTTCATTATCCTTTGTTTATTGCTTCGAGATATGATAAAATTATCAATTTAAAAAGAAATCGTTGAAAATTTTGAGTTTTTTTGAAGTAATTCCAGTATTTCCAATGTATTTTTATGGTTGATTAGAACAGCGTTTTCGTGGAACGAATCAACTGTCTCAATCGAGGTGTACATGCAGTGAAATGATAAAAGAGCAAAGCTGATATCCACTGCACAAACTAAAGAGAAAAATAGATGAACTCTTCAACAAGCGCGAGATGGATGTGTGCGCGGCGTCTGGGTAGAAGGGTGGTTGTAGAAATGGGGGTGCCTTTTTTGTACGTGATTGTTTGGGGCGTGATACTTCTAATAAAATAGAAACCCGTCGCTGAAGAAACACATCCCGTTTGAATATTAGAAAAATCACAGTAACAACCCTGATAAAAATCCAAAATAAGAGGTTAAATGAGGTGTAAAATATATCTTCATAACAAGTTTGTTCAAATAGCACATGAGCTCAAAAGTACGAACATGAACATCTCTTTTGCAAGACAGAAATGAACAATTTAAACTTAAAAAGTCACATAAATCAATTAGGGATGATACAGTGAGCGCAACTAAGCGAATGAGAGACAAAAAATTCAACCGAATTTCACTTTTTAAGAATGGTGCACTAAACTCAAATTCAGACATGACCTGATAATAAGTCATAAAAGAAATGCAATTTTCTTGCGAAACATTATTCTTTACGTTTCCATAATATAAACTAATCTTAAAGTTCTAAGATTGTATTTCAAACTGTGTCTTTTCCTCTCTGCTTTATTTCATATGCCTGCAAGATCGCTCTATCGTAGGTGGGTCTAAATTTTTCTCCTCGCCGGCTGGCCATTTTCACCTAGCAACTCTATGCAGAGCTTTTACGTCTTTCAATTTCAACCTTGAAACTTTCACATTCTCTCGTAATTCACACTCACCGGGCCTAAAATTAACATTTAGGAGATGGAGAAAATCTATAATTAATGGAAAGCGATAGAAATAAAATACACACCATGGCTCGAATTCCACGTTAAGCTGTTGTGCCAATGACTACCTAGGTCATATATTGTCACGGACTATATTTCTTGCTGTTCTATATATAGTGGAAAATAAACAGATGGGGTTCAAATATATGAAATCAAGCACTTTTGGCTTTTCGGGGCACCCCCTAACGACTAAGCTACCATCCACACCTCCTAGGAGGTGGTGCCAATTTCGCTCCTTTACCAATTTCAAGAATTAAGGCTGCCTATATTTGATTGGAAGAACAATGGTCCCGGCATAGACTTGAAAGAAAAGCTTTACGTGTGATAATAATATCATGAGGTGATATTAGACACGTAACTGAGATAATAAAAATAACAATTCAAACGATACAGTTAATATATACAATCCGGGATTTAACAGCAAGAAACAAAGAAAGTTTACATAGCACTAGAAAGAGCAGACTAACTCACTCTCCAATTCCAATGTCTTTAAAACAAAGATAAAAGAAAAACAGATGATAAAAACCAAAGCTCTACTATTAAAAATCGACACGAGTAAGAGATATGCGAAAAATGAGACCTACGAAGAAGGTGGCAAATACAAACAATAAACAGGATCCTCAGCAAAAGGGGGAAGTTATATAGTAGAAAATAAACAACCTTTCCTTTAATTTCGGAGAATCGATCTGTATAACATAATGGAAATCACACAAATCCTTTATTCCATAACATATGCCAAGAGCTGAGGAAAGAAGAGGACCCACATATCCAAGAAAAACTCACAAATACTTAAAAGTAAGGAAACATTAAAAACAAGAAAAATCACCACAAAAATAAAAAAAAGAATGATACAAGGTCTTTAATGAGACCAAAACTGATAATGATAAAAAGGTTTAAATATTTAACACGAAACGTGACCCGGATAACAGATCTTCCTTGTTAACATTTTTCACATCTCACATACTTTTGTTTTTAAATTCATAAATTCATTTTCATTTTTAATTTAGAAAAATAAATTATATACAATGTAAATATTTTAATTTCTTGGTTTTAACATCAATAAAATAGATATATCTTATAAATCTAAATTAATAACTTAGAGTTACATATTCCCCCCAAAAAACAGGAAGATAAGCCTATATCAGAAGATATAGAACAAAGAGTAAAAATAAAAAATAGAAACTAATAAAAGTGATTAATCGCACTAAAATAGGGTAGTAGAAGATAAACATTTTACAACACATTATGTAATATCTATGATAGAAATAATTGTTAGGAAACAGCATTTAGATTAGCAAGTGTTTAGCTCACATCGTTGCTATGTTAATATGAAAATTTTTAATGGGTTTTAAAATTATTTAATAAGAAGTTTTTATCTAAGTATAAGTTGTTTTGATTTCTTAGGCGAAATGATGGCTTTGGATGCTGATCCATTTTCGCCTGTTGAAAGAGAAGGTTTCCAAAAACATGTTTGCCTCAGTTGCATCCTTCTTTCCTCTTCTTTGTCTCACTCATTTCTCTTGAAAAGTAATGCTAGAGATGTATGATGATCTCAAGTTGAAAAACAAGCTGAAACGTTAACTACCCCTGCAGTCTCATACACGACAGGCATTTGGAAAATAGTGAAAATAATGCAGTTTTCGTTAGTTTATTTGCTCACTACATAAACCAACAAGCGACCAAGCAACAGGTTCTACTTTAGAAACAAGGCATTTTTCTGAATCTGGCAGAGGAAGCAATATTTATATTGTTGCTATATATATATTATTGATTTATTTCCAAGTTTATAAGTTCAACGCTTTGGCTTACTTTTGAGAAAAAAATACATAGTACAAACAAACAAACATCCAAACAAATAGACGAATATATATATATATATATATATATATATATATATATATATATATATATATATATATATATATATATATATCAAAGTAGCGCGAGAGAATGATGAAAATGAATCCATTAAACCACATAGAAAGAGAAAACGGAATAATTTTTTCTTTGCAGTAATGTTTTTACCTTTTATCGAAAAAATCCGAACAGGGAAGCGATTCGCACCATGCACACTGAGGCAGCAAGCACCGCTTTTATCGCAGTTAAAAGTATGCGTTTAGTACATTATGCTACGCAGAGATATATGCGTAGCATACTACTCAAACATATTGAGAGAAAGAGAGAGAAGTATATCAAAATGAAGATTTACATTGAAACTGAGCCCAGCTATTCTGAATGTGGAAAAAAGTAATTATTGGCGAGATTGCAGGGAAATTCAGGAGAAATTTCTCAACTTTGGATGGCCTTGGGAATAATAATGAAATAGTATGCACACGGAGAAAAGGAATAGAATTTTTTGATACCCTTCCACTTCGTTTCTCTCTGAACGGAAGGAGCCACAGCAAATGATAAAAGGACTTTGCCAATATCCTGATATTTTTCAGACTTGTGATATGCGGAAGAACTCTAATGGTAAGAGCTCGAAATTTTTTCTTGCAGAATGTCTTTCTCTAAAATTTTCTTTTACAGTCAATAATCTTATTTCAAATCTTTTATTTGCCTTATTCAAATAAGATATTATTATTTTCTTCTTGGGAAAATTTTTTGCTCCTGGCAAATTCATTAAAATCTTTTGCTAATGTTGTGTAGACAGTCGTTGTAATAGAAATTTTGACAAGTGATTATAAAATATCTAATACAAAATAAAAGTAAAGTTCTATCTACTAATTTGTGCATATTCTACACGTAAAAATAACAAAAAAAATAATTCATTAGCTTTTTCTATAAAATGCTGCAAAGCTAAAGAGTTATTGCATATAATCCCTACACATACTTTACTTCTATTTAATTCCCTATTAATTGACACTTTAATTTAGTTTCAAGCGAAATTAAATAAATTGATAAATTGAATAGATATCAAAAAGAGGAAATAGAAGTGACCCAAGTCTTGAATAGATAATTTAAATTTAATATACGTTCAATGAGAGAAAATTTATGGTAGCGAGAAGGTAATAATGTAGCAGTTGAAATAGCGTTTGTGAATGACTTTGGAGAACTTTTGATATATACAAACACCTAATGGTCTCACGGTGGTAATTAGAAGTACAGTTATCTAGCTTTGAAATTTTCTTAAATATTTATTAATCTCCAGTATCTTTACAAATACTGAATTTCATTGCAAGGAAAACTGTAACTCAGGGAGTATCAAACTATCTCACTACTCCCACGTACATCCACCATTGTGTCGTGTTACTGGTAGCAAACTCTCTCTCAGCGACCGCTCTCTTTCTGTCTAAGCAAGAATCAACCGTCGAACGATTGTAATGAAGCGATCGTTGTGTTAGTAGTCAATTAATTGACGTTTGTGCACTATCGCAACACAAGTCGTCGGCGAGATCGTCACTCATGTGCTTTGTGTGGACCCGAAGGCACCCTATCTCATCCGAATCCGAATCCGAATTTAAAACTGGCTATGTGTGTATTAATAATTCAATAATAAACAAGAAAATGCTTTTTATTTGAAAGAGGATAACCAACAAAAGCGGTCCTAAAGGGTTGAAATGAAATAACCATCTTGTTAAAGATATAGGAAACGACAACCATATCATAGAACCTGCCAGTTATCTCTTCATATAATTTGATATTATATAATCCCAGTAAGTTGGCTCGGCGGACGGGGCTTTAATATATAATGAGGTTTGGGAGTAAAGGGGATAACGCTCCAAAAATTATTTCCTTCCTTCCATAAAATTCAACACCCATCGAAATTTTAATTTATTGCCATCTGATGCAATCGAGGCACCCTCTTTTTTCACTTTTTCTGTCAAACCTTTTAAAGTTTTTACTTGTTGATATTGTCGCATAATACCAACAGTAAAGATTACAACATTTCTCATCTCTCAATTGGTAGAGATTACATCTTTTTAAGTATAAAATTTTCCCCTTCAAATTCATTTGATAGGAGACTTTGGCACAGCAAAAATGGATTAATTTCGCAAGTTTGTGGAGAAAAAGAGTGCTAATATATAAAAAAAAATAAGGAAATTTTTAATCATTATCTGAACGCAATAAATGAGGCTTCAGTTACGCTTCTTCTGTCATCCACGATGGCGGCATCACCCTGAAACCTTCGCAATTGATAAGAACTTGGATTTTACTACAGCTTTTATTTATTCAACCCCAAAATTTGAAGTCATTTGATGGCTATAAAACTTAAGGAATTATGTCAGCAGAAATTAGTAATTACTCCTAAATATCTTAAAAATAGCCGACGGAGGTATTTTCTAAGATATTTAATTTCGATATTAAGTATGGATAATTGCTCGGGTGAAGAATTGTGTAATTGCTTGCTTACCTTAATTTATCAATATATTTCACAATTTTTTTTACAACAACAAAGAAATAATATAAAAATCCTTCCGTTATTCCATGCTTAAAGAATGGAATAATGGAAGGATTTTTATATTATTTCTTTGTTTCTTTCATTTTTAATTACTGAGGGTAATTTGGAAAGAGATCATTTAGAGGAGCATTTGGGGCTGGAGGGTCTTGAGAATATATTTGTTAATAAGGGAGCAATAAAGAAAAGAGAGAATTAATTAACTTTTAAATCTCGAGAACTATTTTCTGAATTTACTTTTAAAAGAGCAAAAGAGAGGATATAAGAATAGGTTTCAAGAAGGCAATTTTGAAAATTTATATTAACAAATCAACATTAATGCAGAAATTCTTATACAAATATAGTGAAATTAATTCACTAAATTTGATAGAGTCCCTATTTCGCGAATAATATCAATCACTAAATGAATAGCACTGATATGGAATCTCAGGTGTTTCTGACTCTGACAACATTGAATTGACTAATAATATAAGACAGTTAATGAGATTCTCCTAAGGAGATGAATTCATCTTTTTTTATTAACTACTCAATACCCCATTCTTTATCTCACCATTTGGAATGTTTATCGTAGTCATACGGAGTTCATACCCTGGTAACGAGCAGATTAATGAAATTTCCCTCCTTCCTTTAAATCATTCGAACTTTTTGTACATATAGTGGAATTTTAAGAAATTTGACTTCATTGAGAATTTCTGTGGCTTTATGAGAAAGGATAAATAGAACTATTATTGTTTCGAGGTTTTCCAAATAAGGATAAATTTTCCAATTCGTCATTTTTCACTATTTGAAGGTTGATTGCCTTGTCGTATGTTTGCGCTTTTGATATATGACACGGTTTTGTGCGGAAAAGTCTCATCAAGTTGCAATCAAGGAAAAGCAAAGAAGATATTAAGGTTGCCTAGTTACTTAACCATAGTTCCTGATTTAATTGCTAATGACGTGTCTTTCTTTACTTAATATATTTGGTTAGTGAGTGTAGATTGTGTAAAAAAATGCTTGGAATTTTGCTACCCTCACACATACTCTGGTAGTTAAAAGATATTAAAGGGCCTATCACTTACATCCAGTGGGATATAACCTCTTCCACAAATGCAATTTATATGGTGCAGTTTCATTTGTGCTTTCAGTATCCCATTTACCTAATTCAAACACGATATAATTCTTCTCTTCTTATGCAAAGGTTTTGTTCGTGGCCAATTTATTAAAAAATGCTTCTTGCAAAAGCTGTCTCGATGGCTGTGGGATTACAAAAGAAAATAGTCTGGTATTTATATACTACTTTGTGCTTATTATATAGGTAAACGTTTTCTGGAAAATGATGAGACACTAAAGAGGTATTGCATATAATCTCAAGACAGTAAACTCTTTTTAGTTCCCTATTAATTGAATCCTTTTAATTATTTTCAAGTGGAATTAAATAAATTGATAAATTGCATTGATAGATGAAATAGTAGTAACCCAAGACTCGAATAAATGATTTAAAATTAAAACACGTGTAATGAATTAGAGAAAAGTAGATGTGCTTTACAGTTCAAATCTATTTGTTAGAGAAAGGTTATGGTAGTGAGAAGGGAACAATATAGCAATTTATATAGGAGCTGAGACTGACTTTTTAGAATTTATGATATATATATACACCAAATAACTTAATATGGTTATTTGAAGCAAATTGTCTGGTGTTGGAATGTTCTTAATCTTTTGTTGATCTTCAAGATCTAAACAACACTGAATTTCACTTCGAGGACAATGTCGAGAAAATACCGAAACTGCAATAATTCAGGAAGCACTAAACAATCTCACTAGGTCCACTCACGGCCATCATTGTCTCGTGTAACGCGAAGCAAACTCTCTAGCGGCGCTGTGGTCATAGTAAATTAATTGACTTTTGTGCACCATCGCAACACAATTTGTCGGCGAGATCGTCACTCATGTTCTTCGTGTAAACCCGATGGCACCCTATCTGATCCGACTTCCAATTTAAAAATAACTCAATGTCTATTAATGATTTAGTAATAAACAAGACAATATTTTTTTATTTAAAAGACGATAACCAACGAAAGTATCTCGGCTGAAACGGATTGAAAATGAAATAACAAAATGTTAAAGAGAGAGGGAGTCAACCCAAACAGAGAACCCACCAGATCTCCCTCCAGAGAACTTAATATTTTATATTCCCAGTGAGAGTAAAGAAAAGAAAATGTTTAAAAAGTATTTCCCTTAACAGTAATCGATTCCCCCACCTTTTTTCACTTTTCTGCCAAACTTTTTAATGTTTTGACCTGTCTTTCATGTAAGATGATACCAACTATAAATTCCATAATTACATTTCTCGTCTCGCATTCTGTAGAGATTTCATATTTTCCAGTATTAAATTTTACCGTTCAAAATCATTTGATAGGAGACTTTGTACAGGAAATTTGGGTGAATTTGGCTTTAAGGGAATGGAAATTGCCTTAACGACTACTCTTAATTTCGACTTTATTGCAAATGATTTGGAGCTATTTTGTATTGTTTATCTTATTGAAACGCATGATATTAAAGTCTATACAACAGCGGTAGCTCGTACATAAAATGAAGAGAATAATTCAATGCTAATATGTCTTATAATATTAACAAGTTGAAGTAAATTCAAAGAATCGCTATGAGCTTATAAAATATCGAGACCAAATTGTTATCATCCAAAAGGAAGAAAAGGATACTGAAATTATAAGATCTATAGATAATTAAACACTCATCAATTACAGTATTTTATAACTTTAGGATTTTTTCAATATGTTTTTTCGTTCTAAAAAGGAATTTGTGTCAATTTAAACGACGAGCAAATTATTATAGCTTATCTAGTTCAGGATTTCAGAAAAAAAACTAAAATGAGATTTTCTCTTTTCCATTTTGGAAAAATATGAGGAGGTTTGTATACAATTTTAAAATTTTGCCGACTGATTTTTAACCTAATCTAACTGACTAAAATGGAGAAGGAGCGACAAGTACACCTACGTTCATCTCCATTCCCAAAGAAATGGGGACTCTGAGTGCTGTTTTTCCGGATTTTAGACAGTAAAGGATGACAATATCGGTAGTGGAAACCTCTAAAAAAATTTAGACCAAAACGCCATTGCCAGAGCCCTCTGGGCCGAAGCGACAGTTATTACTGTAAGGACGAATACTACAGGTTCTGTTTTTGTGATAATAATAAGATTGGATCATTTCTCTAAAGAAGATCCAAATCGCATGTAAAAAAAAAGAGACGGTACCAAGTTTTGTAAAAGTTTTTACACTTTGTTTTTTGATTTTTCTAGAGGTTTCCATGCGTAATAAAAAAATTCCGTAAAAATCATTAAAGTTCTACTTTTCAAGCCCGTGTAATTAAAACGCATTTTTCATTGAGTGCAGGTGTGTCGATGAGAATGTGAAAGGAATGGAGAACTCTGCTTTCGTGCGCGCGGGCCACAACAAGTATGACATCTCCAACTCGCTTAACGTCAGAACGATAACCGTTCTCAAATTTACGGAGATACTCAAGAACGGGAAAGACCGCAAATATCGTCCTCGTTTAGACATAGATCAAGTTGTCAACCATTTAACACTGAGAAATGCCTTCGAAAGTACTACCAAGCTCAAAATGATACGGCTGGCGAAGAAGAAGAACATCTCACGATGTCCGGAGCCATAAAGGAGGAGGCTGCAATAGCTTGAGTTGCGGGGATATACCACGGCTCACCGATGGCATGCAAGAACAACGTCGGTAGTGCGGTGTTCGCCTTCTCAACCACATCTGAATGTCACAGCAATCGAATTCTCATTTCTTCTGATCAAATATTCTTCCCGGTCGATGTTTTCAACAAAAGCAGAACGATGGCCTTGTAAGCTTCGGTAAGGGTGTCTACGAGGTCCGGTACGTGTTCACGATCAACCAGTTGAAAGAATCTTCTGCTATGCAACAAAGAAACTCAATGTTTCCTCCTTACCAAAAATATTACCTTGACTTCCGAAAAGATGACTGGAGAACAAATTGTCAAAAGAGTCTGTGCAAAAATACGATAGAAAAAAAACCCTTCTAGCAATAGACTTTTATGAAAAGAAAACTTCAATTTAATGTCTTATATATATAAGATTGATAATTCGGAATCCACTGACATCCCACAGAGAGGATTACGTAGAGTGATAAATCTATGGCGAAAGAAAACAAACTATAACCTTGGAGCACAAGGTGCACAGAAATCCCCGATTAAAATGGTTTCAAGCAGTACAGTTCTTGTGTTAACACGGTAAGTATATTAACGCTATTTCCTGATTTACACGGTGACATAACATGGATTAATATCTCAGCGACGAATTGTAGGTACTCTTCTTCAATTACTGCAAGAGACTCATTTTCTTTTGTTACGTTTTCTTTAATTGAATCTACAATAAAACAATTTGTTACGTTTCCCAAGTTAAAAGAATTCAGCAGGTAATAATGGATATGGACCCTGATTGATGACAGCCCTCACACAGTCTACAAGAATCGGACTCCGAACGAAGAGCTAAGCGCCTGGTAATGGAAGCAAATCCAAGCCTGAGAGAAATCAGGAAACGCTAATTCTTTCATCGAAACTTAAAACAGAAAATTACAAGAAAGAATAAAAATTTGCGAACAATAAACTGATTGTAGATTGCTCTTATTTTCACTCAAAGTGTTAGAGACCCATAAGAAGGATCGAACCATAATTTTCACCTTTTAGTTCCTAATGTTTTAAATTTTTTCAAAGGCTATAAGCAACATAACTTGACCACTACAGCGCTCATAACGGCTTTAAAATAGGGAATAGTGAACCCCAGAAGTTAACCCCGTTAGGGGATGCAATGAAGGGGGATCATAGAGAGCACGAGCCCAAAATTTATTGGTGGTGTCGTATAGTAGTAGATCTACTTAGGTATGTTGGTCGAGTAGGGAGGGATTCTCTAATATAGAGGAAATTAGGAATTCGTAGGTGGGCAAATGAAATAAAAATAAACTGTTCCGACACAACCTCTTTCCAGATTGTACGTAAGGACAAACAACAAATATTGATTGAGGAGAGATAAAAATAGCGCCATGAGCGCTCGCTAAGGATAAGAAAATGGCGGGAACGTTTACCGCCCATTGGAAGGTGGCATAGACGAATGATTCCGTGTTCGCTTAAGGACTCTCTTAAAGAAGAACAAACCGAAAGAAAAAAACTAATCGAAACGGTATATGGAAATCTAAAAGTTTATCTGATCTGAATCAAAGAGGTATTGAATTGATAGATTGCAATCTGCCACGTACAGCGCGATGTAGAAAGATTAGTTTCAGCAGACGGAGTAAAAACACTAAAAATTATCGGACTAGAACCCAGAATTCTACCTCAAATTACGGCTAATAGAAGCCTCATATGTCCAAAGATAGACATGTAGGTAGGCTCATAAAGAAATTAAGAGATAAAAAAGGAAAACAAAAAACAAATAACACATGCATTGAGATCTACGAAGTCATAAAATTTGGAAACCACTCGCATGTTTCGAAATAATGTGCACCAAAAACGAAATGTTTTCAAAATAGTATGTACTAAAACTTAAAAGTTAAAAATAAATCTGCCATAACGGTTTGCTTTTGTTTAGCATGAGAATCCCACCAAACATATGGAAAAGGAGTGGCACATCAACATACAGATGTGCTTCAACTGATATAAAATGGAGGATCACACTAAAAGAAATTGACACGGGACAGAGCAAAGTTGCTCTAAATTTGGCCAGAGAGAGGAAATAACTCAATTGAGATGGGCCACACAGAGCAATGGCAACAGTTTCCCTAAAGATGATTGAGATGATAATAATAATAATAGGTATTTAAAATGCGCTCTTCAGGGCTGTTAGCCCTTCCAGAGCGCAGGTTGTGTAGCGAGTGTAGAGAGATTTTACAAGAGAGAGAAGGTAATTCTGAAGAGATGAGTTTTCTGGAGAAGTTTAGAAGTAGCAAGGGAGAGAGAGGATTGGACATCGGGGAAAAGAGCATTCCAGAGTCGTCTAGGAGCGTAAACTAAGAAGAAACGGTCACCCATCGAGCAGAGGACAGAACGAGGAGTGTTTAAGAGGGGATCGAGGTTAGACCGGAGTGCCCGAGGAGTTTGATGACGGGAGAGGGCAGACAAGAGATGAGGTGGAGCCTCGGGGTTTAGAGCCTTGTAGGTGATGAGAAGAATTTTATAGTGGGTAGGGAAGCGAATGGGTACTAGTGTAGCTCCTGTAACAAAGGCATCGAAAGAGAGAACCGGGGATGGCGAAGGAGGATCCGGGCAGCATAGTTTTGAACTAGTTGTAGGTGGCGAAGTGACCTAGAAGGGAGATTCACTGAAGGAGAATTGCAATAGTCTAAGTGTGAGGTGAAGAAGCCATGAATAGCAGTCTTAAGGCTTTGTCGATCAAAATGGGACCGAACTCATAAAACAGAATGGCATGAATGCTACAGAATAGACATTGTAATGGTAAACTACTACATAGCTTACGACGCACTAGAAAATAACGTCGTAGTTGCTGGGAGGCGCGGGGCGGCAAATTGAAAGCCGGCGTGCATTTAGTCAGGTACACACTACCGGCAAAGGTTATACATAGGACCCCATAACGCGAAGAAACTCAGAGTCAATCAGGAGTTGGTACAGAGAGGACCTGCTGTTTCCTGCACTGCCTACCCAGACCCCTGTCAGTACTTGCCGTCATTACCTCTACCGCTGCAACAGCTACCGATTTACCCGTCTCTGTCGCTCTCACCGGTAAGTCTGATGCATACGAGTATGTGCCCCTTACGTGTCGTCCCTGTTTCCAGGACAACTACAATCTGTGTATTGCCTCAATACTTCCTTTACAGGTATTTAGAGTATTTCTTTTCATCTTGCGCCCATTCTTTGGTTCTCATTATCGAGACCTACAGTTACTTAGAAGGGACGTAAGACGGGGGTATATTCCCATGCTGATTGTCAGGAATAGCAGTGCTTAGATGATAACAACGTGTTGTCGTTAGTGGTTTGATCCTGAGATCTTTATTTGTGACATATTTGTGCTCTTTATTTATTTAATAAATTTAAGGAAGCATCCTTGTATTATTTTACCTTGGCAGATATCTAAGAACCTTCGTGTTGGAATCGCTTTATTTCTGTTTTGGATAGAGAGAACTTAGTTCCGCGTCTTTCTTATACACACATGAATGCAACAGTGAATAAATGAAAATGAATGAATATATCAAGACGAATTACAACTAAAAAAATTAGAATACGTGATTCGGATTTCACGTTAATCATTAAGTAAAAATAATAGAATATTCCATTCTTTGTTTTCTATTTTTCAGCTTGCAGGAAGAAGGCCAACATAGACCAACTTCTTCTCTCCTACTGCTTTCTCTTTTGATCCAGGTTTCTTCTCCAATCCCTACCTCCTTCCTTGGGCCCACCAAACACGGTGATATGTAGGGGAGAAGGACGTTGGGGAACCAAGAAGCCTGGCCACGGGGGCTATTTCCTCTCCTTCCCTGTCAGGGAGAAGGCACAAAAGCTGCGCTCGATACACTATCCATCTTCCGCAAAACAAAAAAACAGACCCTCATTGCACCGAAGGGAACATAAAGATCAGTGAAGCTTGGCTTCGCTGCTAGAGACCAGAGATAGGCAAGAAGAGATAAAGAATGAAAAGATAAGAATGCAGATCAAAAGACCTTGGATATTTTTTTTCTAAATTCATATTAATTCAATGGGTATAAAGTCCAGTTTTGTTCAGACTTTTATCTACAACTGTCCTAAAATGTCATGTCACACTTTACGCTGCATTTCGTTCATAGAGGGACAATTTAATATATTATTTAATGCTATATGTAGCGTTTCAGGTATATTTAGATATAAATATATTAAATAAGACATTTAGCAATAAACCTAAATTAAATTTAGTGATTTTTTACGTTATTGCGGTATTTTCAGCATTACTCTCGAAACATTTTGGCGTAGTTCTGTTTCAAAAGAGAGTTGCCAAATTTGAGTAAATTGTCCCTTTTCTTAGCTTAGATTTTGCTATTTATTAAATTCCAATCTTGCATATCACGAAAAGAATTGCATTAACATATGGATATTTTTTATCACGATGATTAATTTTCCAATCTGTGTGAATAAATATATTATTAGTTAGCATCACAGTACAACAAATTCAAGCAGAAGTCGTGCAAAGATATTTAAAGAGGTATAAAACAAATAATTATATATAAAATTTACATTTTGACCGAACCATTTTAAATATGTGACATGACAAATTGTATAAACGGTGTTTTACAATATAATAGCGTAAAATATGAGTTTTATTCTCAATATTTTTGTAAATTGGTATCCAATTCCTTTGTTTATTGCTTCGCAAATATGATAAAACTCTCCATTTAATAAGAAATCATTTATAATTTTGAGTTTTTTAAAGTAATTTCAGCATTTCCAACGCATTTTAATGGTTGATTAGATCCGCGTTTTCATGGAGCGAATCAACTGTGTAGTGAAATGATAAAAGAGCAAAGCTGGTATCCACTGCGTAAACTAAAGAGAAAAACAGATAAACTCTCTAACAGGCGGGAGAAGGATGCGTCAGCGGCGTGATATTCCTAATACATGAAAACTCATCGCTGAGGAAGAAACATGGTAGGAATATAAAAAAAATCATAGTAAGAAACCTGATCAAATCAAATTACGATGATAAAGTAGATGTAAAGTAAACCTTAAAACAAGTTTGTTCAAATAGCACATGAACTCAAAAGTACGAAAATGAACATCTTTTGGGGAATTCAAAAGAGATCGCTATTTGCAAGAAACAAATGAACAATTTAAATGTCCACATAAAACCAATTAGGAAAGATAAATCGAGCACAGATGAGCGAATGAGAGAAAAAAGAAACACAATCGAATTTCCCCTATTAAGAATGCTGCACTAAACTCAAATTCAGACATCCACTGATATTAAATCATAAAGAAATGCAATTTTCTGGCAAAATATACACCAATCTTAAAGTGTTGAAATTATGTTTCAACCTGTGTCTTTTCCCCCTACTTTCTTTTGTATGTCTGTAGGTGGGTCTAATTTCTTCTCGCCGAATGGTAATTTTAGTTGGGTCGTTTTAAAACCTTTTTTTGAAGACCACGCTTGAGTGTTATGGATCTAGATGGACGTTAGGACATCCGTGTGGTTGTGCAATCGAACCTAAGTCCTGTTTGCCGATGGTGCTTTCGCACGCTTGTCTTGGCTTTTGAGCTTGCAGCGTTGGTTCTTGCGATGGTGTTCATTCCGTCCCTTTGCAGACATAAGACTAGGCTATGTGTGTATTTAGTTCAGAACACTGCAATTCGTCAATACGACCACTCTTCCACTTTCTAGGAAATTTCATTCCATGATTCAGTTCGGTTTTGATTTGATTAAATAGTCTGAGTTGTATTCGTATTAACATTAGGTGTTTCTAAAGAAGAGATGAGTAGTTGTAACAGTAGAAAAACTCAAAAGAAGAAAGTGACTATTCATATTTGCTTTCTTTAGGGTATTAAATCAAATATTCCTATTCTAACGTTGGAACTCTTTGTTCTTTCCTTTTTTTATACCTCTCTTACGTATCGAGGGCTTGAGGATATTATTTATATTTTCAAATTTTCTACAGAGGTTTTAATTTTTTCTTAACCAACAGCGATCTACTTGTATATTTCTATTATATTCTGTTCTTCACCTTTTTCCAGAAAATAGAACTATCAACATTGGAAAAACTTAATGATAGTATTTTCGAGTGAAATCGCTACGAAACTTCAGTTGTTTTGTGTGTCCTCTAAGTCTGATTTCATTTCTAGTTTGCTTTTCTCTCTTTAAAGGCTAAATAGCTAGTTTTAATGGTGTTTCTATCCCTGGGAAGGAAGAAAATAAAATAAGTGTCACTTTTAATTAAAAGAGTCAATAATTAAACGTAAAATGACCCTAACTCTTAACAAAGTTATGAGAGAAGAGAATTTATGGGAACTTATCAGTTCTTTAATATAGATAAATTCGATTAATTTTTAATCGATAAAGAGATGTAGTCTCAAATTGGTTACGATTTTAAAATAAAATTGCAATTAAGAGCCTTTTCGAGAGATGGAGATGTAAGTTCCCCCAACTTTTCGAACCTCAACCCTCATATTTGCCTTTAATTTCTTTCTAGTCAATCTCAGACAAGCTTAATGTTATCATGGTCTTTTCGTTTTATTGGAGCAAATTACATATACTATTATCAAGTTTTGTATATATTATATTATTGATATGTGTATTGCAAGTCTGAAAAGGTCTCCCTAGTTGTAAGTTAACTTAAGAGTAATCAATTTCGTCCTGTATTACCTTGAAAATTAGGATATAAATTTCTTGGAAAAAGAAATGCTAGAGAAACCGCTCCCTTTTCATGTAGTGTTTTTAAAGGAAACTAACGCTAACTACAAAAGAATGATTATCCTCATCAATGATGTACTTGGAATTCTACCTCCGAAATTTGTATCCGGAGAATCTTAAACTGCAGCCTAGGAACAAGGAGCTTCCGGTAGGAGAGAATTTTAAGTTCTAATTCAACCTTCTTGTGTTAAAACTATGTCCTAGTCATAGGTCAAATTCAAGCAAACCTCTTTCCCTGCCTTCTCTTTCCGCCCATAATTTTAACAATAATATTTCAAATCCCCGGAAAGGATTTTTCGACAAATTAAGATTCATTACATATCAATTAAGAATTGTGCGACAGAATTCATTATATGTTAAAATGCTTCAGGTACAATAGCCCTTTAAACACAGACATTCCTTTGACTCAAAATAAAATTAGAGTGCAATAAAAATAAGTTCTTTTCTCTTGGTTAAAAAAACGGAAAACTTGTAATGTATCGCTATAATTCTTTTTTAGCTCTCATTTTCTATTTAATTACATCCTAAAATATCATATCGGTCTTTTCCAGAATGATATTCGTCCCCAAATTCTTCATAATTCATTTTACGTTGATAACTTCGCTAATAGAGTTCGGACCCCAACCTCCTCAAAGAAGTGTACATTAAAGTTAAGGAGAGGTTAGCACAAGCGAATTCGAACTCACACCTTGGAACTCAAATCAGGAATATTCAAGTTCCTTTTTTAAAACTGAGAACAAGTATCAAATATATCTTCAGTTGGCACTATGAGGTAAACGGGGATATAAAAGGTTTATCTGACTCAGTAGTCTGAACAAAGCGAGATGTCCTTTCAGAGATCTGAACGATATTCGATCCACTTGGTTATTTCACACAAGTCACAATTCATGTTACACTTTTGATACAGGGCCTATAAAAGGAAAACGGAGCATGGGACTACGCAAATGAAGAGTCCGACTTAAAAAATTCCTGTTATCGATTTTCTATGCATTCTTACTTTCATAACATTTCTAATATAAATTTCTTTTAGGCAAAGATCGCTCCTTTTTCTGGAAGGTCTCTGCCATCTTTGGAATTAGTAAGCGTAGGGTTAGCATTGAAAGTCCTCCCGCTGATTATCGAAAACTTACTCTCCTTTACATCAATTGAGATCCTTGAGCACAATCAGATCCTCTTTCATGTCTCCTCAATGACGTTTGTAAAATAAAACAAAAAAAATCTTTTCGTTAAAATTTGTCTTCAGGAGATCAAAATCATTTGGGAGGAACTTTGCCGTATATTCAAACTGAACATTTCTTTTAATTATGTCAGCATTAACTACGGAATTCCAGGTGTAAGGAGAAATTTTAGCCCCCTCATAGGTAACCCTTGACAAAATTTATGGCCATAACCTGAATTAAAATGTCTCACGAAGCAAGAATAAATTAAATTCCTTTCCTTTTTTGCAATTCTAAAGTATTCTGACCCAAATAAATTATACCGAATCATTTGCGTTGTCTTAAAATTTATTTTGATGTTACAAAAAAACAATGTCCATATAAATTTGGTGTGCAAACTGCTTGCGGATTCGTGTCTATAATCCGCAATCGGAACTTGATCCAACCCCAAATCTCTTCAATTCTTTCTTTGTTCCAGACTCAACCCTCTAAAAAATAATCGAAATAAGGCAATACTTGTTTACATGTTACAAAAAATAATAAAGAAAATAGGAGATCCGGAGTTCGTAATCCTAATCTTGAACGGCTGTTAAATGGAAACAACTCTTTCCTGGCCCAAGGACCCCCTCACGTCTACAAAACTTGATTAAAATCTGTTTATGTTTTTGAGAAATCCTTCACTCACATAGTGAAAGAAAATAAGTAATCAAGACAAGCCTTCCTATCTGGATCGAACCCGATATTAATATGATATCTGGTTTTGTGGCTACACTGGTTGAAACATAAGCAGGAGATGTGGCCACTCCTATTGATTATAGTATATCTAGATTTTTTTACCTTGTCTTCAGATCTCCGAGGAATGACGCAGATTTATTCCCTCCAAACACCTCGAAGAAATTTGCCGTTGCCGTAGAAACATATTTTCTTCCTGGAGGCTCGTATCTTCTCATTATTATATTTACTCCTGTAATTGATTCCACTTCAATTTCTAAATAACTTATCTCTACTTCTTCAATTCTTTAATGCTTCAATTTCATCCTTATTGCTAGTTTTTCTGCATTGAATCCTTTATTTATGAAATCTTTATATAACTCTCTCCTTTCTAATAGTTCATATTAATTTCTATGATTTTTGATATGTTAAGGTTTATATCGATATTTCAGGTTATTTCTTTTTGCTATATCCAATGCCGTGTTTATATATGCTCGGACAATACATCTCTTTGTGTTTTTCTTGCATCTATCCTTCGATTCTTTCCTCCTCCCCTTTTATTTTCGAAGAATATTGATTTTCTTTGATATTTTCATACCCTTTCCATCTATCTCGTCGTACATATTTTTTGTTTCACTGATTTCGGAAAATTTCTCTCTCATAATCTTTTTATTTTTGTGATGTCTTCACTTGAGCTTCTTTTACTCTCTGTTTCAGGGATATTTTCTTTTTTTCCTGTTCGGTGTTTCCGTTTCTTGCATCTACTTTTATCTTACTGGTTTCCCTAATATTGAATTATTCCTTAGTTTGGTACTCATATTATCTGAATCCATGTTTTGATTGTCTTTTATTATTCTTAGTTGAATTTTTCTACTGAGAACGCGATCTGAGAACCATAAATATATAGTTCTCCCATTCTTAGTAAGGACTCGGTTAAGCTCAAATGCCAAGCTTCACGGTTCATCGGCATTCTCCATATGTGATTACATAATGAGCACTATGGTTTTCACAGTTTCTTTTTTCCGAATCACGTAAGGTTCTCGGACACTCTTCCTGTACTCTCGGTAAGGGAGCTACACAATCCTCATTTTACCAATTTTTGTTTTAGGGGGCAATAAAGCGACATTTCCCTGAGTGGTCCCATGTAGCTAATATACATTTTACTGTCTTTGCATTCATCACCCAAAATGTCTAACTTGAGATCATTCGGAGCACATCTTGTCCTGTTCCATCTGCTTGTTAGCTAAGTACTGCCTCACACATAACATTTTCCAATAACTTTTGCGAGAGAAAATTAAGATTCCAAAATATGTGTACGATAACACAAGTATAAATTAAGTTTGAATAAATGCATGCAAATTTGGATAAATAAAACGATAGTTATCAGCAGATAAGCAATTTAATAAAAAAAAAATTAGAATACCCCAAACAATTTGAACTCTGAGGTTTCTTGGCGAAAGAACAGATATTGTCTGCATATAACTAAATTTAGTTTAATCACGTGTAAGTAAGGTCAATTTCTTGCCAGCTGTCGGCTAGTTAACATGCTTAAGAAAGTTACCAAACTTCTTTTTGTCCTCGAGCTATTCAGAAGCCGCTACACCAGTAGGATGTTTCAGTTAGGGCCTTTTTGGAGACTGTCGAGCGTTTCAAAACTATAACTCATAAAATTATGTCTATCTATGACAAAAGAACTTTGTATAAGGTTGGTAAATCAATCCGTATGCAGTGCAAGGCCTCTAAAAGCAAAGATGGAATATTACCTAAATTGTGAATTTACCGTTTCCAGAATGGTGCAGCAATTTCTCATAAGATTAGAGAGATTTTGGCCAGCAATGTCTCCAGACATACCCTGTGAAATAAGATTGAGGGTGACAATCTTCAGGCTCTCACACCTGCAGTCAAACGACTGATCACTCCGAAGAACAAAAAAATATCACGTCATGCATTTTTCAAGAAGTTTTCACGTGGACGAATGGTCAATGCAGCCAAGTCTACTTCAGTGACGAATCTAAATTCAATTTATTCTTATCCGAAGTCAAAAGGCTGTTCTGCCATGAAAGATCGTCTGTCACTTGCCTTGTTAAAAGTTTGTAGTTTGGCGGATGAAGTACAATGGTCTGGGGCGTGATCTTGTTACAAGGCAATGGGGCTACTTGTGCTCTTGCGATGAACAACGAATGCAGAAGTGTAAAAGGAAGTGCGGCGACAGCATGCTTTTCACCATCTGCAAACCAACGAAGCCCAATCTGTAATTTACATTCAGGATAACGCCCTCTTCCACACGCATAAGTGGGTGATCGCCTTCATAGACGACGAGCATATCATTGTTATGAACTGTCTTGCAAAGAGTCCGGACTTGAACTCAAATGAAAATCTTAGAAGACAGTCTAAGAAAGTTATAAAGCGAGGTATGCAAAAACAGTTCAAGACCTCTGGGAAATTCTTCCAAGTGAATGAAGCAAGAGACTGCGCAAGAGTTTCAATAGTAATTTCGTTCCTTTAGCAATAGATGTCAAATTATCATCGAGAATAAAAGCCTCTGCACTAAATACTAATTAATTATAACTTCTATAAATATTTTCAACTGATGAATTAATCGTAATTTCTCAATAGAAACACGTTTTTGCTGTCGTTTAAATAATTTTGGCCAATTGCTTTTCTAGTAAATTGCTTATCTGGTGATAACTTTTTTGTTCTTCCAAATTTTCAGAATTTGTACCGATACATAGTTAATACATATATGTTATCTTACGTAAATTTAAAAACCTTAGAATTCCTCTGTAAAAGTTTGTTAGAAATACAGGTGTTCTGATATTTTTGGACGCTGCTTTATAATTGTTTTCGAATGCATAACATTCCTTTATTTATTCAGCCCGACGTTATTACCCGGTTGAAAGTCAACATCCCAATTTCCTTAGCCTTTCTCTCTATGTTCATTTAATTAAAAGTAATTTTAATAATATTTGTCCCCAAATCTGCAAATTCACTTAAATTTGGCCAGGTTTCTCTTTTCCAGATTTTCTTTTTGATGGCCTTTGCAGTTTTTCCCTTATTAATTACTTATGGGCCATTATCTTTACCGGCACTTTTGGTTATAGTTAGATCATCTTTAGAATTTTCCTCACATTTTTTAATCTTCCTGCTCTGTTTCCTTCACCTCTCGAACTACATGAAAAGGTAGGCACTTCCACTGTGGCCTTTCCACTCCTCCTGAGGGAGATAAACCCTTCTCCAATCTCCAGACGCCGACCACGATATGAAACATAAATAAATCTAGTTAAAAAAACTCCTTCTACTTATCTGAATCACACGCCAGTAGGTCTTCCATTCCAGGGTGGTGAAGGAAGGAAGTCTCTAGCTATTTTCGTTGAGCTATGGATAAGCCGGTTTGTTTATAGGTTCTATGCTCCCCCACGCAGTTCAGGTCGCTCCAGGCAGGAAGAAGGTTTCCATTTGGCTCACTTTTTTCACACTTTATCATCTTATTCCTTCTTTGTTTTCACTAGTCTTTTTTTAACACATTTTTTGTTTATTCTGTACATGAACTGATTTATCTCTGTAAACGCGCTAACAGTTTCATATATTTCCACTTAGGTTGTACATTATTAACCGTAACGTTTTCTTTATTACAGTGTTAACTAAAGACGCCTAACAATAGCAGATGGAAGCCAGGTTGCCAAGCTTTCCTCACGACTGTTTAGTCATTCATCGAGTCTGCTCATTTTGGAGTAACATAGTTTAACTTATTTGTCCGTGATCTCCCCTGTATTTACCCATTCAAGTGTACTCGAACATGTCACTGAGGATTTAATAATATATTTCCCCTCTGGCTCTACGGTATCTTTGTCCTTTTCTAATTAGGAATTGAATAAAGAAAGTAATGATCGTTATTAAAATTGACTTATGATAACTGAAGATGGTCGGCCCAGGTTGTATATAGTAATTATGCGGAATTTTTTTGCTTTGTAAGAGAAGATTGGGGCGGGCTACGATACTAATATCCGAAAGAGGTAAAGATGAGAAACCAAAGTTTTTAGGGAAAAGCTGAGCCGAACCGACGTTTCCCAGATAAAGAAATAAGACTGTTTATTGAAAAAAGTCATTAGTATAAATTTAGTACCAAATAGCAATGAGATTAAGTTTATTGCAAAAAATAGTAAAACAAATCCGGCATTATGCATTTAGTTATTCAAATCAAAATTTTTCGGCAATGAGTTAAGCTCCTGAACTTCCGCAACAAAAATCTGGACGTATGCATGTAAAGAGTCTTTTATTTTGATATGATACTTATGCTTTCCCAATAACTATCACTCACTTTAGTGTGCACGCCTGTTCACCTCTCTACAAAGTACTGCAATGATTTACATTCCTGTAAGCAAAGCTAGGTTTTCTTTGAATATTTTAGTATGTTCAACATTCGTTAATGTAAATTGTTCATCCAGGTAGCACAAACTTTTGAATAATGGGTAATAATTTTTATGCACTTCGAATTTCCACTATCTCCTTATAGCCAAATCTAGGTCTTGTACTCGTGTCAACTAAACAAAAGACCTATATTTGTTTCAGAGATCCACGTCTTCTTTGATATTTTCCCTTGTGCAAGAAACAGGATTATTTCTATTTGAAATCTAGAGTCGATTCCTCCGAGCCTTATTGACTGCTTTTCAAAGTACTTTAGACAATTTCATGGAAGAAAACTATATAATCGATCGCTGTTACTTTCGATATTTTTAAAAGTTCCTAGTTTGATCAACGCTAGA
The DNA here is from genome assembly GCA_963969495.1 of Ceratothoa steindachneri. Lineage (NCBI taxonomy): Eukaryota > Metazoa > Arthropoda > Malacostraca > Isopoda > Cymothoidae > Ceratothoa > Ceratothoa steindachneri. Next base: position 183,527,172 of record OZ018320.1, read on the forward strand.
ATTAATGCATCAACGATATATTATTTGGAGCCACTTTTGAAGACAGATCCTAGAGCTATGCACTCTTTTACTTGACATTTCTAAATAAACTTATCAATTATTATTGAAGAACAACAAGCCCAATTCATTCGAACACCTTACTCACTACACTTCAATCCAATTAATAATTGGTAGAAAATCATCTACCATCAAGGGTTTAACAACACTTTAGTACACAGGAGGATCCATTTAGAGTGGCGCTAAGTAACAAACTAATAATAACTTCACTTAAGATAAAGCTTAAACTTCGCCTTCGCTAAATTTAGGAAAATCTCAATACGGAGACTATTTGACAAATACAAAGATGGTAAAGATAAGCCAGCACAAAGTTTCCAGGTAAAGATGAGCCCCCCCCAAATTACCCACCCCATTTTCTTTGGGGTGGTTGATCTTTACCTGATTCAATAATTTTACTAAGTAATAATTGCAATTTTCTAATGTATTGTTATGAAGTATGATAGTTTGTTAAAATTGGGATAGTTTTTGTGGATATATATAGGGAGAAAGAAAGAAAGAGAGAAAGAAAGAGCGAGAGAGAGTGAAAGAAAAAAAGAGAGAGATAGAGAAAGAAAGAGAGAGAGAATGGGAATGAGATTTAAAAGGAATACAGACATACATACAGACAGACAGATAGTGCTAGCGATGCTTGGTGAAAAGGTAATCGTTAGAATAGGAAGAAGGTGAATCAAAACTATATTCTTCTTCTTTTTCTAATTATATCTTCCTCGAGACCGCTTAATCTTGCTTTCCGGGGATATTTTATCTGAGGTTTTTTTCGCCGTTCGTCTCGTAGTTAAGCTTCCTACCTCGAAGGTTTTCTTCTATCAGTAAATTTCCTTGAGGTGCCTAATGGCATCACCTTGAATAAAATTTCTCTTACCCTTCCCTTCATCTCTTTTGCATTCGATTATTTGTCTCTTTTTTTCCGTTTTCGCCACCATTACTTATCCGTGACAAGAGATTTATTGAAAGCCCAACAAAAGGTCGAGTTCGAATTAAAGCGTGAAATAAGAATTCATTGAAAAGAGGAAGATACTCGCCTAGAAGTATTAAGAATTATCCGAATTTCTCCTTTCTCCATGGACTAATAAGGCACTGAAATATCAAATATCGGTAGTCTTATTCTAGAGGGCAAAAGGGGTTCGCATATCATTATGGGGTTATTTTTAGTATATATATATATATATATATATATATATATATATATATATATATATATATATATATTCATTAAGGAGAGAGAGAGTTCATGTCATTATTTCTATAATTTTCTACATTATTTCATAATTAATTTAGGGATTTCAATTTATCACTTTCACTATTTTTATTAATAGTGCTTAACTAATAATTCTTATTCTTACGTAAATGGAGCCCATTTCCAAGTCTATTTTCCTCATTTTTTCCTCTGCACTACCATAATCTCACTACTATATATTAACGTTGGCACAACTATAGTCATAAGGCTTCCTGGCACATTATACATTCAAATACTTACCATTCACTAGCGCTTTTTTAGGGCTGAGACATTCCTATCATTTAAAACTTGTGATCGCAATCTTCTTTATCTTCACTTCTATACTGATGATACCACGTTCAAGATATACCATCCCATCTGATTCTCATCCTAAATAAAATTTCCTTGCTATTTTATGCATTCACTTTTAGATCCCTGTTCTCCCACGCCCTTTCAAACTAGACCTGTTCAAATATCAGGTTTTGACCAAAAACCCGAAAAGCACAAATACTTTTGTCCTAGGACTCAGTTGAATCTATAATCTTATTCTAGCAGATCGTTAGGATCAAGAAAATTATAACGCAATAAAGCTTTACATAAAATTACATGAGAAATATTGTACAATGATGAAAAATGAAGGAAGAGCAAGTAATCCTGAGAGGAGAAAGAGGGGCATTTGCGTTTGAATTAGACAGCCTCTTCGTTATAACAGCTCGAAGATGCAATCCAAGAAATAGAGAATAACAGACAGTTATACAGAAAGAAGAAAGTTAAAGAAATAAGGGTCTACAGCTTTCATATCAAATACGTCCCGCAGCATATTCTCTTCTACTCTGCACAGATCAATCATCCTACCCTTAAGCTCTCTTTCTCTTTTTTATCCAACCTATTGTGTCTTTATTCATAGCCATGTGCTGAAAGAAAGTATTTGTTATACATAAGTTCTTCACCATAGAAGCCTAACAGCCTGTCTCCAATTTCATTCTCTCCTGATGTACCATAAACTCCATTTACCTCCTCTCTCATTCTTTTACCTATCTGATCGTTCATATCTACTACAACTCCATCCACCACTCGCTCTAAGTCGTTCCAGAACCTCTCTTTCCCAAGTCCACTTTTATCATTAGTGGTACAATAGACTACATCCACACACCGTTTCACCCTTCCAAATCTCGGCTTCAGACATATAATTCTCGATTACACATATTCATGCCAAACTATTACATTTCCCAACCAAAAGCCCTGCAACAACCTCTTTGATATTACCATCCTGCTCTACAGTTGATAGTATTCCATTCTCTCCATCACACAAAAATTCTTAATTCCCTTTCCTGTTTGTTTTACATCTGTACATAAAACAAGCCATTTTAATGACAATGAGTACGATTCTCCGCTTTTCCACAATGAATATACCCCTCACCTCCCTTACATCCATTATATTCACACTTTGACACAAATTAACTTGCCTGACAGGACTTTTTCCGTGACACCCAAGCCCATTACCAATATTGCATGTTGTGCACCTAGGATAAAGTCTTTGTAACAACAGTTTCGAAGGCCAGCTAACGCTCTCCTAGTTTAGTTGCCTCTTAAGATACATATCGTACAAAGGTATTTAGAAAAAAGCCCCCGTAGGAAAAATTCCTCTTAGAATAAACCCGGTTGAAGAAAATAACGATGATAAAAAATATCCCACGAGATATTCTTAAGATTAAAAGAAACTAAAGATAAAAATGCTTTATTAAACTTTATTGTAGAATTATCATTTAGAAAAGCATTTAAAGAATAAGTTTAAGTCAGAAGCAATGCCTCGGGAAACGATTAAAAGAGGGGGATTTTCAAAGCTGCTGACATTGTGTCTATAGCGAAATGACGCATCTTTGTGCTTCTTCTTCTTCTGCACTAGTTAGGTTAGGTTAGGCTTAAGTTAAGAAGTTTATTTTTGTGTACTAAGAGTTATATAAATCAAGTTTTTTATGGGGTTTTAGTTTTCAACGAAAAGATTGTAGAGGTATTCTACCTGCCTTACATACATAGGGAAACATTGCTAAAAGGTGAAAATTAGATGCAAGCAATCCCCAATGTACTTTTGTCGCTAATATCATTTCATGAAGCTTGTAGCCAGATTTTAAATATTTAGATTTCGATTAAGATGAATCTTTTAGTGTAGCAGCATGTTATCAAAGTTAGACATAACTTAGGTGTGTTAGAGTAGTAATATACCAATAATATACAATCATTATTGCTTTGTAGGCAAACGTGTTAGCCTGTCGAAGAATGAAGCATGTCCATAATTAGGTCCTTATGTTCTCCTCATTCAGGCCCTATGTGGGGCTAACAAATCATCACTAGAAATTGATAAAACATTCCTCTTTCCTCCCAGAGGTCGGTCTAATGTTTGCTGATGTCCCATTAACCCTCAAAATACTGCACGTGTTTTCCTGTGCGAATCCAATTTAATTGATAAGGAGTGGTGACCTATGTTGCTTTGTTTAAGGCAATTTCGCTGGCATTCATTGCCTTTTATACGCTAAATCTAAAAATATATTATTTCTCTTCATTTCACTGTCTCTTTTGTTTGTTGTTAATACTTAACCTTTCGGTTGATTGTTTGTTTACCGTCTCTTAAATTACACAGAACAAATGTTTCGAGTGCTGGAGATATAAATTTATTTTATTCTAATTTTCACAATTATAGTTGACAGACGGGGATCTCTGTTCTGTTTAATTTAAAATAATAAAAATAAAACCTTTTAATCTTTATTAAAGTGTCTCAATGCAGCAAAAGATTTGTCCTGAGAAATGCCAAGAGCTGCGATAAGTGGGTATGGAAGATTAATTATATTTGTTGCATTTTGTCGCTGGTGTAATTTCCAATTTTACTATTGGCTATATAACAGGAATCTCTTTAAAATCACACTGGACTGGGCCTTTTTCAAGGTCTAACACATAATAACTGATTTTAGGTCAGTTTTTTGCGCTGAATCCGAAAAATATGCTCATTTTATCTAATCAGATTAAATTTTTGAGATATAAGCCCATGCCAGAAATTCTTATATTCCGAACTATTTGCAGGCGAATTTACACACATAGAAAATTTTGAACTGATTTATATACAGGTTTACAGAATGTTCTAATTTATACCAAGAAAGCTATAACATACAGAAGAGTTACGTATGGATGAATGGTCCTTCTAGGGACTTCTGATTGTGCTAAGCAGTCACCAAATCCCTTTTCAGGCACCATCCTTATTTCAGCCATACACGGATAGCTTCGTCAAAGTGCTCGCCCTGTTTTTCACTAAGTTCTTCACAATTTTCGGGAAAATAGTCCAGGTGGGACCGAAGGAGGTGTATTTTCACTGACATGCGCGAACTAAGTCTGCGAAAATTCTCCATTAACTCATTAACCGCCAAGGAAGTTTGCAATGACTGATTTAAGGGACAATCAGGCAGAGAGTTTAACAGGATTCAGTGCTTCATCAAAACTGGTGCCCTGGATGAGCTCCCTTATACGAGGACCATCAAATATACCTGACTTCAGTTTTTCTATGTTGACCCTTGGAAACTTCTGACGGAGGAAATCTAATCCCTTACCTTCCCTGTGTGAACTGGAAAAATTTGATTTTTGTAGAAAAAGGTTGAAAATCCATGAAAGAGATTTCATTTCTTCATGAGAATCCGTACACAGAGGTCACGATCTATATCTGAATTCAAGTTAATTCTTTCAGCATCCCTGCCACTACATTGCTATCCTAATAAAAGATGATATTAAAAATAATCCCAACTTGTTATTGAAAGAGTCAACTGAACATAGCAGAAGCTCTGAAGCAAGTCCTAATACCCATTTCAATCGAATTAGGATTTTTGTAAAAATATAAGTTCAAAATGGCGGCATCAGGACAATTTACCCAAACTGACTGGAAAAAAAAGAAAAAAGGAAAGATTAAAATAAAAACAAATACGGAGTGAAAAATGATTGTGTCGCAGCCATACTCGGTATCATTTCCATCACTCGTAATTAAACCTAACTGACGTAGTGCATTCAAATGCTACCCTAAATATGTAAGAAAAAAAAAGCAGTGAGATTTCATTGCAGATGAGAGTGAGAAAAAGCTCTATGCAAAAAACTCAGGTGGTATGAACGAAAAGATCAGTTCCCTCCTGGGAAGTTTCCCACAGGCACGAGTTGCATGACCTGAGTTAATGTATTGAGATTGTTCGGTAAACAAGCCCAAGCAATACAGGAATATTTAAGTGTGAGTGTGAGGGTGCCTTAAAGCGTATGTTAAGCTGCAAGCTACTAGGGACAAGTACCGAGCGTTATTTTCAAAGAAATTGTTTTAGCAAGACTGGAAGAAATGTGTGCAAGTTCTCCCCCAAATTTATGACCTAGCTGCAGAAGCCATATTCAAACTATATGCATATTAAGAGAGTGAGACAGAGACGAGTTCGATTGCATAGGAGCGCGTTAGAGATGAACCAAGAGATAAACATTGAGACAACTCAATGAAGGTAATCTTGCAGATGAAATAGAGAAATAACTTCTGAGAAAAAAATAGGCAACTGAAGATTGAAAGAGCTATTAATATTTCCTATTACACTTCTACCAAGTTTTTCTCATCTTCTAATTTCCTTCTCCATGTTACCATCATGACTCATAAAATGTCCTCAGCATATTTATTTAACTTAAAACTATAGTCGATTAATTCTTATGGCTCGATACTCATTAAAACTATAGTTTATTATTTTTTATTTAAAGTACCTTCTCAGTCTAAAACCAAAACCGACTTACGACACTTCTGTGCTATTGGCTTTAACTTACCACGGATTTAAGAAAAAATAACAAAATTAAAGAATTATATACTAAATTGAGCAATTTTATCTCTCAATAGACCAATAATCAGATCCCATAGAAGGTATGAAGATGGCAGGAATTCAGAGTTTTGTTCAAGGGAGATATGAAAGAAACAAGGTGCTATTAATGATGATGAGGATGGTGTTTAGTGTATCTAATTCTTTGTGAGAGAGGTGAAATTTTAATATGCTGAATAATTAAAAAAGGGGTAAACGTAATATCTTTTTATTTAATAACTTTCTTTAATGAGAATGGAAGAGATGCAAGGTGATATATGAGATGAGTAGAATGTGTTGAAAATCAGATAATCCTTTAAATACATTTATGAGCTTATTTTTTCCTTTATTTTCCTTTTATTTTGTTTGCTTTGTAATATATTTATCACTCGGATTCGTTCATTTTCGTTACTTAGTTCATTAATTTTAATATTTTAATTATGTTTCAGTTAGAATTATGGAGTTGTGTTCATCGTCCGTTCCTACCTGGTTTCGTTTTATCTATTGTTTTGAATAGCACGAGAATAGTTTTGATGTTTTAAGCGCAAAAAGATTATTTTGGTGTTTGAAGGCGATTCTGCTCCTTTTCTTAACACTGTTCTAGAGAATTTAACGGTTGTGTATTCTTTGATACAGACACTAAATCCAATTTTCAAGATCAAGAATAAGCTAGTATGTTTTCTTATGTTTAAGTACTTTCATTAGAGTTTCTTAATTTAAGGTTAGGTTAGGTTCCTCGCAAAAACGCTTCATTTATGAGAGAAATAAAGGTCAGCTTCATTTATAACACTTCAAAATACATACATAGGGTAGATCATTTTAGATGTGAATACGATTAAAATAATTTTCTTAACAGCTACCAAAAGTGTTTTCACTTGCAATTAAATATGAGTACATGAACACTGTCAATACAAACTAGCATTAAGGTAAATAAGCTAAGAGGGGATAAATATGACATATATATATTTTAAAAACTACTTATTAGTGAAAATACCCTTGTTTGAGGAAATAGAAATTAAAAAACACTAAGATAGCGAGTATAAATCCCTTGTCAATGGATGTGACGTCGCACTGACGGTAAAGTTAACAGATTTTTTATTTCTAATAATTCTTTTATAATATAAAAATACAAATGGTGAAGTTCTGAAATAAATATAAGTATCGAAATTTTGTAAATTTTTAAAAATCCAAATGGTAAAGTTCAGAAAATTGTTTTTTATATATCTTTAATAACTATATTTTAACAACGTAATATTTTGAAAGGTGGGAAATTTAGTTTCGAGTTCCTTTTTTTAAAATTATTATAATTGGCGAAGTTCAGAAAATTTATAAAAATTTAACCATGGCTGCTTCTTTTAGATTTTAAATTTTAATCTTAGTATCGAAGCGCAAGCTTCTCCCGTAGGGGAAAGTGGCGAAGCCAATTGCCTAGTCGAGCAATAACGCATTTGCCCAATATTTAAAAATAAATCTTAAAGAGAACTGTCGGTGTTATTGTCGGTATATATATATATATATATATATATATATATATATATATATATATATATATATATATCTCATCAATACACACACACCAAACACAATATCTCTATCTTTCCTATCTCTCTCTTCACTTTCACCTCTTATATTATCCTAGTCCCAATCCCAAGAGGTAGAGCCGATCAGGAGTTCATAGAGCGAGGACCTGATTGTAACTATAGAGCCCTGCCAGCATCTGTCGCTGCACCGATTGCAAGATCCTGATTTACTCGTCTCTCTCGCTCTCACTGAGAAGTCGGAATACGTCTATGCTCGTTACGACTCTCCTCGTTTCCAGGACAACTGCCATCTGTGTATTTCCTCACTACTTCCGTGACAGGTATTTGGAGTATTTCTTTTCATCATATTACACCCTATTCTTAGGTTCTCGTTATCGAGACTTACAGCCGTTTATAAAGGACGTAAGGCGGAAGAAATTTGTAACGACGTGCTGCGTTGGTATTTGAATCCTGTGACATATTTAATGCACCTGTTTGTGCACTGTATTTATTCAATACATTTGAATCATACTTCGTATTATTATACATTCACAGATATCTAAGCACCTTTCTGTGTACCTATTTTTTCTTTTTTGGGGGCTGAGAGAACTTAGTTCCTCGTTTTGACTTCACAGGAGGCTACTTTAAAAAGAACAACATCTAGTCACTACCTGCATATACGTTGCTTGCAATGTATACATATATACTATGCACTGCATGCATCACCCAGTTTTGCCATCCCAACGAGATTTTCTAAGGTATAGAGAAAGAACCCTTAATTTTTATATGCGTTCGGAAAATTCAACTTGTTTAACCAATGCAAGTTATAAAACTTAATAGATATTGGAAAATGCTCCCTTGCTAATATGTACTATACTTTCTTTACCTTTTGTTACTTTATGAAGTCTTGAGATTTTTTGTTTAATCTTGGAATTTTTTCAAGGGAAATCTTAGGATAAAGTTAGATTCTCAGTGGCAGCCAAGAATGTGACTGGTCATAATTGCCCGCATACGGCATAGGGTAAATCAGGATGAATTATGATCTTTGTATGGTCTTAGTTGGCGGCTGGTCATATAATCAGATGGTCATATTAAGGAAAGTAAATTTAAGTAATAAAATATGCATGAATCGGGACCTTCGGAATTGGTTTTAATTGGCAGCAGGTCATACTATGCGGAATCCATTGTATTAACAAATTTCTTTTTGATGTTGACCTTTTAAGACCTGAAATGCATTTTTGAGGTGCTGATATTACCAACAAACAACTAAATCTGATCTTCCATCATTTCATATTCGTACCCAACACCATTAGTAAAAAACAATCATTACTCATCGTTGGTTGTGTTGTTTTAGTCAAACTCGTGAGGCAGTAATCTCAGCCCCCATCATGATTAAAGATTAAGAAAACCTTAAGTCGTCTGAAAAATTATGGTGTATTAATATTCGAAAGGCTTCTGAATCAATTATTCAGGCTACTCGTGTTGTAAAAGAAGTCATTAACACGATGATTTTTTTTTATTCTCGTCTTTAAATTTAAGTATAATTCTATTAAAAGAAAAGTGGGATATTCAATGACTCCTAGCAATTTGTCTTTGAGACAGTCTGAATAGAATTTTTTCAGAAATTATGCGTATTTCTTTTTTTGTTGGATCTCTCTGCCATCCTCTCTCGCTATATATATATATATATATATATATATATATATATATATATATATATATATATATTCGCGACCAAAATTCTTTTAAAACCCCTGGAATTTGACTTATTTTCTTGGTATGTCTATGAAAGCTAAATAAAAGTACGTTTCCTTATAACTCTTTTCCAACATCAAAAATAGCGATGCTATTTAACATAACATAACATAATTTCAAGGATAACAAAAGCCACAAGGGCCTATCAAAAACCATCCGCATCTGTCAAAACCCAGAACCAAGTAATGAACTAAATCTTTCGTCTGTACCCTAACCCCCAGAATATCTATTCACTATGGCTAGTGAATGAGATATGGATCGGTCTCAGACTACCTCCAATTTGTCAGGCAGAAAAATAGGAAAATAGAAAGAAAAAAGGTCAAAACTGCTAGCAGATTGTTACTTAACTTTATATCCGTCACCCTCCAAACGTCATCTGTAGTAAGAAATTCACCGAAAATAAATTCAATCTGGTCTTTGCTACATTACACAACAGGTTTTGCTAAGATAACGAAGTTTGAATGAAGCTAATGAATTCTATTATTTTTTTTTAATATCTTAGAGAGTAGTAGTCTGGAATACTTGAATCATAGTGTAAATTCCTCTGTAATAAACCTACAGTTCACGAAATTTTCAACCTTAATGAAGTCATATATCTTCTTATTTCACGAGAGTGAAATAATTATTAAGAATGGTGAAGGTTGTAAATTCAAGAGAATCTAACATATCTGAGGAAAGGAAATATTTGCATCTTTCCTTCTAAATCTTTAAAATCTTTAGTTTTCAAAAATGAACCCAAATTTGTAACAGATCGCTAGAATAGTGAAATAAAAAGTCCTTATATCAAATTAGGATTCAATAGAAGAGGAAGAATCGATATATTTTCGACGAACTTTATTTTTTAATCTTTGTAGTATTTTACCTAGGATAGAAAATAATCTCGTCTAATTTGTGTGGGTGAAAATTTGATTATATGAAGGTGAATTCGATTCCACTAAGGAGCAAAGGGAATAATGAGTAAATTATGAGGTGTAATGATAATTTGAAGGCACAAGTTAATTCATGCATTTTAATTAAATATAATAAGGGGATGTTGGAATGCATAATGGTAGTAGGGGAAATTGCAAACAAGAGTGTTCTGGGCCTACCTTTTGGATTGATCCTCATTTGAAGGCTGAAATGTGTCCGAGAACTCTAAAAAATGAATTAAAGGAACTTTTACCGAACGACCTTTACTTCTATATCTAACAGAAATTCATTTTTAAATAATCTGGTTGAAGATGATAGCACTTAAAATAGCCTAGAAAATAGTTTCCATATTAGTCTTTATTAATAAAGAGTTTTAAATAAATCCGACATTCCATTTAAAATGCTTACATCTTGACTACAGTCCAATCGCTATATCATTACTACTGGTGGGCATCTATATCGTGAATACTAGCGTGTCTTTTTGCCATGACTACAGGCAGACAGCTAAATCAAGCGAGAACTTGGAATATCACTTGGAAGTGTTATCATCATCATCCACGACAATTTGGCCATGACCAAGGTCTGTGCCCGTTGGGTCTCTAGAAACCTCACGAAACCTCACGTTCAATGATCGACTTCAACGTCGTCAAAGTTCGGAGGAGCTGCAAACCTGTACAACTAAGACACGGCGGGATTCGAGTCACGCATAGTGAGAGGTGATGAAACGTGGGTCCACCACTGGGATCCCGAGAACAAGCTCGAAGGCATAGCCTGGAAGCACAAGGGCTCTCCGATCCCCATCAAGTTCCGGACCCAACCCTCAGCTGGGAAGATCATGGCCACCATATTCTGGGATTCAGAGGGAGTGTTGATGGTGGACTATGCGCTTCGTGGAAGGACCATCACAGGCCAATATTACGCCGAGGAACTTGCTTGGTTGAAGAAGTGCATCCGTCAGAAGCAGCGCGGCAAGTTGACACGCGGTGTCCTGCTCCTCCACTACAATGCCCTTGTCCACAAGGCCAGAGTTGCACAAGTTGCCCTGCGCGAGTGCGGATTCTAGGAGCTCAACCATCCACCCTACAGTCCAGATCTGGCCCCTAGCGACTACTTTTTATTCCGCCACTCAAGGCTGCACTGCGTGGACGCCGGTTTGGGGACGATGAAGATGTCTAGCTCGCCGTCCAGGAGTGGATTGAACAGCAGTCGGGAATTCAAAGCCCCAGGGACAAGTGGCGGAAGTGCATTGAAGTCGAGGGTAGTTATATTAAAAAATAATAAAACACTTTTCTTCATATCTCGTTTCCTTATATCCGAATTGCAAAACTTATTGACCGACCCTCTTACATTCACTGTTATTAAGATGTATATTTAGGAGAACCTAAACTTGGAACGTTGCATTTACAAATTATGATTATTGTTTAACTCTTTATTTCTCTCAGTCTTAATATCAAATCCGTCTTCTTTACGGCATTCAATCGTATTATTGATTTAGTTTCTAAAGCTATTTATTGCAGTTAATCACTTTAATTCCCTCTTTTATCTGATTTTGCTGAATTTGCAGTAATAACGAAATGCTCTCGCCGCATCATTAGAATTCTTGACTTTAGTTTCATAATCTAATTTAATTCTCGAATGTATTTGATTAATTCCTCGTTCATTCTCCTTTTTCTCCCTTTTTTGCGATATTCCCTCGCCTTAAATACTGCTCTTAATCGTTTCTAATATATTTACCTTTGTTGTATGATGTGTTGTTTAAAAAAACGAATTACTACTATTCGTGATAGTAATAAAGTCACAGAATTTCTAAATTTCTTCTCACGAGTTAATTTTAGTCACAATTATGATGAATTTGGAGAAGTCATATGTTGATTTCTTGTAACATGCCAATAATGAAGAATGAACCAATTTACTGACCTTAATGTCATCTAAATGAAAATTTAATGGATTCAAAACCTAAAAAAATAATCATAAAATTTGATAACTGAGAATGCGTAGCTATTTATATTTATAATAAATGAAAGTTAACATTACGACGTAGCGATCTCTGATTTTGTTGGCCACCGTAACTTGACAGTTTTCAGTAGTCGAGAATGCAGAAATTTTAACAATAGAAATTCCTAGGGTATCTGTTCACCTTCAACGCTTAAAGGGGACATTTTACCTCCTCTCGACACCATCAAAATAGGCAATAAAATGTATTTTTGTACCAAGTAGGATAGAATTAACACAGAATAAACTAAATTTAATAAATTTGACATGATAGAAATTTTTGATAAATATTTCTGTCATTTAACCAATAGTAAAATTGGAAATTACACCAGCGACAAAATGCAACAAATATAATTAATCTTCCATACCCACTTATCGCAGCTCTCGGCATTTCTCAGGACAAATCTTTTGCTGCATTGAGACACTTTAATAAAGATTAAAAGGTTTTATTTTTATTATTTTAAATTAAACAGAACAGAGATCCCCGTCTGTCAACTATAATTGTGAAAATAAGAATAAAATAAATTTATATCTCCAGCACTCGAAACATCTGTTCTGTGTAATTTAAGAGACGGTAAACAAACAATCAACCGAAAGGTTAAGTATTAACAACAAACGAAAGAGACAGTGGAATTAAAAGAAATAATATATTTTTAGATTTGGCGTATAAAAGGCAATGAATGCCAGTGAAATTACCTTAAACAAAGCAACATAGGTCACCACTTCTTATCGATTGAATTGGATTCGCACAGGAAAACACGTGCAGTATTTTGAGGGTTAATGGGACATCAGCAAACATTAGACCGACCTCTAGGAGGAAAAAAGAATGTTTTATCAATTTCTAGTGATGATTTGTTAGCCCCACATAGGGCCTGAATGAGGAGAACATGGGGACCTAATTATGGACATGCTTCACTTTTTAACAGGCTAACACGTTTGCCTACAAAGCAATAATGATTGTATATTATTGGTATATTACTACTCTTACACACCTAAGTTATGTCTAACTTTGATAACATGCTGCTACACGAAAAGATTCATATTAATCGAAATATAAATATTTAAAATCTGGCTACAAGCTTCATGAAATGATATTAGCGACAAAAGTACATCGGGGATTGCTTGCATCTAATTTTCACATTTTATCAATTTCCCCCTTGGTATGTGAATCAGGTAGAATACCTATACCCTCTTCCCGGAGTTTCGTAATAAAGCCCCAGAGAACTACCCCCACCCCATCTTTGAAGTAACACAGAGAACAAACTCGAGTAAAAAAGCCCCAGTGCACAAAAATAAATCTTCTAACTTAAACCTAACCTAACCTAACTAGTGCAGAAGAAGAAGAAACACAAAGGTGCATCAATTCCTTTTGACCTATTTTATTAGCAGCTTCTAAAATCGCCCTCTTTTAGGCGATTTCATGGGCATTGCTTCTAACTTAAACATTCAATTTTTTAAATTCTTTTTTTAATCACAATTTTAAGCTTTTTTAATACCCCCCAATAAATCATTTTGATCCTTGGTTTCTTTTAATCTTAAGAATATTTCGTCTAGTAGTTTTTGCATGGATTTTCTTCAGCCGGCTATTTTTCCAACTAAACTCGGAGAGAGGGTAGATGGCATTGGAAGCCGTGGCCTCGAAGATATTATCCTAGGAGCGCAACACGCAATAATGATCATAGGCGGAGTGGGCCGTGGTCGCGGAACACATCCTGGCAGGCAGATTAATCCGCCTCAAAGTGTTTCTAAAGGGTGTAGGGAGTGTGAGGGGTAAGTTTCATGTGGAAAAGAGGAAAATCGTAATCAATGTTATTAAAATCGTTATATTGTAAATGCTTGCTATATGTAGACATGTAAGACAAACATGAACTGGAATTAAGAGTTGTTGTGTGATGGAGAGAATGGAATACGATAGTGTAGAGTAGGGTGGTAGTAGCAAAAAGGTTGTTACAGGGATTTTGACTGAGGAAAGTAATGTTTGGTGATGAATGTTTGTGATCGATTATTATATGGCTGAAGTAGAGATTCGCAAGGTTAAAACGGTGGGTTGTAGCCAATTGTACCAGTAATGTTAGAAGTCCCCGTGCAGGATTAAAAGGCCTATAATTACTGGTCATATAGGGATCAATCTTTGAATTATTACTTATTTTCTTTTCTTTATTGATTGTGTACGATCATTTTGTAATTAAAATCTCCGTTAAGATTTTATGACGATCGTAAGAGACTCATAAGCTTCTCCCTGAGTTCCTTGAACGCGCTGAGCGGCCAGACGCGTATTTACACCAGCAAGATGTCGTCATTTGAACGTTTCGACAGCATGGAAAGATTCTTGGGTTGTCAGGCAAGGATCTAATTGCCTATATTCTAGAGAAAGAAAGAAATGAAAGGGCAGAAAAAAGAGCGCAGAGAGAAGCTAGAGAGAAGAGAGAAACAGAACAAAGAGAAGCTGAAGAGAGAAGAGAAAGAGAGCAAAAAGAAATGGAAGAAAGAGAAACAAGTCGTGAGCATGAGCGTAAGCTGAACAGAAATCATTTGGAAACCATTTCCTTTAGCTCGAGGAATGAATACCCCAAAACCCCATCAGTAAAGTTGCCAGTGTTTAAGGAAGACGAGGATTTCAGCGCCTACTTAACTCACTTTGAGAAAATTTTCGAAGTGAACCACTGTGAACCTTGAAGCCGACTACTCTCCCTCCTCAATAGCCACCTGCGGGAATTTTTATTTCGCCCACCACCGAAGCCACCCTCGAATACTCCACCCTCAAGTCGGAATTATTATCGGCCTTTAATATGAATATTGATTTTTATAGGGCAAAATTCCGCCAAGCGAGAATACTTCCTGGCCAGACCTACCGCCAATTTGGATTCACATTCCAGAGGACTTTTCAATTCTGGTTGGACTCAGCCCAAGTCAACCGCGACTACGAATCCCTATTTTATTTCATCTTACAGGATCAGTTGATGGCTGCACTACCCTCCGATATCCGCGCATCCATGAAGGATAGACGCGTGTCTTCCTTCAAGAAATGTATAGAAGAGGCGAATGTGCATGCGTCAACCACCACCTATACCCGAAAAACCCCACGAAGTCTCATCTCTCATCCCCCCAAAGTAAAGGTAACATCTCTAAGTTCCCTCTAAACCCAAGTACAACCCCTTGCCGGAATCGAAGCATATTAAGCCCCTCATAAATAATGCCCCAGCGTCGGATTACCCCCGAAGGCCCATAGTGTGTTCTTCTTGTAGTCTTCCTGGTCATATGAGGACCTACTTTCCCCAAAACTCACAATTCTGTTCTGCTCCTAATCAGCAAATCCACCAAAGAAGTCCCTCTCTCTCATCCGCTCGCTTGCTCTGAAACGCCACCAACTTCCCCAACAAGTAGTCCACCGGGACAGTAAGTCAATTTCCTGATCAACAAATGCTCCCTCGGTGGGTTTGAGTTTGAAAAGGGAACTCTTAATGGTTGTAGAGTGTCAACCCTCGTAAGAGAACCTGGCTATACTTGCTTCGTCGTCTCAGAAAAGTTGCTCCCTCCAGTGGGCCCCGACCACGATAAATTCAAATTACTCCATAACTACTTGAGACGTGCAAATCGGTTCCCTGTGGTCCGCTGCTATTTCGAATGTAAGTACTTTATTGCTTGGGCCGAAGTGATAGCAGCCCCTATTAAGTTATGCGCCGTGTTGGTCGGCCAGAGCAGGCAGCTTTGCCCTAACCCCATCCAACAGCCCGTCATCACGAAGGCCAAGCGCTAAAGGACACTGCTCCTCCCGTGCCATTAGAACCCCCTTATGTTTTAGAATTTGTAGCCCTTCAAAACAAAACTTTTTCAAGCGCTCAAAAGAAATGCCAAACCCTCCAGTTCTTACGGGAAAAGTGAAAAATGACGAACGAGGATCTGCCTGTGGTCAAAGAAAAGTCGCCTACTTCATTAGTGACTGACTCCTTTTTCGCTTCAGGTTGGCTGAGGCTAAAACTCCAATTCGCTCGTTTACATGTTCTCCAAAGAAATTGCCGAGTTTTGCAGATCGTGTGATATTTGTCAAAAGATTACAGCAAAAGGACGAATTCCACCTGAGCCACTACAGAATACGCCAATTGTCTTGGAGCCTTTCTTTAGAGTAGCCATAGACTTGATTGGCCCAATTCATCCCCCGTCTAGCAATGGACACTCGTACGTCCTCACTCTTGTTGATTTTGCAACGAGATTCCCCGACGCAGTCCTCTTTAAAAAGATAGATAGCGTGACCTGTGCGGAGGCTCTGATATTTATCTTTATCCGCGTCGGCATCCCGAAGGAGATCTTGTCGGACAGAGGTAGACAGTTCACCTCTGAACTAATGGAATACGTTGAAAATCTCATTATGATCAAGCCCCTATTCACCTCCCCTTTTCACTCCGCCGCTATCGGCGTCTGTGAAATGTTAAATGGTACGCTGAAGACCATTTTAAAAATTCATGTCCGTATTTTTTGTAAATATAATATTTACAAAAAAATACGGACAAGAATGCTTCAAGGTTTATCGATATTTCTCCAAGCTTTCGCGAAAGCTTCATAAATATCTACTAGACTGTGCATTTCTCGATATATGCCGAAATGAACCCCAAGATGAGCGGACAGCTCGAAACGTTGTTTATACCCAATAAATGAAGATGAATTTCTTCGCATTCTATGTACTCTCATTCTGGGTGAAATTAAAGATTCGTTTGGCTAGCAGCAGCTCCATCGATTATATATGTATATCTATATATATATATATATATATATATATATATATATATATATATATATATATATATATATATATGAGAGAAAATAAGAATTGGACGCGAATGAGCAAATGAGACAAGAAACCGGAGTTTTTTTTTAAAGGGAAGAGAGAGAGACATTAGAAGAATCCAGAATCAAAGGGTTTCTTTCTTGTCTCATTTGCTCATTCGCGTCCAATTCTTATTTTATCTTGTACTATATGTATTTATAGTCAGCTACACCAGCTTTCTGCATCTTTCTTTCTGTCTTCAAATTTTATTTGAAAGACAGAAAATAAAAATGGCATAGCCCTGTGGTGGTTGTATTATCACCCGCAGATCCTGTAGTTGCTTTCTTTGTATATATATATATATATATATATATATATATATATATATATATATATATATATATATATAAAATATATATAATTATTGTTCACTCCTCGAAAAAAATACTGATTGGAGAACCCCTTTTGCCCTCTAGAATCTGACTACCTATCTTTGATATTTTCAGTGGCTTATTAGTGCAGGGAGAAAGGAGAAATTCGGGTAACTTCCAATACTTCTAGGCGAGTATCTTCCTCTTTTCAATCAATTCTCATTTCGCGCTCTAATGCGAACTCGACCTTTTGTTGGGCTTTCAATAAATCCCTCTTCACTGATAACTAATGGGTAGTGAAAATGGAAGGAAAAAAATGAGATAAATATACAAAAAGAAAGAATAATACAGTTTTTATTCACCTTCTTTCTTAGATTTGCACTAAGCATGTGTACCCATATCTGTCATTCTGTATGTGTGTCTGTCTGTTTCTCTTTATCTCATTCCCATTCTTTCTATCTATTTCTTTCTCTCCCATATCTCTCTCTTTCTCTCTATCTCTTTCTCTCTCTCTCTCTATCTCTCTTTCTTTCTTTCTTTCTTTCTCTCTCTTTCTATATATAACCCCCCAAAATATAACGTTTTAACATAAGTATCATACTTAATAACAATACATTAGAAAATTGCAATTATTGCTTAGTAAACATATTGCATCAGGTAAAGATGAACCACCCTAATGAGTTATTCATCTTTTTATTTGTCCAAAACTCTTCGTTTTGAGATTTTCCGAAAATTAGCGAACGTGAAGTTTAAGCTTTAGCTTTAGTGCAGTTGTCATTAGTTTTTTAATAACTGCCACTCAAAATGGATCCTCCTGTGTACTAAAGTGTTGTTAAACCCTTGATGGTAGATGATTTTTTACCAATTATTAATTGGATGAGGCAGAATAGTCTTATAAGAATAGAAATGAAATCTAGTGAGTCAGGTGTTTGAATGACTTGGGCTCGTTGTTCTTCAATAATTGATAAGTTTATTTGGAAATGTCAAGTAAAAGATTGCAAAGCTCTAAGATCTCTCTTCAAAAGTGGCTCTACATAAAATATCTATACTACAATTATTATAGTGTTAACCAAACTATGAACTTTTAAATTTATCAAAAGTGACAGCTATTGAATTATATAGTTTTTTCCATGAAATTAGTCCAAAGTTCTTTGAAAAGCACCCAATAAGGCTCAGAGGAATCGACTCTAGATTTCAAATAGAAATAGTCTCGTTTCTCGCACAAAGGAAAATATCAAAGACGACGTGGATACAGGAGGACAAAACCTATAAGGTAATATGGAAAATATGCGGAGAAAAATTATTACCCATTTTTTAATAGTTTGCACTACCTGCATCAACAATTTATAGTGACGAATGGCTAACATACTATAATATTTAAAGAAAACTTTGTTTTTCTCACAGGACTGTAAATCATTCCATTAACTTTGTAGACACGTGAACAGGCATGGACACTAAAGTGAGTGATAGTCTAGTCATTGTGAGAAACATAAGTATCATATAAAAATAGGAGACTCTGTAAATGCTGTCGTGGTATAGGAAGCACCCCACACCTTGACACCAAACATTTAATGTCCTTCGTATATAGAATGATCGAGTGATGGAAGGATGTTCATACGTATGGGTTGTTTACGTACTACTCCTTCATTAACGTGATATCTCTCTAACAGTGCTGTATATAATTTTTATTATTATTATCTAGGGTCTTGACTTCTTTAAACTTTAAAGGTTCCTTGTGCCAACGTAGCGATTCGAGGAAGAATAAACAAAATTGTTAAAACAAACTAAAACTTTAATTAAAACACAAAACAAAATAAACATGAACCACAGAAATGCTACGAATTTAAATACTAAATAAGGACTTCAATAATTTCTAAGTAAGGCTTTCTAACTTGACCTGCTTGACATTATAGGGATGGTTGACTCACCACTCTCTTTATTTAAAAAACAAAATGCTAACGGCCTTACCGGCCACAACTACCTTTGTGGATACCCCTTGGAATAGGTTTGAGTCTGACCTTGAACTCAATGAGCACTTTACCTCGGGAATTTTATTGCCTCCAAGACGCGTGCCGACCGGCCAGATGGAGGTTGTGGACGAATAACTTGAAAGCCACCACTGACTTTGGCGAGTGTGGCCGCTGGGGTCCACACGTTTCGGCATGCAGGGATATCACCACGGGATAGTGAAAGAAGGTTCCTTTCTCTTCTTCTGATTACTCTGAGGAGTAATTCGCACTGTCTAGCGAGCGCTAAGGCTTGAATATCTTGACTCAGGGCAGTGGTAGAGGAAATGTCTTCTGGGGGGATCTTCTTTAAGGGCAAGGAGTGTATTCGGGGGAAGGTCTTCTTCAAGGGCGACGACTGTACTCGTGGGGAGTCTTCTTCAAGGGCGAGGATAATGGAGGGGGATTTCTCTGAGGAGAATAAGTTGAACTTGAACAAGTTAACTTAAAGTTCTTTTTGATAACCAGGGACTAGCTCGAGGATGAGTTGTTTCTTAGTCCCCTTGGTAGCCCGGCCTCTCCTGCAAGGGACTTCGTAACCTTGTTGACTCACGGATTCTACCTCGTTTTTTTCCAAGTGTTTGGTATTTATACCTCGTCACCCCACTGGGGTAGGGGTAGGAAGGGGGGGAGGCTTGTGGACGGGCCGCAGGAGGGTTCTTACTCCAACGGTTTTTCTCAGCGAGTCTTACCTCTGCTCCAGCTGGCCTTCGAGCTTGAGAGAAACGCGTCTGCCAATTTCGTACTTGAGGTGAAATTGAATATAGACTCGTAGGGGAGATCTTGCAGTTTTAAACCGTACAGCTTTTCATAAAGACGAGTGGCGAGGAGCTGTGGTTATGATATTGACCCAAGGTGTCTGTCCCGGATGTTTTTGCAGTCACCGTCCCGTGTCTCAACTGGGAGAGACAGGAGAGGGTCGATTTCCCTACAAACCTTCCTTCGGAGAACTTAATTGGGTGGGTGGGGACTCTAGGGAACTCAAAACAACTAACTCGATCTAGTCGAGTACAGCAAAGTTGCATGTCTTTGAGCCTTCTATTACTTAAATATTCTTTAAACTTGAGCGCACACGCTCGCGCGTACACAGGCATGGGGTCGAACTAGACTTCGCGAGCCTACTGGGGAGGCGGGGGGGGTTTGTTACACAGCACAATTTAACATACTGGCAACACAATTTACCTTTCAAACAACTAAAACCTAATTCATCGATTACACGCAACAAAACAAAAAACAAAAACAAGCTACTTTCTTACATTTCTAAGCTTTTAAGAACTTAAATCCTAACGATAACTACTCACACGAAAAATAAATGAAAACAGGGTTGCACCATTACTAGGTGCTGAAATAACCCTCAATTGGGGTATTGACTCAGGTTCTAGCGCGGCTGTACTTTATCAGCCCCTTTGATATAGCTAATATTAAAGTGGTGCTCTATTACCATAACCTTACCGCGCCTGAGTCGGCTGTTCGATTTATGGGGTCTATCCAAGTAAGTCACAAAATAGCAGTGGTACTCCAACCTATGCGAACTAACCGTATTATGGTACTTGGATAATTTTAAACTAACCCTCATGGCTAGAGCGGCCTGTTGCAGAGTTGCATAAATGATGGGAGTGTGAATCCCATAATCCTCCTTTAACCAGATACACGGGTAGATCGTGTCTGGATTCGATCTCCGGGGCTCGAAAAAAGTTTTCCTTGCGCGATCGTTAATGGGCGTGGAGCTCTCTACGACTTGGAGTTTTAGTAGTAACTCCGTGGATGCTTCGTTCTGGGTGAAGACTACTGGAGGTAGGAGATACTTATTATCCTTGTCTAACATCTGAATCGGTTTACCTGAGTGTACCGCATTGACACTTCTCTCTTGCTCCATCGTCACCCAATTTGACTGGGTTCTCTTCGTAGGTTCTTCTTTAGGTACACCTGCTGGTACCTCATCCCTACTTACTACTTCTTCTATCATTACACCCTTTAGCTGGGTATTCATCGATCCTTTCCTAGGTCTAGGGTGGGCTAAAGCTTCCTCGACCTCCATCTGATTCTCTATAGATGCTCTTTTAAGTGTGAGCATTCTTTCTTTTTCTTCTCTCTCTTCTCTTTCAGCTTGGGCAACTTCTCTTTCCCTCTCTATTCTTCTTTCCTCTACTTCACTTTTTATCTTTATTCTTCTTTCTTTTGCTTTCATTTCTATCCTTATTCTTAATTCTTTTGCTTCTCTTTTCAACTGGAATATTCTTTCGTTTATTTTACTTCCCCTCTGTATTCTTCTTTCTTCCTCCTCTATTTCCCACTGTATTCCTCTTTCTTTTGTTTTTTTTTCCATTTCTATTCTCAGTTCTGACAGGGCGTAGGCATCCATATCGTCGCCTTCAAGTCCCAGCATTTGAGTTTGTTGGTATAATATTTCATCCGAATCCATTTTGTGGATGCCAGGCTACGAAGTTCCCTGCAAGAGAAGCCGGGCTACCAAGGGGACTAAAAAACAGCTCATCCTTGAGCTAGTCCCTGGTTATCAAACCGAATTTTAAGTTAACTTGTTCAAGTTCAACTTATTCTCGTCAGAGAACACCACTTTCCCTTCTATCATGGTGTATCCCAAAACACCAATATAGGCCTCGCCCTTGAGGAAGACTGGAACTAAGAAAAAGCTCATCCTCGAGCTATTTCCTGGTTACCAAACACTTCTCACCCTTAAGGAATTCCGAAACGGAGAAGAAGCTCCTTCTCGAGTACGTTCCCCGGTGGTCACACCAAACTCTAAGTTAACTTAGTTTAAGAACCAAGTTCAACTTACTCTGGTCAGAGAGTAAGTTGAACTTGCCTATCCTGGTGCATCCTAAAGCGCAGGGATAGGCTTCGCCCTTTAAGAAACCCCACACCGAGTACACTCCTTGCCTTTGAAGAAGACCCCACCCCCCAGAGTACACTTCCTCCAGCACTCCCCTGAGTCAAGATATTCAAGCCTTAGCTATCGCTAGACAGTGTGAATTACTCCTCAGAGTAATCAGAAGAGGAGAAAGGAACCTTCTTTTACCATCCCGTGGTGATATCCCTGCATGCCGAAAGCGTGTGGACCCCAACTGACACACTCGTCAAAGTCAGTGGTGGCTTTCAAGTTATTGGTCCGCAACCTCCATCTGGCCGGTCGGCACGCGTCTTGGAGGCAATAAAATTCCCGAGGTAAAGTGCTCATTGAGTTCAAGGTCAGACTCAAACCCATTCCAAGGGGTATCCACAAAGGTAGTTGTGGCCGGTAAGGCCGTTAGCATTTTGTTTTTATAAAGTGAAGAGAGTGGTGAGTCAACCATCACTATAATGTCAAGTAGATCAAGTTAGAAAGCCTAACTTAGAAATTATTGAAGTCCTTATTTAGTATTTAAATTCGTAGCATTTCTGTGGTTCATGTTTATTTTGTTTTGTGTTTTAATTAAAGTTTTAGTTTGTTTTAACAATTTTGTTTATTCTTCCTCGAATCGCTACGTTGGCACAAGGAACCTTTAATGTTTAAAGAAGTCAAGACCCTAGATAATAATAATAAAAATTATATACAGCACTGTTAGAGAGATATCACGTTAATGAAGGAGTAGTACGTAAACAACCCATACGTACGAACATCCTTCCATCACTCGGTCCTTCCATATACAAGGGACATTAAATGTTTGGTGTCAAGGTGTGGGGTGCTCCTATACCACGACATTTAAATATTTCGTACTACTCCTTGACAAATGCATTACGTGATTTTTTTGGTTCTTCGAAGTGATCAGTCGTTTGACTGCAGGTGTGAGAGCCTGAAGATTGTCACCCTCAATCTTATTTCACAGGGTATGTCTGGAAACATTGCTGGCCAAAATCTCTCTAATCTGATGAGAAATTGCTGCAGCATTCTGGAAACGGTAAATTCACAATTTAGGTAATACTCCATCTTTCCTTTTAGAGGCCTTGCCCGTCCTACGGATTGATTTAACAACCTGGTACAAAGTTCTTTTGTCATAGGTTGACATAATTTTATGAGTTGTAGTTTTGAAACCCTCGACAGTCCCCAAAAAGGCCCTAACTGAAAGATCTTACTGGTGTCGCAGCTTCTGAATAGCTTGCGGACAAAAAGAAGCTTGACAACTTTCTTAAGCATGTTAACTAGCCGACAGCTGGGAAAGAAATTGACCTACTTACACGTGATTAAACTGAATTTAGTTATATGCAGACAATATCTGTTCTTTCGCCAAGAAACCTCAAAGTTCGAATTGTTTGGGATATTTTAATTTTATTTATTGAATTGCTTATCTGCTGATAACTATCGTTTTATTTATCTAAATTTGCATACATTTATCCAAAATTAGTTTATACTTGTATTATCGTACACATATTTTGGAATCTTTAATTTTCTCTCGCAAAAGCTATTGGAAAATGTTATGTTTGAGGCCGTACTTAACTAACAAGTAGATTGAACAGGACAAGATGTGCTCCGAATGATCTCAAGTTAGACATTTTGGGTGATGAATGCAAAGACACAGTAAAATGTATATTAGCTACATGGGACCACTCAGGAAAATGTCGCTTAAATGCCCCCTAAAACAAAAATTGGTAAAATGAGGATTGTGTAGCTCCCTTACCGAAAGTACAGGAAGAGTGTCCGAGAACCTTACGTGATTCGGAAAAAAGAAACTGTGAAAACCATAGTGCTCATTATGTAATCACATATGGGGAATGCAGATGAACCGTGAATCTTGGCATTTGAGCTTAACCGAGTCCTTACTAAGAATGGGAGAACTATATATTTATGGTTCTCAGATCGCGTTCTCAGTAGAAAAATTCAACTAAGAATAATAAAAGACAATCAAAACATGGATTCAGATAATATGAGTACCAAACTAAGGAATAATTCAATATTAGGGAAACCAGTAAGATAAAAGAAGATGCATGAAACGGAAACACCGAACAGGAAAAAAAGAAAATATTCCTGAAACAGAGAGTAAAAGAAGCTCAAATAAAGACATCACAAAAATATAAAGATTATGAGAGAGAAATTTTCCGAAATCAGTGAAACAAAAAATATGTACGACGAGATAGATGGAAAGGGTATAAAAATATCAAAGAAAATCAATATTCTTCGAAAATAAAAGTGGAGGAGGAAAGAATCGAAGGATAGATGCAAGAAAAACACAAATAGATATATTGTCCGAGCATATATAAACACGGCATTGGATATAGCAAAAAGAAATAACCTGAAATATCGTATAAACCTACACATTAAAAATCATAGAAATTGATATGAACTATTAGAAAGGAGAGAGTTATATAAAGATTTCATAAATAAAGGATTCAATGCAGAAAAACTAGCAATAAGGATGAAATTGAAGCATTAAAGAATTGAAGAAGTAGAGATAAGTTATTTAGAAATTGAAGTGGAATCAATTACAGGAGTAAATATAATAATGAGAAGATACGAGCCTCCAGGAAGAAAATATGTTTCTACGGCAACGGCAAATTTCTTCGAGGTGTTTGGAGGGAATAAATCTGCGTCATTCCTCGGAGATCTGAAGACAAGGTAAAAAAATCTAGATATACTATGGTAAATAGGAGTGGCCACATCTCCTGCTTATGTTTCAACCAGTGTGGCCACAAAACCAGATATCATATTAATATCGGGTTGGAACGAAAGTAATGTCCGATTTTTAAGGAGAAGGTTTTATAGAGTATTTATTAAATTATAAGAATATTTTTTATAATAATTAAATTATTGTTAAAAATATTGTTAATAGTTTTCCTCCATACTCACCAATATGTCCTCCCATCTAAAGACATGTTTTATTTATGAAATTCATAAAGGTATCAATCCAAGTACAGCGGTAAAATCCAGTACAGAAATTATGGGTATGATGCAGTAAATGTAATAAGTTGCAGGAAGTGGTTTTCACCTTTATGAAGTACGGAATTTGGTCTGAAAGACGGACCAAAAATAAATCGTACAAAAAACTTGATTCCGAAGAGTTGGAACTTAAAAGGTTTGGAAAGGTTCCGTTGAAAAAGGGTCACAGACAAAGTGTCCACGCGAATCTTCAATAGTGCGTTGCTTGCTGTAATTCAATGCTTCTACGACACTATCAAGCACCATTTGGTGGGAGGCTTATTACTGATAATGCGAAGTGGATCTTTTATCTTAACATTAAACGCCGCCGTTCTTGGATCAGAGGAGGAAGCAGAATTTATCAACAACTGAAAATATGACTTCATCCAAAGAAGATCATGTTGAGTGTATGGTGTGCTAGTGAAGGAATTGTACATGATGATATGTTTAACAACAATTGAAACAATTAATTTTTATCTCTACTGCAATCGATCTCGTTGTTTAAATGCTGTTTTGGACTAAAGGAGACCCTCCTTAGTCAACCGAAAGGGTAACATCCTCTTTCACGGCAATGCCCGTCCTCACAAAGCTCGAATGACCAAATATCTCTTGAAGAGCTCGGTTGGAATATATTTCGTTAATCTCCAATATTCCCTTGAACGTGTTTCTTCTGATTATCACTTTTCAGAGAGTTACAGAGCCATTTAGATTGTCTCAGGTTGACATCAAGAGAAGACGTTGAAAACGAGTTGAATTCATATTTTATATAAAAAACTAAGGAATTGTACAATCGTGGATTGTTAGCAGAGGAAATGGGATTCTAGAAAGCAGTGGAGGTTATGTTTATTATTAAATATTTTATAGTCATTAAATTATTTCATTTTTAATATACCATATACCCTAAGATCGGAAATGCTACCTTTCCAGCCAGAGTAACCTGAAACTCACATATACCAATATTGAATACGGCCACATTTTTTGTTGACATGTATGTACTACATGGATGACATAAATTTTTCCCTGAATGCTATGATTTAGGATTAATTATTTTTGTAATTCTCCTTGTTTAAAAAATAGATAATTTTTCTTTAAATCCATATGCTAAAGAAGAATAGAAGGAATAATCAATTCAAAAGCAACTTAATTTTCAATTTATTATACCTTATCACATGGATTCAAACTAAAATCCTGGGATATTTGTTTGGAAATATTGGGAAGAGGGCCAAAGTTCTTGTCTTTAAGTGTTTATATGGTATTTAATATGAATTTATCCTAGAAGTTTAAAATACTCTCTCCCCGCCTTACTATATACTGTAGGTGAGGTTTGTAATTACCGGTCATGCAGTAGGCTTCCTCCACTTCCTCGTGCGTTGTTTATATCCACGAATAATGTGCAACTAGTAGTGTGGAAGGGAAAAATGAAGTAAAATTTCTGAAATGTTTAAATCAATCAACTTTTACCTCTGCCTAATGATTTAGGGAGGTATGTGTGATTAACCATGTATGTTTGTATGTGCATATATCTGTTTGTGTAAAAGATATTTTCAAATAATTATAATTAGATTTTGATAAGACTTCGTAGATTGATGGGATTAAACTAAATAAAAGAGGGTTCGATTTTATGACCATTTTGGATCATTTCTTCACTTCATTTTATCCAAATTATCTCAATAAGTTAATGATCTGGTTCGATCCAGTTTTGTGGAAGGGTGTATTTAGGGGGTTTGGTTAGATCCAGATAGGAAGGCTTGTCTTGATTACTTATTTTCTTTCACTATGTGAGTGAAGGATTTCTCAAAAACATAAACAGATAATAATCAAGTTTGGTAGACGTGATGGGGGCCCTTGGGCCAGGAAAGAGTTGTTTCCATTTAACAGCCGTTCAAGATCAGGATACGAACTCCGGATCTCTTATAATCTTTATTATTTTATCTAACATGAAAACAAGTATTGAATTATTTCGATTATTTTTTAGAGGGTTGAGTCTTGAACAAAGAAAGAATTGATGAAATTTGGGGTTGGTTCAAGTTCCGATTGCGGAATATAGACACGAATCCACACGCAGTTCGCACACCAAATTAATATGGACATTGTCTTTTTTGTAACATCAAGATAAATTTTAAGACAACGCAAATGATTCGGTATAATTTATTTAAGTCAGAATACTTTAGAATGGCAAAAAAGGAAAGGAATTTAATTTATTCTTGCTTCGTGAGACATTTTAATTCAGGTTATGGCCATAAATTTTGTCAATGGTTACCTATGAGGGGGCTAAAATTTCTCCTTACACCTGGAATTCCGTAGTTAATGCTGACATAATTAAAAGAAATGTTCAGTTTGAATATACGGCAAAGTTCCTCCCAAATGATTTTGATCTCCTGAAGACAAATTTTAACGAAAAGATTTTTTTGTTTTATTTTACAGACGTCATTGAGGAGACATGAAAGAGGATCTGATTGTGCTCAAGGATCTCAATTGATATAAAGGAGTGTAAGTTTTCGATAATCAGCGGGAGGAGTTTCAATGCTAACCCTACGCTCACTAATTCCAAAGATGGCAGAGACCTTCCAGAAAAAGGAGCGATCTTTGCCTTATAGAAATTTATATTAGAAATGTTTTGAAAGTAAGAATGCATAGAAAATCGATAACAGGAATTTTTTAAGTCGGACTCTTCATTTGCGTAGTCCCATGCTCCTTTTTTCTTTTATAAGCCCTGTATCAAAAGTGTAACATGAATTGTGACTTGTATGAAATAACCAAGTGGATCGAATATCATTCAGATCTCTGAAAGGACATCTCACTTTGTTCAGACTACTGAGTCAGATAAACCTTTTATATCCCCGTTTACCTCATAGTGCCAGTTTTGAACAAGGAATTTGAATGTTCCTGATTTGAGTTCCAAGGTGTGAGTTCGAATTCAACTTGTGCTAACCTCTCCTTAACTTTAATGTACACTTCTTTGAGGAGGTTGGCGTCCAAACTCTATTAGCGAAGTTATCAACGTAAAATGAATTATGAAGAATTTGGGGACGAATATCACTCTGAAAAAGACCGATATGATATTTTAGGATGTAATTAAATAGAAAATGAGAGCTAAAAGAGAATTATAGCGATACATTACAAGTTTTCATTTTTTTAACCCAGAGAAAAGAACTTATTTTTATTGCACTCTGATTTTATTTTGAGTCAAAGGAATGTCTGTGTTTAAAGTCTGACATGAAGAATTAATTAGAGAAAAATCGACAGTGAAGATTGAATAAGAGGGTCTCTCCTCCGGAAGACTGCTTCTTTGAGGGATAATGCAGAGTTAATATTAAGGATATAAATAAACACAGATCGAATCTTCGTAATCGTTTCGACTGATATTTTTATCACGAGCCATGGTGGATAAATATTAAAGTACCATAATCGTGAGGCCCACATGTATTACCTCTAAGATGAATTCTTCTGACATATTTTCAAATACCTTCCCTTATGACTACATTTGGCCCAATTTAGATCAATTTCGCTTTGAATTTATTTAAAGTTCCAAAAGAAATTTTAAAATTGGACGGAACTTTTATAAAATTTCTTTGAATCGAAGCAAATCAACAAAGTACGTATCTGCCATATCGCAGCTCGATGAAGTTGTAAAACTCTTCAATTTTTAATTTGTTTGTGGACCTTGAAACCGTGTCTCTGAAACCGAGTGACTTAACGCTAAAAAGGTATTCCAGGTCCAAATCTATATACGATTTAAATTTGAAACAATTCAAATGATTTAAATAAGAAAGAAATGTGACCTGCATTCTTGCTTCGTTCTCTACCTTGATGTTAGGATCGGTGGGGCCGGGCACCCTCAGATTTTCTCCCGAAGTGAAGTTTTCTGAAACACAACTTAGAGTCTGATAATTGTGAGGTTTGATAGTTATTGATGGAAGTCCAGTCTTCTCAGAGAGGGACTTACTTGTAAATTCAGAAGAATTATCACCCACCCTAATCTGCCTAGTTAACACTAGTCACAGACCCGGAGGAACCTTCTCGGATTTTGGAGAGTAAACCAGCCCTTGCGCCAGCAATTTCTTACAATGGGCATAGTGGTTGTTTTTATAATGACACGCTGTGGTGTTATGCGTGCTTCTCCACCCATCTTTTCGAGGAACCCTGGATGAGGCAAACACCCGTACGGTAATATACCGGTTCCGGTCGCCAGAAAGTCTGCGCCTAGTCACAACCTCAGATGTTAAATGAGATCCACTCAAAGTGAACAGACGGTCCCCTCAGCCTTAACTTTCAAACAGAAAGGAAAGTAGAAGGCTCTGTCACGAGGAGGACACCGTTTTCCCTCGAGGCCTAAGCAGCACGTTGCATCCTATCCAAGGTAAAATCGAGGAATAAGTTAGACTCGAGGAGATATCTTGCCCGAATTCATTTGAAATCAAAGAGGACTGACTCCATCACCCTCGTGTCTTTGGTCTGTATGCGAATAAACGCTTTGATGTATACGAGTACAATCGAGTTGTCATCCGAAAATAGGGCTAAAGATGCAGAGATATAGGAATTTAGAGAGAATCAATAAATCAGGCACCCTACATGTCTGAACCTACCACTAAGTCCCAAATCTAAGGTCATAATAGGGAGCAGAAAATCTGTGTCACGTTTTTTTTTAGTTCAATGACATTTTGTGGATCGGACATCCGTCTTGGGTGTGAGAATTTACCCTTTAAATTTTCATATATTATCATCCGTTTTGAATGCTGTATGGGAGAGCTGAAATTTGACTTCTGAATTTGTAAATCTTGCACTGGTTTGATAAGAGATAGCGGGTGGCACGACAAATAGCGATAGGAAGAAAATACATATGTATAAGTATATATGTATTTAAAGGACCAAGGAAAATGGAAATTGGTAACACAACCCAGAAAAAGAAGTTGGATTTGAACCTGTGTCATCAAACTCATATCGCTTATATGACCAAGACGCTCATCGCCGGAGCTACCATCCTCAACCCCCCAAAAGGTTAATTCAAGAAGCCTTTTGAATAAGGAAGTGTAGGTTTTTATCCAGTGAGAGACAAGACATGTGTTTTTCTAGAAGAAGGGGTATGGGCTTTTTTGTTTGTAATAATTGAAAATCACATGATGCGTGATATATATATATATATATATATATATATATATATATATATATATATATATATATATATATATATATACATTTAAAGGCCCAAGGAAAATGGAAATTGGTAACACAACCCAGAAAAACGCTAAGGAGAATATTACATGTACCAATGAAAGCTTAAGAACGAAAATGGGAAATGTAGAGAACGGAAAGATAGGGCAAACTATTTTAACCGTTTTATGAAAATAAATAAAGAAGTTGATTTGAACCTGTGTCATCAAGCGCTCATCGCTTATATGACAAAACAAGTATTTTTCACGCGTCATGTGATTTTCACTTAATACATATGTATAAGTTCAACTCTTAGAAAGTCTATTGTACCTGAGGTAATTTAAGATATAATGAATTCCGTCGCACAATTCTCAGTTTAAATTGATAGGTATTGAATCGAGATTTAAATAAGAATTTTGAATTTTTGAAGATATATTTAAATCACAAGCTTTTCCACTTGTCAAAAAATCCTTTCCCGGGATTAGAAATGTTATTTTTAAAAGTATAGGCGGATAGGGAAGGCACCGTGTGATAGAACGGGTTGAGGCCGCGTTAATTTTAACCACTATCACATGTTATTTAAAACCACGATGCTACCAACGTGCATTTTTGCTTTGAAGCCTGGGGCCTTATCGCAGCCACCTGAGTCAATGTTTAAACAAGGAGGTTTATCTTCCCCCGTCCGCCCCATGCTCCGACCTCGCCAGATTGAGTTAGGCTTATGGGCAGATAAGGCATTGTTCCCAGGTTCGGCTGTGCATTCCCTCGAAGCTCCCACTCCATTGTCCCCCACGCCAAGGGGATGTCCTGACTATTTATTTGGAAACTTTACCACTAAGATCAGATTGGAGATCCAGATTTCCGTCGCGAAACATCACTACGACCCACTCTCACCTTGTGCGCCAAGGGACCTCGACCTCGAGAGATTCACCATCACTTGTCCAGAAGAAGGACAATATCCCTTGAGTACCAAGGTTTGAGCCTTCGTGACGCCAAGTCCACAAGGCTTCCCCTGTTGTTCAGAAAGAGAACAACATTACAACAGCCATTGTTCTTTTGAGCCCGTTGACAAGAAACGGTTCTCACCCTTCCCCCTTGTTGTTCAGAAGAGAACAACATTAGAACAGCCATTGTTCTCGAGCCCGTAGACAAGAGACGGTTCTCACCCCCCCTGTTGTTCAGAAGAGAACAACGTAGAACAGCCATTGTTCTTCAAGCCGTTCGTCAAGAAATGGTTCTCATTTCTAAGACGCCACGTCAGGATCATTTAATTTCCCCCCTTCCTTCGGCTGGAACTCGCCAGCGGACCGAAAATTCCTTCGCGTCGCCTTCCTGTGCACAACAAGTATAATTACGTAAGCCGAACGTTACCTTTGAGTATTTAACTCTTTTGTCAATTCTATCCTGTACTTTAAATGGTTAAGCGAGCTATCCCCTCCCTTTAACCTTATATTTGTTTTCCCTTTTTAAATCTTTTAATCCTCGGATTAGCTCGATTCCCCACGACCCTTTCCATTCTCTGTTTATGTCTATATTTTCCGTTTTGTGTGTTTTTGATAGTTATTATTAATAAATCTCTATTTTATTAATGATAGCAATATTATTATCCTTGAGCTCAGTTCCACTTCTTAAGTATATCGAAGATACATAATATCGGCCAGCCAGACATCCACGCACTCTAAAGATAATTAAGTAAGTTCCCTAAACGAATAGTTATATATGGTATATCGTCGAGAGTCCATTCTACGACGCACTGAGAGGGGTTTGTTTGAATTTTACTTATTAATAGGAAAGAGTTTTAACAAAAGAGGGTTGAATTAGAACTTAAAATTCTCTTCGGATGGGAGTTACTTATGCTTAGGCTGCAGTTTAAGATTGTCCAGGCTACGAATCGTAGACGTAGAATTCCTAGAACTTCAGTGAGAAGGATAATCCTTCTTTGGTAGTTAGCATCAGTCCCCTTTAAAAACACTACATGGAAAAGGAGCGGATTCCCTAGCAGTTCATTCCTGCAAACTTTACATCCAAAATTTTAAGGTAATACAGGACAAAATGGAGTAAGTTAAGTCACAACGCGATATTTTAAGTTTGGAATCTTGAATTGACTCAAAACACCCCATAATCTGCAGATCCAAGATTGTGTCAGAACTGCTTAAAAAGGCATCACTATCATGGCTTGTCAAAACAAAAATCATGCAATACACAATAATATAATATATACAAAACTTGATATTAGCATATGAAATTAGCCTCAATACAATTTAAAAACCATAATAACCATCCCTTCCATAGAATCATGTAACATTAGCGAGTTGTTTAGAATTTGAAATATTCTTCTCGAAATTAAGTTTGTCTCAGATTCCCTAGAATGAAACGCAAGGCAAATTTGAGGGTTGAGGTTCGAAAGAGATACTCTCGAGAAAGTGGATGAGTTTGGGGAACTTATCTTTTCCTTCCTCGAAAAGGCTCTTAATTGCGATTTTATTTGAAGATCCAAACCAAGTTGAGCCTACATTTCTTTATCGATTAAAAATTAATCGAATTTATCTATATTAAAGTACTTATAAGTTCCCATATGTTTATTATCCAACCGATTAACAGAAGAGAAAAAGGACTCAATTATGGTGATTTTTAAGTGAAAATTTAATTTTCTTCTTCCTCAGAGATAGAAACACCATTACAACTAGCTATTTAGCCTTTAAAGAGAGAAAAGGAAACTAGACATGAAATCAGACTTAGAGGACACTCAAACCAACCGAGTTTACGTAGCGATTTCACTCGAAAATACTATCATTAATTTTTTCCAATGTTTATAGTTCTATTTTCTGGAAATAAGTCGAGAACAGAATATAATAGAAATATAGTAGATCGCTGTTGGTTAAGAAAAAATTAAAACTTCTGTAGACAATTTGAAAATATAAATAATATCCTCAAGCCCTCGATACGTAAGAGAGGTATAAAGAAAAGGAAAGAACAAGGAGTTCCGACGTTAGAAAAGGACTATTTGATTTAATACCCTAAAGAAAGCAAATATTAATAGTCACTTTCTCATTTTGAGTCGTACTACTGTTACAACTACTCATCTCTTCTTTAGAAACACCTAATGTTAATACGAATACAACTCAGACTATTTAATCAAATCAAAACCGAACTGAATCATGGAATGAAATTTTCTAGAAAGTGGAAGAGTGGTCGTATTGACGAATTGCAGTGTTCTGATTCTGAAGTGTATCAGATGGAAATGACCTCAAAATCCCTCTTACCCACCAGAGGGGAAAAAGCATCCCTAAACTCGAGGGAACTAAATACACACATAGCCTAGTCTTATGTCTGCAAAGGGACGGAATGAACACCATCGCAAGAACCAACGCTGCAAGCTCTAAAGACAATAAAAGCGTGCGAAAGCACCATCGGCAAACAGGACTTAGGTTCGATTGCACAACCACACGGATGTCCTAACGTCCATCTAGATCCATAACACTCAAGCGTGGTCTTCAAAAAAAGGTTTTAAAACGACCCAACTAAAATTACCATTCGGCGAGAAGAAATTAGACCCACCTACAGACATACAAAAGAAAGTAGGGGGAAAAGACACAGGTTGAAACATAATTTCAACACTTTAAGATTGGTGTATATTTTGCCAGAAAATTGCATTTCTTTATGATTTAATATCAGTGGATGTCTGAATTTGAGTTTAGTGCAGCATTCTTAATAGGGGAAATTCGATTGTGTTTCTTTTTTCTCTCATTCGCTCATCTGTGCTCGATTTATCTTTCCTAATTGGTTTTATGTGGACATTTAAATTGTTCATTTGTTTCTTGCAAATAGCGATCTCTTTTGAATTCCCCAAAAGATGTTCATTTTCGTACTTTTGAGTTCATGTGCTATTTGAACAAACTTGTTTTAAGGTTTACTTTACATCTACTTTATCATCGTAATTTGATTTGATCAGGTTTCTTACTATGATTTTTTTTATATTCCTACCATGTTTCTTCCTCAGCGATGAGTTTTCATGTATTAGGAATATCACGCCGCTGACGCATCCTTCTCCCGCCTGTTAGAGAGTTTATCTGTTTTTCTCTTTAGTTTACGCAGTGGATACCAGCTTTGCTCTTTTATCATTTCACTACACAGTTGATTCGCTCCATGAAAACGCGGATCTAACCAACCATTACAATACCTCGAAATGCTGAAATTACTTTAAAAAACTCAAAATTATAAATGATTTCTTTTTAAATGTAGAGTTTTATCATATTTGCGAAGCAATAAACAAAGGAATTCGATACCAATGTACAAAAATATTGAAAATCAAACTCATACTTTACGCTATTATATTGTAAAACACGGTTTATACAATTTGTCATGTCACATTTTTAAAATGGTTCGGTCAAAAGGTAAATTTTATTTATAATTATTTATTTTATACCTCTTTAAAAATATTTGCACGACTTCTGCTTGAATTTGTTGTACTGTGATGCTAACTAATAATATATTTATTCACACAGATTGGAAAATTAATCATCGTGATAAAAAATATCCATATGTTAATGCAATTCTTTTCGTGATATTCAAGATTAGACTTTAATAAATAGCAAAATCTAAGCTAAGAAAAGGGACAATTTACTCAAATTTGGCAACTCTCTTTTGAAACAGAACTACGCCAAAATGTTTCGAGAGTAATGCTGAAAATACCGCAATAACGTAAAAAATCACTAAATTTAATTTAGGTTTATTGCTAAATGTCTTATTTAATATAATTATATCTAAATATACCTGAAACGCTACATCTAGCATTAAATAATATATTAAATTGTCCCTCTATAAACGAAATGCAGCGTAAAGTGTGACATGACATTTTAGGACAGTTGTAGATAAAAGTTTGAACAAAACTGGACTTTATACCCATTGAATTAATATGAATTTAGAAAACAAAAATCCAAGGTCTTTTGATCTGCATTCTTATCTTTTTATTCTTTATCTCTTCTTGCCTATCTCTGGCCTCTAGCAGCGAAGCCAAGTTTCACTGATCTTTATTTTCCCTTCGGTGCAATGAGGGTCTGTTTTTTTTTGTTTTGCGGAAGATGGATAGTGTATCGAGCGCAGCTTCTGTGCCTTCTCCCTGACAGGCAAGGAGAGGAAATAGCCCCCGTGGCCAGACTTCTCGGCTCCCCAACGTGTTTGGTGGGCCCGAGGGAGAAGGTAGGGATAGGAGAAGAAACCTGGATCAAAAGAGAAAGCAAGAGGAGAGAAGAAGTTGGTCTATGTTGGCCTTCTTCCTGCAAGCTGAAAAATAGAAAACAAAGAATGGAATATTCTATTATTTTTACTTAATGATTAACGTGAAATCCGAATCACGTATTCTAATTTTTTTAGTTGTAATTCGTCTTGATATATTCATTCATTTTCATTTATTCACTGTTGCATTCATGTGTGTATAAGAAAGACGCGGAACTAAGTTCTCTCGATCCAAAACAAAAATAAATCGATTCCAACACGAAGGTTCTTAGATATCTGCCAAGGTAAAATAATACAAGGATGCTTCCTTAAATTTATTAAATAAATAAAGAGCACAAATATGTCACAAATAAAGATGTCAGGATCAAACCACTAACGACAACACGTTGTTATGAACTAAGCACTGCTATTCCTGACAATCAGCATGGGAATATACCCCCGTCTTACGTCCCTCCTAAGTAACTGTAGGTCTCAATAATGAGAACCAAAGAATGGGCGCAAGATGAAAAAAAATACTCCAAATACCTGTAAAGGAAGTAGTGAGGCAACCCACAAATTGTAGTTGTCCTGGAAACAGGGACGACACGTAAGGGGCACATACTCGTATGTATCAGACTTACCGGTGAGAGCGACAGAGACGGGTAAATCGGAGCTGGTTCAGCGGCATAGGTAATGACGGCAAGTACTGACAGGGGTCTGGTAAGGCAGTGTAGGAAACAGCAGGTCCTCTCTGTACCAACTCCTGATTGGTTCTGAGTTTCTTCGCGTTATGGGGTCCTATGTATAATCTTTGCCGGTAGTGTGTACCTGACTAAATGCACGCCGGCTTTCAACTTGCTGCCCCGCGCCTCCCAGCAGCTACGACGTTATTTTCTAGTGCGTCGTAAGCTATCTAGTAGTTTACCATTACAATGTCTATTCTGTAGCATTCATGCCGTTATGTTTTATGTGTTAGATCTTGAGCCAGCTTGTAGTGAATGTTTGTTTCTTTGTTTTTATTGTTTCCTCATCTTAGCACTTGATATTTTCCCTTTATGAATTTTCACTTTCGTGGTTTGCTTAGTTCACTATTGTTGTTTTTTTTTTAAATACTTCACTGTTTGGAGTCTCATTGGTGTTACATTTTCTTTTTCTTTTTCGGGTATTTTGGTTATTTTAATTTTGGACTCTGTCACGCTTCTTGGAATTCAATGGCTCCTCATTCCCCTCTGTTTGATAATTTGGAGTTCGCCAATATCCAGTATTGATCGCCTTAGTTTTCCTTCGTTGACTGTCTGGCGGACATCTTATTTGTTTCGGCATCACCAGCCTTATACTTCCATATTCAAAATCTCTGTATCTGTTCGGATGTACTTGAGCCTCTCCGCGACTTTGAAAACGGTCGTCTTTCTGACGTTGAGCCACTTAAAAATGCCAGAAATGTTGTGGATTGCACGGAGGAATACCGAAATCTTCATTCCTTTCAGATTCATCTCGATACACCTGCACACAATGGAAAATACTTTTTGATCACAGGTGCTTGAAAAGTAAAACTTTAAGTTTGATTGAAAGAGTTTTTTTATCACACAATTAAACCTCTAGAAAGACCAACACACAAAGTGTATAAACTATTGCAAAACCCCGTACCGTCACTTTTTGCGCAAGATTTCAATCTCTTTTAGAGAGAAGGTATAATCCTATTATTATCACACAAAGATAATCTGTGGTATTCGTCTTTACAGGGGAAGCTGGTACTTCACAAAAGAGGTTCGGCCCAGACGTCTCTGCCAATGGCGTTTTGGTCTAAGTTTTTTTAAAAGTTTTGCACTACGGATCTTCTCAGCCTTTACTGATTAAAATCTGGAAAATAGTACTCAGGGTTCCCATTTCATTGGGATTGGAGATGAACGTGAGTGAACTTGGCTTCCCTCTCCACTTTAGTGGGTTAGGTTAGAAAAAGTTGGCTAAATTCTAGAATTGAAGAAACCCCTCCTCATATTTTTCCAAAATGAAAAATGCACTTGTATATATTTTACTGGAACCAGTACCTATTTTCTCTGCAGAAAGAGAAGATAAATCTCCTTTAAGGTTTTTTCTAAAATATGAAAACGTATGGCTGTCTTTTCCGAGCTAGACAAGCTATAATAATTTGCTCGTGGTGTAAATTGACACAAATTCCTTTTGTAAAACAAAAAATTCTTTAGGAAAATACCAAAGTTATAGAATATTGTAATTGATAAGGATTTAATTATCCATAGATCTTGTAGATCTTGTAGATCATAACAATTTGGCCTAGATATTTTATAAACAGATAGTGATTCTTTGAATCTTCTTCAACTTGTGTATATTTTAGGACACATCAGCATTGAATTATTCTCTTTATTTTGACTACAACCACCGATGTTGTATAGAATTTGATATCAAGTAGTTACACTACAAAATTTTCTCAATATACAAAATTTTTAAAAGTCTTTAAATAAGATAAACAATATTAAAGAGATCCAAATCATCTGGCATAAAGTCGAAATTAAGAGTAGTCGTTAAGGCTATTTCCTTTCCCTTAAAGCCAAATTCACCCAAATTTCCTTTGCAAAGTCTCCTATCAAATGATTTCGAACGGTAAAATTTAATAGTGGAAAATATGAAATCTCTACCAAATGCGAGACGAGAAATGTAATTATGACATTTAAGGTTGGTATCATCTTACATGATAGACAGGGCAAAACATTAAAATGTTTGTCCGACCCGCATAGAATATTACAGTAGAGCACCCCCTTTCGATCAAACTCACTGGGAATATAAAATATTATGTTCTATGGAGCGAGATCAGGCGTGTTCTGTGTTCAGGTTATCACTTCCTTTTTCTTTAACACTTTTCTTATTTCATTTCAACCCTTTTCGGCCGAGGTGCTTTCGTTGGTTATCTTATTTTAACTAAACAGTATTTTCATGTTAAATACGCATAGAGCCAGCTTTAAATTGGGAGTAAGATCAGTCATTTAATTGACTACAACACAACACTTACATTATTATAATCGCTTTGGTTGAGGCTTGCACAGACAGAGAGAAAGCGGTCGCCAAGAGAGAGTTTGCTACGCGTAACACGAGACATTTAAGCTATCATAATTCTTGTAATGAAATTCATTGTTGTTCCCACCCGGCAGATCTACAAAAAAATTAAAAACATTCCAAAGCTCTCGCCTTGGAATGTTTTTAATTTACCACCGTAAGTCGCTAGGTGTATATATAGATCATAAATTCTCAAAATTTACTCCAAGCTACATTATTCCCTACACACTGCCATAACTTTTCTCTAACAAAGTAATTTGAAGAATTACTTAAATAATCTATCCAAGTGTTGGGTCACTACTCTTTCCTTTATCAATGCAATTTTTCAATTTATTTAATTCCGCTCGAAACTAAGTCAAGGTGTTCGACTAATGAGGAATTAAAAAGAGTTTACTGTCCTGAGATTATATGCAACACCTCTTTAGTGTCTTAGCATTTTCCAGAAGACGTTTACGTATATAGTAAGCACAAAGTAGTATATAAGTACAATAGTATTTTCTTTTGTATTTCCACGACTATCTAGACAGCCTTAGCAAGAAGCATTTTCTACTAACTTGTCCACGACCAAGAATTTTTTCCTAGGAAGAGAAGAATTATATCGTGTTTGAATTAGGTAAATAGGAAACTGAATGTACAAATACGACTGCACTATAAAATTTGCATATGTGGAAAAGGTCAAATGCCACTGGATGTACGTGATAGGTAATTTAATATCTTCTAACTATCAGAGTATGTATGACGGTAGCAAATTTCCAGGCAAGCTTTTCATCTATATATCTTCACTAACCAAAAGGGTTAAGTAGAGACAGAGACTTTATTATAAATCGAACCGGTGAAATACAGTTAAGTAACTGGAGGCTACAGTATTTATTATCTTCGTTTGTTTTCCTTGATTGTAACGTGATGACAATTTTCTGAAGAAAACCGTTAAATACATATATCAAGAGCGCAAACACCCGACAAGGCAACCAACCTTCAAAGAGAAAAGAATGAGGAATCTGACAATTTATCCTAGCTTGGGAATCCTCGAAACAAAAATATTTCTATTTATCTTTACCTATAAAGCGACAGAAATTCTCATTTAAATAAAATTTATTAAGAATCAACTATATTAAAAAGGAACTCAAATATATCAAAAGAAGAAGCAAAGTTTCATTTATTTGTTCGTATGATGACAAAATAAAACATTTCAAATCGTTAGATAAAGAATGAGGTTATTGAGTTATTAAGAAGTAAGAAAAACCTCAGATGCCATATCAGTGATATTCATTTAGTGATTGATATTATTCTGATTAATTTCACTATATTAGTATAAGAATTTCTATTTTAAAGTTCATTTGTTAATATAAACATTTTAAAATTTCTTTATTGAAATCTTTTCTTATTTTGCACCTGCTTAATATTCTTTTATCTCTCTTAAAAGCAAATTATGAAAGTAACTTGACTTGTGCAAGTCAATTAATGTTAGGTAATCATTTTTTTCGCTAATTTTCTTTATTGCTCCCATTTTAACAAATATACTCTCAGGAGCTTCCAACCCCAACTGCCCCCTTAAAAGTCATCTTTTCAAATTACCTTGCGTAATTCTTAGTGTAAGCAACAAAGAAATAAAATGAAAAGCCTTCCTTGATTACGTAAAAATCTCTATGGCTGCTGGATTCTATGGACGAAGGAAATAATTGTTCAATTTGTTATCGCATTTACTCTCCGACCGCAATAGATATTAGAGCCCCCCTCCTTCCCCCCTCCCCACCTGTGAGCCAATTCACTATGAATATATTATATGAGATTCCATGGAGAGAGAGCTGGCTGATTCTATGCTCTGGTTGTCACTTCCTCTCTCTTTAACACTTTTCTTATTTCATTTGAACCCTTTTCGGCCGAGATAATTTCGTTGGTCATCTTCTTTTAAATAAAAGGTATTTTGTTGTTTATAAATGAACCAGTAATATACATGTAGCCAGTTTTAAATTAGAATTCGGATCGGATAGGGTGATGCTGGGTCAAATTGGGATTCGGTTCAGATAGGGTGATGTTGGGTCCACACGATGCACATGAGTGACGATCTTGCCTATATAGTCAATTAATTGACTACCAACCAAACGATGCCTTTACTATAATCGTTTTTGAAGAGATAGAAAGAGAGCGGTCGACGACAGAGAGTTTGCTACCCGCAACACAACATTGGTGGCCGTGCGTGGGCGTAGTGAGATAGTTTGGTTCCCCCTGAGTTGCACTTTTCCTTTAACGAAATTCAGTGTTTGTAGAGATCCTGGAGGTCAACAAAAATTTAAGAAACCTCCGAAGCGAGATAAATTTACTTAAAATTAGCACGGTGAGACTATTATGTGTTTGTATATATCATAAATTCCCTAAAATCATTTACAATCCCTATTTAAACTGCTAAATTATTCCCGTCTTGCTAGTATAAGTTTCTCTATCAGAGTAATTTGAACTATTGATCACTCTAATCTCCTCTACTTCATTACACGTATATTAAATTTAAATCATCTATTCATGTCTTGGGTCACTGCTATTTTCTATTACTTTGATTTATCACCTTATAATTTTGCATGAAATCAAATTAAAGGGTTCAGTTAATAGGGAATTAAAAAGAATTAAAGTGAGGCTAGGGATTATATGCAATAACTCTTTAGCGTCTCAGCATTTTCCAAGAAATGTTATGAATTATTTTGCAAATATCTTTACGTATATAATATGCACAAATTAGTCTATACTCACAACCATATTTTTATTTTTTATTATATAGTTTATAGTCATTTGTCTAAAATTCGATTACAACGACCTTCTAGACATCATTAGTTATAAGCTTTTTTAATAAATTGGCCAGAGAAAAATTCCTTCCAACTCGGTAATATAAATAGCCGATAAAATTACCGACTCAAGACGGACTAAGCATAGGCGTGAAGGCTAGAGTGTTAGCGTTTAAATTCAACGGTACCGCGTTCGAAACTCAGTCCCCAAAAAACCTTTTATGAAGAAATCTCAAGAAGAAAACGGAAGTCACAGAAAACGCTTGAAGGACCAACTCATCTAGAAGGACCAAGAAATCAACTCAAGATAATTGGAAGAAAAACGAAGATACATCAAGGACGAAAAACGAAGATTAAGAACTAACCCAGCCAAAAACAAGAATACGGAAGTCAAGAAAAAATGAAGACAAATGTTTAAAGGGGCAACTTAAAGAAAAAGGAATTTCAGTCAGTCAAGAAAGAAGTAAAATAGATTCGATAAAGAGAAAATAAAGATGAAGAATAATATTGATAAATAAAAAGATATAATGAAGAGGCTCCCCCCCATAATGGGGGAATGTATAAGGTCACTGGTACACTTTAGTGCACTTTTTAGTAGGTTAACTCAGAATAATCACATTTTCTCATTAGATAAAAAGGAATACAAGGACAAAATATTATCAACTATTATTCATGAACAATGTAAATATGCTAAATAAAGTGAACTGTCGCCGCTATTTATCATTAGTTTTATATACTAAATTCCAATTATCTCCAAAAATATCGATGTTAGGCAATTTCCAATTATAATTTTGGAATCAGGAGGTAAAACCACTTTAGAAACACTAAAAACTTTATTGACTCTTATTAGCTCTGGCTATTTCAATAATAGTATCATTGTCTCAAGAATAAGAAGGACTTAATCATGTTTTACTCCCCATACTTCCATAGTCTCATTTAGCATTTCAGAAATATTTCTTCGTGTGTAAAATTCAGAAAAAGTATTGCTGCTAAAGTAGTACCTATTGCTTTATGCCTTGTTGAGTTATGAAGTGAGTAGGTAAACTGATGAAGATTGCATTATATCCACTATTTGTCCAGATTTCGGGCGTGAATGAAACTGTTGCGGTAGTTAACAGTTTAACTTTGTATTTTTAACTTGAGACCATCATACATTTCTGGCATTACCTTTCGAGAGAAATGTGTTCGGCAAGAAACAGGAAAGCAATGCAGCTAATGTAAATAACTTGTTGAAACCTTCTCTTCCTACAAGCGAGAATGGTTCACCATCCAAATCCATAATTTCCTCTATGAAATCAAAAGAGGTTATTCCTATTAA
Organism: Ceratothoa steindachneri; assembly: GCA_963969495.1. Lineage (NCBI taxonomy): Eukaryota > Metazoa > Arthropoda > Malacostraca > Isopoda > Cymothoidae > Ceratothoa > Ceratothoa steindachneri. The sequence goes on from OZ018320.1 coordinate 183,569,987, forward strand.
GTAGTAGCTTTATATTAAATATTTTTTACACGTATTAAAAAAATTCAAATTAACATAGCAAGAATGCGAGCTATATAAACACTGGTCAATCTAAATACCTTTTCCTAATTATAATTTTTATAATATATATTAATATGTTGCTGTAATGTAAATAAATATGTAATGAAAAAATACATACTCTGTAATTTATTTAGATTTCTCTTCTTCTACTGACTATGTTGAAATTGCTATAACAGTGAAATTACTCTCATAGGCTATGAGGTGTGGATAGTAACTTAATGTTTAGGGCAGTGCCCTGAAAAGCCAAGAGCGCTTGGTAGCATAGGTTAGAACCCCAACTATTTTTCATTAAGTTTAAGAGGTAAAAGTTTATATTATTTTATTCATTTTTTATCACTCCTTTACTTCTTTCTTAATCTTTGTTTGATATTTATATGAAAAAAGGTATACTGACCAAAACTCACGTGCTCTCACTTATTCTGATTTATGACCTTAAGACCTTTGAAACTTTCAATAAATCCCCGACTAACCTTAGGAGGACCTAGCTAATTATATCATTCAAAATAGAATGTAAAACAACATAAGGCTTTCCAATAACGTTATAATCGGGCGAATAGTTATGATGTTATTGCCAAATAATTCCCCGGCTACACTTGGGAGGACTTTGCCAATTATACCATTCGAAAGAAAATGTAAAACAACATAAAGATTTTATAATGCGTTAAAATCGGCCGAATATTTACAATATTATTACTAATACAAAAAAAAGCAAAACGCGACCGACCGACCGCTTGTGTATCATCTTTCCTTATTTCTTATTTCCTATGCTTACTGTGCATCTACCGTCTCACGTGTTATTTTGATTTGCCGTTGATATTATAAATATATATATATATATATATATATATATATATATATATATATATATATATATATATATATACATATGTACTATTGAAGTCCACAGCTATTGCAGCGTTATTAATTTTAACTTGATTTTTTCTTAATTTTTCTTCCAACTTTTTAACGGAGTCTTCGAGGCGAGAAAAAAACATCCGCGAATGACATTCTTTATTTCTCGATCTCTTTCGACCGTGTTAGGTCATCTTCAGGGAATGAACAGAAATGGGATTATTCATTAGACATTGGACAGAACAAGTTAGGAAGTATGGATTAGTAGAGCAAAAGTAAGTGAGTATAATGGTGAAATTGTTTTGACAACGATACTAAAGGTAAGTTTAGTATAAGTTTGAAGGGGGTTAAATTCTCTGGTGGAAACGTATCTCCAGCAAAAGTAGATAATATGTAAAGTAAAAATATAGCACGCAAGAGCAGGGATGAACAGATCTCTGGTCAAAGGGTATTTCTGGCAATGTTAGGCTCGTGTTGTCTTCTTTTTGGGGTCGAAATTGGTTGACATTTAAGCCTTTGTATAACTAGTAAAACTCATTACTAAAGTAGGTCAAATTTCGGTGAAAAGTTTTAGTAAATTGGGTTGTCATAATCGGTAGGGTTGATGTTAGCGTTCGAGTAAGGTCTTCTATAATTTTTGGCTAGCTTTTGATCTCACACATCAAACACCGCTGGATCTCTTCTTACGGAACTCTGCGGCCTTGAAAACAACGTTAGTGTTGGTTGGGAATTGGACAAGTTCGCGGAAACGATCCTGCTTTATCAGATCCTCAGTTATGTCAGCCTCGTAGTCCATTTGTATTGTCCGGCCATAAGGCCATCGACAATATCTTCTGGGCTTGCGTCATCAGGAAACTGGTTCCTTTCGGCAGGATATACTCTGAGGTTTAACATCATCGAGTGGTACATGTACCTGAGAGCCCATTCTTTGGAGACGAGGATCTACTCGGTCGACGTGATTGCAAGGCCTTTTGGGGGTGGGGCGAATGCTCCACCTTCTTAGGCCTCACAGCAGCAGCTTCCTTCCGCTCGACTTGTGCTTCTGTTGGGGGTAGGTTGGTGTGTGTGTTAGTCCGTTTCAGACGTGCAGTTATAGCTTGCACTCGAGGATCCCGTGAAAGGGCATTACTCGTGTCCGGAGCTTTTTGGCCGGTCTTTTCGGTCTGTGGTTGGAGATTCACTCGAAGAACCTCGTTTGATGGATGGTTTTCCGGGAACCACAGTTTTTTCATGCCGTAATTCACGAGCATGGTGTTCAGTTCTTTCGCGAAGGTGCCAGGCTTGGCCAAGTTATCAATGTGTGCATAATATACGCAACACATTATTTTTGTTGATTTTTCGTTTCGACTTGCAGGTACGTAGGTGCAGTGGCAACACTACTCTCTGCAACTGTTGCCTTGGAAACCTTCGCGTAGGTGGCGTTAGCCTTTTTTCCTTCTCTTTTCTGCTTTTGTCCTTTGTTTTATGTATTTGTTCCTTCTTTATTGGACAAATCATTGCCATGGTTCTGTGTGGGCCACTACAATTGAGGCATTTCTGGAACGAACTTTTACATTCGCAGTCGCACACAGAACAAACTGTGAGTGTAGATTTAGAGCAATTGGCGGTGGTGTGTTTGTTGTACCTGTAGCACCTGAAGCACATTAGCAGGTCAACGAACTACTCACGCTCAATCTGATCGGGGCAGATGCGGACGTTAAAGAGGAGAAGGCCGTTTTCTTTTGCCTTAATCGCCATAGTGGTTTCCGTGAAGACAACTTTAAAAACGTGAATGTAGTCTTTGAATTTGATTATTTCGACTACTTTTGCACACTACTGATTTCGAAGAATCTCGTCCGTGATTTAGTCGATCGAGTGTCCTCTAACCCAAGGTTTGAGGCGTTGGCAGATCACACTTCTATGTGTGCGTATTTGTGGATAGCTGAGGCACGCGGGGAGGATAGGGCTTCAATGTCAGCCTCCCTAGCACAGATAGCCGCGTAGCCATTTGTCAAATCAATTAGCCGTACAAGGAAAATATTGAGCTCGCCGTAAATACTCTCGAAAACCTTGCTCCTGTCCGGCTTTTGGCGGGCTGGCAAGGTCCTCAGGGTAATACGCGGCGGACACTCTTATCTCTCCGCCATTTCTTCCAAGGGCGTAATTTGGGATGAAATATGGGGTGACCCGAGTCTGTAAGTAAGTGTAATTGGGTGTGTATGTAGTTTTAGGGTTCAGTTATGAAAATAAAGAAGAGTGGTATGGAGAAGGTGGAAAAAATGTCCAATGAACAAAAGGCAACTTTATCTTCAGGCAGCGCAGAGGAATCCTTCTTTATTTCCCTCAACTAGCCTCCATCAAGGCCAGTCAAGGATGAAATAACCACTACCGAACGTATCACTGCTGGTGAAATATCTGGTCACCCATAACAAAGCGGCATCCAATCAACCTCATTCAAATGAAATCCAGTTCAAACATTAAAAAAATTGACTTTACCGTACAACAAGTATGTAAGAAAGCAATCCGAGCAACAAGCGCAGTCAATAGAATTATTCACAAATTGCTACACTTATCATATAGTCTTTCTACGTGAACATAAGTATTACAAAAATTGGCCAATCATGGCGCGGGAAATTCTTAATGGCAAACTAAGTGCTACCTGAAACATATAAAATGATGAGGCTCTGATTGTCTGACTATTTAGTCTCGACTGCTTTGGTTGCCTTAGTCAGTTGAACTCCCACTGTGACAACTCCTTACTCTGAATTTTTATAAAGCAAATTTCTGTGCAAGAATAGTGAATTTGTGACTCGTCTCGAGTAATGATAAAAAATTCGGAATAGCGAAAGCTCGATCGTTTGAAAAGTGGTCCACTGGCCTTCTTCGATTGAAGACGGTTTACGGACAAATCTTCACTCCTTCGTGGAGAGAGGACTGAAACTTCATTTGGCTCACTCGCAATCTCCAGAAGCATGAAAATATTGAGGTAAAATGTTTTTTTACTTGGACATTGGCCCTTTGTTCTCTCTCTATCTCTCTCACTACATATTCTTATACACATCTGCTTTTATGTATATTGACCAAATAGAGTACGGTAAGATGCAGAAAAAATGAGGGATACGCTTCGCATCACTCTTCAGGGCCTCTCGGAGGGCCCGAGAGGCCCTGGTCAGACGAATTGACATCCAAAATGGTTACTCTGCTATTTGTGCGAGAGAGGCCGACTGTGAAGCCTTGACCTCAAGCAGTTGAATGCCTAAAGACGGTTAACTTGAAACCCCACACACCTTTTCAAATCAAAACACACCGTAGTGTCATTTGCAGGCGCCTCGACTCTTGGGTCGGGAGCCACTCGGCAGAAGACATAAACGGTGAAGTTGAAAGGGACCACCCTTAGGCAAAAGTAGCGGAGGTTATTAAGTTCAAAACCTACACGCACGTTTTCAAGGTCGTTTTTGAGGATACGGCAATGGCTCAAAAGGCAAAGGATCTCGGATTACTTCTTTTTAGCGTAAGAGTCTGCCCAGAGCAGATTGAAAGGGAAGAGTTTGTCGACTTGCAAATGTGCTTTCGGTGCTACAAGTACGGCAAATACACCACTTCAAGATGCCCCGAAAAAGACCTTACGATATGCTCGATTTGTGCCGGTCGCAACCATTTTTGGCACGATTGTAAGAGTACCTCGCCAAAGTGTCTCAACTGTGAAGGCCCCCACTGGACTATGTCCATGGCATGACCGATCAGAAAAAAGAAATCCAAAAAAAACCCAGCTACAGCGTGAAACGGAGGAAAAGAAGGCAAATTCAACTTATGCAAAAGTAGCCAAAGATACAATTGCCGAGACGAATAACCAAAAGAGACTTTCCTTCACATTGAAAATGAATACTATACCAAAATAATGTGCTGCATTTATTATGCACACATAGCAAACATTACACGCCCAGGTACTTTTGCCACCGAGGTCAACAGCATGCCCGTAAAGCACGGCCTGCAGGAGATGTGGTTCCCGGACAACCCTCCTTCAGAGGAGGTTATGCGAATAAGCGAAGCCCCTCTGTGCCAAGAAACGTGACAAAAGGTACCCGCACCCAAAAACACAGCCGGCACACGCGACCCACGCCTGAACAAAGTCAAACAAACAACTCAAACAGAAAAACAAGCGCCACTTACACCCCCCCAAAATAATACTGATACACCAAAAACACAAACCAAGATCAAACAAGGAAGCAGTGCGACCAAAAGAGAACAGATCTCCACGGTCAAGAAAAACTTCAAAAACACGTGGTCCAAGGTTGACCTCCTCATCTCGAGGCAGGGAGCACCAACTTAAATATCATGCGATAGGCTTCAATCTCAAGCTATATGTCCTCGAATCGGCCCCTTCCCAACTGAAATTGATTCCCGCGAAGTATCGGAGGGTCTTAGTACCGAAAGATACAAGTGGCAATGCTCAGATGAGGTTCCGGAACGGCAGGTTGAGGAGGCTCTCGCCCAAAACATGATTAAGTTGACCACCAACTGCTTTCACACAATCACTGACACAGAATTCAGGAAAAAAACGAAATGGCAGGGAGCACATCCCGCCTAATACACCTCATGGGGCTAAAGTGGATCGTGAATAAGCGTCCACTTTATTCCAACACACTAAAAGACCCAACATTACACAAATGAATGTCAATGGATGGGACGAAAAAGGTTCCATCTATGGCAATATTTTGCGACAAAGTGACCCTGACATTGTTCTTATCTCCGAACACGGACTAACCGCGCAAAAAGAGTTAAAAATATTTCAATACAACGTCATTAGTAAAAATCATAGCCAGGAACGGTATGACGGCTGCGCAATAGCCATCAAAAAAGGACTAAAATACCCAAAACTACCCGACTTAGATGAATCATACCTTGCCATTGAGGTAGGCTCTACCCTGTGGGGTCTGGTCATGGCTACGGGGTACCAACCTTCAAGATGCACAACCTTCTACAGATTTTCAGCCATAAGAAAAATATAATCTTTGCTGGAGATCTGAATGCAAGGTGTGCAGCGGCGGGGTATACCTCCTACAACAATGCAGGCAGAAACATCGAAGTATAACTTGACAGACAATACTTGACAAGAATCGGACCAGAATTCCAGACATATATATACCGGGAAAAGCAGCAACGAAACCTAATATTGTTTTATCCAGTATCAGGTTTCCATACAACTACTACAGTGAACCACACCCATCATTCCGAGCGACCACCAGGCTATTAAAATTGCAATTGAAGTAAATCACATTCAAATTGAAATCCCAGAACGCAAAAGCTATAAGCAGGCGAAATGGGAAAGCTACAGAAACTACCTTCTAAATTATATCCCAGACCCTTTATTCGATGCCAATTTAAAAGAAAAAGATAAAGAGCTGGATAAAATCACTGACCTCCTAATTGAAGCCGATGAAAATAGTATTCCCCATATAAAGTATAAAACCCTTCCAGCTCTCTATTGGACCCCTCCCATGAAAGCCCTGGCCCAGGAATATAATGACCTGTCCAATGAAGTAGCGCTGATAGGCCCCAACCACAATGCCCACAGAAGACTAAGAGAGATTAAAGATGAACTCCAGAAACTAATTACAGACCAACAGATACTCACATGGGACAGACTAGTAGAAATATTCGACATTGAAAGAGACTCACATACTTTCTGGCAGACAGTTAAACGCTTAAAAGGAAGACCTCCCCCCAAAAGAATCACACTTATAAACGAGGCTATAGAAATTGACGAGCCTGTAGAGATTGAGGAAATGTTTAGGATTTTCTGGTCCCAAATCTTCACAATTACCCCAGAAGAAAATGACAATAAGGACCTCGAATTCGAGACTGACATAATCCAACAACTAAACACACAAATACACAGAACCTCCCCTCATCATTGTGTGTCGCAGGAAGGAGTGATGGAGGGCTATGGTAGTAAAATAACTGCCTTAAAACTCTCCGTTGCTCTAAAATCCTTTCGTTAAAGAGCACCGGGTACCACGGGGCTGACCAGGGAAAACTTCATCAAGGCCCCGCCTAATGTTTGGAGTGCGCTGCTTAACATCATGAATGCCGCTCTGAACACAGGCTACTTTCCCGATCAGTGGAAAGTGGCCAAGATGATTTTCATTCCCAAATCGGGAAAGCCCCTGGACTGCCCTGCGAGCTTTCGGCCTATATCTCTCTTAGAATTTGCTGGCAAAGTCTTCGAGAAGATATTAGCCAATAGAGTCAACTCTTTTCTCGACGAAGCCAACTTGCATAAGGAGCAACAACACGGCTTCAGGAGGAAAACAGGGACTGATACGGCACTAGCCGTTATCACCGAAAAGCTTACTAAGACTAAGGCAGACAAAAGGCATGCCGACCTGGTGCTCCGCGATGTCAAAAAAGCTTTCGATATGGTTTGGAAGAGAGGAATACAATTTAAGATCCTTCAAGTAGGCCTCAACCCCATTCTTGAGAGGATTCTATGCGACTACATAATGGAGAGGAGAGCATACATACATATCAGAGGATACAGAGGCCCCGAATTAGAGCTCGAATCAGGGGTCCCAAAATGGGACTGTCTCAGCCCCCTTCTATACAACATATATACACGTGACCTACCACAACCTCTATTCGAAGGTATATCGCAAATTTGTACAGCCGTTTATGTTCACAGGGAATTTATGGCGAGAAATACGGCTAGGGAGATCTCTAACATCAACTCTTTCGAGAGGGGATGGAAGATATCGACCAATGCCCCCAAAATTCAAAATAATTCCCATGTTTCACAAGACCTTCAATGACATACGGGAAGAAGGGGAGCGAAACCCCTACTGCCGAGAAGAGACGGTTCTGGGGCTCAAAATCACCACAGGGGGCTACAAGAGTCATATCAAACGAACAATCGCGAATAGCAAGAGATATTTGAGGGATTGTGGGAGGTGCCGTGACCCAAATTGCTCAAATAAACTTAAGATATTCAATGCGTGCATTCGCTTGTGACTCTTGTACCCCCCCGGTGCCGTTGAACGCAAGCGCCAAGACCCACATTGCGAAACTACAAGTCATCCAGAATAAGGCAGTTCTACTTATTACAAACACCCGAAAAAGAGAACATAAACGACAGAAGGAGCTCCACGACTCGGTTGGATTATCTCCAATCAACGTGGCGCTCTACGGGAGAGCTAAGAGGATATGGCAAGCCATTGGTGCCCGCTTGACCACTGAATTCTCTCGTACACACCTAGACATCGAAGCTGACCGACAAATAAAACCATTCAAAATCAGCAAATTACAGTCTGACAGGGACGTGACTCCCAAATACACATTACAGAATCGACAATAGACAAGAATCGACTAGTGTAATGCGCAAGTTTTTTATTAGTAAAAATTAACTTCATATTAAATCCAAAACCGAAATTCACTTTAATAAAAATTTCAAACTCCAATTAACATTAAGAAAATTATCTGTTCAAATAACCACAGCGGGATTAAAAACCTCGTCTCAAATAAAGGCTTGAATGCCAAAGATCATCATTAAGATGAAAAACTAATAATTAAATTAACCTTGTTAATTTAATTAAATAAACTATAAATTTTTAGTTTATTAAATACCCCCCCCCCCCTAAAAAACTAACACAAAAAACAGAGCTCCCTTTCACCAGGGACCTTTTATTCTGTCTGCCACACATCATCTATTCTTTAAATTCACCCTTTAACCACTTTATTCTCTAATTCTACCTATATTTTACCACCTATTATGTCCAAAGTCCAAAAGTCCAAAGTCCAAAGTCTGACTATTTGGACTCCTGGGCACTTATGAGGATATCAAGGGAGGGAAGGGATCCTTCAACTTCCGTTCGTGGGTGAAATTCAAACACGAGTTGTTCTTGAATGTTTCAACTAGGTAATTCACTTGTTCGAAGTTATCCGTATTCCAAATTATGTAATCTATATTGCGCGCGTAGGCTTGGGCGATATATTGCTTTGAAAATCTTGTTCTCAACTGAGCCCATGTATAAATTGACAAAGAGGACGCCAAGGGGTGACCCCATCACGACGCCATCGATTTGCACGTACATTTTCCCATCGGAAGCCATGCGCGTGGTATATCGATGACATAATTTTGAATACGGATAACCTCGAACAAGTGAACGGCCTAGTTGAAACATTTAAGAACAACTCGTGGTAGAATTTCACCCACGAAACGGAAGATGAAGGGTCCCTTCCATTCCTTGATATCCTCATAAGTGCCCAGGATTCCAAATTTAGACCCAAGTATACGTTACCGCCACAAACCGGGGCTTCTATTTAAACGGTACTTCTGAGTGTCCTGAACGCTACAAGAGATTAGTCATCAATGCCTTAGTTAACAAGGCAATTACCCATTCATCCTCGTGGACGGCTGTTGATCTCGAACTTAAAAGGGTTTCCTCAATTCTCGTTAACAACGGCTACACACAAGAATCCGTCGACGCCACCATAAAAGAGAAAATGAACTTGGCTGCTGGTACTGGACTCCGGTCTACTCTGAAGAAGAATAATATCAACCTTTACTACAAGGCCAATATGAACACTGGCTATCGTGAAGACGAAAAGGCTCTCAAAGCCATTCTCCATCGTAATGTGACCCCAACCGACCCTAATACGGATATAAATCTCATTATATACTACAAGACCAAGAAAACAAGTAGTTGCATCATGAAGAACAGCTGTCTCCCTCCGATGGGAGAACTCCACGAGACTAACGTCGTGTACGAATATTCGTGCAAAGTCGGTGGCTGCGAACACCACAATTAAAAGTATATCAGCATAACCTCCACAATCTTGTCAAGGTGACTGACAGCTCACCTTCAAGATGGCGCGATTAAAAAACACGCTCAATCTCATGGCACTATCCTAACCCGTGAAAGGCTGAATAAGGACACCTCCATTATTCTGAGACTCCAAAACCGCAGAAGATTGTGGATGTCTGAAGCCGTCATTATTCATATGAAGAAACCGGCAATTAACGTGCAACTTCAGCCGGAAACCATACTCCCGTCATCTCGGCGTCCCTGAGTAGATCGCCGTTAAAAGAAGCACGTTTTTAAACTTCCATTTTCCTCCTTTGCCAGAGAACTAGATCAGAGCGACAAATAGTCAGACTATGAACTATGAACGATGTAAGTGGGTATCTGTGGGTAGGGGATAAAGAAAGGGTGTGGGGACAAAGAGCTGAAAATAGACAAGTGGTGCAAAGATAAAGAAGTAAGATAGGGTGCAAAGAGATGCAAAGTGCCTGGTGATCACGCTTATCGCTTTTAAATATTTTTTTGTTTTGTGGTTCCTTTGTTGTCTTTGGGATAGTTTATATTATTATGGCGTTCAAGCCATTTTTCTTCAAAAAATTAATCTTCTTGGATGTTATGCGCATTTGCTGTTGTAGTAATAAATTACTTTAATCACTTTAGTATTATGCTTAGTGTCATTTTTTTCTATATCTTGAAGTGAGTGTAAATCGTGTCTTTTGCTTTTTCTTTGATGTCCTCTTCGTTATTGTTGGGTCTTCATCGGTGAATTCTTGTAGAAATCAGTGAGGTTTCATAATAAGGTATTCTTTTCTTGGTCGGTTTTCATGGTTTGGGTAAAAACATTCTTATTCTCATGCGTAGCACGGCATTTCTGCTCCGCCAGCTAAAAGCCGAGCAGAGGTCGGAAATCTGGCGCGACTTATACCTCTTCTGTTCTGGTTAATCATTTAGACGATATCATGGTTCAATTCTCGATGAACCAGTTCCTGCATGTACCTGTAATTAGGTACACACAATTGTTCTGCACAACTTGTAGTTTCCTTTTTTGTGTCTTTGAGACACACGAGAGGGCGGAGGGGGGGTATAGCAGCGTTGATCTTACAACTGTATTGTAGATCTTTTTCTTATTGATTTCACGGAGATTTCTGAACATGTATAGTGTTCTGACTGCAGATGTGGCCTTGGTGATTCTTTCATGGACGCGCTTCTTGTACCCGGTTGAAGTAATCTTCATTCCGAGTGAATTGCACTCCATTGTGTAGGGATAGCGTCTATCCCCCACCCTGACATCGTATAGTAGTCTCCTGCCCATAGGGACTACTTTGAACTTTTCCTGGTTCGTGCGGATTTTCCACCGAACCTCGTAGGTGTTAAGGTTTTCAATTTCTGCTGCTGTCATACGAGCTTGCCAAGGCGTATTCATCCATACACAGGTGATTATCTGGTTGAATAATTCCATTTCTGTTCATTCCCTGAAGATGAACTAACACGGTCGAAAGCGTCTAGGAATAAAGAATGTCATTCGTGGATGTTTTTTTCTCGCCTTGAAGACCCCATTAAAAAACTTGTAAGAAATATTAAGAAAATACTAACTAAAATTAATAACCCCTTTACTCTTCGTAATAGTGGTTTTTCTAGAAGTTCTAAACAAGCAAAAGAAAGAAGAAAGCCTAATCAGAGATTTTGACTTTGCCTGTCTTCTTCTGTCCATTCTGTATAGTTTTTTTAAAAAGTGGTGCGTTTCAGTAAGGTTTTTGAGACATTTGTTGAAAAGTCTCCGCCTCACTGAGCGTGCTGAAACGTTCATGATTTCTCCTTTCCAATCCTGAGCAAGCTTGGAACTGGAGGCAAACATATCATTGAGCTAGCAGCTTACCAGGAGGCGATCTTGGCCATAATCTGAAGCTCTTGGACGTAGAGAAGACTTCTTCAAAAAAGGGTAACTAAAGCGTTCATGAGTTCTTTCCAATCCTGAACAAGCTTAGAACTGGAGGAAAACATATCGTTGAGCTAGGGCCTTACCAGGAGGCGATGTTGGGCTTAAATTGAAGCTCTTGGACGTCCAGAAGACTTCTTCCAAGGAGGATAACGTCTTTTTTAAATCATTAATGATCCTAAAGATGTTGCTCATTAATGCAAAACCATTAACAACTATATTCTTGCATTTTAGGCCATTTTCGTGCAAGACAACAATGGTCGCACGCTTTTCTTTAGATAGAACTATTTCTGGAATTAAAAAAGATTCAAATATTTACCTATATTAAAAATATTACGAAATAGATTATAATAACACATCATTCATTTAACCCATATTTTTCATCATTTTAGACTTTTAATCGAATAGTAAAGTCCATGGACTGAAACTTACCTTATACAGGAACAGGACCTTAGCGCGAATTTGACCTCATGAAGGACTTCACTGTTTTCTCCTCTTATTTTTGGAATACTAACTTTTTAAGGTCACATTGGCGCTGTGAGCCAGAATGATAGTGAGTAAAACAGCCACAGTTATTGTGTAAGTAGGGATGCTGTGAGTTAAAATCCGGGTGCCTACAGTTTCAATCACATCGGCGACATCAAACCCTAAATAAAGACTTGTACATTGCAATCTCGAACTGCAGAATGCTATCTGAGTAGGTAACTCTCAAAGAACTCCTCAGTCAAGTCAATAGTATTAAATGTGATATTATTAATTTGTGTGAAACCCGAAGATACGGGGGTGCTATCACTGAAATAAGTAACTTACGCCTAGTCTGTCACAAGGGATAAGGAGCAACGACACCATAGAGTTGGATTCCTGATTGAGAGAGAGAGCTCAGAAAATGGTAATAGAGTTACAGGGCATATTGGAAAGCATAGCTTACGTAAACCTTAGGGTCTTTAAGAAGTTTAACCTCAAAATATTCTGCTAATACGGAAAAAAATGAAAGATGACAATTTCTGATTTAATGATGGCACAAAACTCAAAATTGCAAAAACTATGTTCAAAAATAAACAGCAGCAAAGATGGACGTGAAGAAGTTCAAACTATGAGATATATAATGAAATTAAGTGCACGTTGTCGACAAAAAAAATCAATGTTAATAATTTGCAAGTCATCATTAAAATGAAAATCATTAGCAAAAGGATGATCATATACAGGATAAAAGAAATCAACATTCAGGAAGAGAGAAGAAAGCTTGTACATTAAAAAATAATGTTAATTAAGATCCAGAAAAATCTCGTTTAAGAAAGCCAGCGCATCTTCATAGAGAATTTCATGAAAATCACCTTGACCGCAGCAATACCAGCAATATACAAGCCATGATAAAACTTGATAACACACATAGCAGAATAGCTGAAAAATACAAGGAAACACAAGAAACAACAAATTCTCAGAAGAAACCTTGAACCTAATTAAGATGCGCAAACATCGTAAACCAATAAACAGCAACCCTCACATTTAATTAACAGAAGAAAACAAGCTTGTTGAAAAGAAACAGCGAGCTGAAACCGGAAAATATAATAAAACTATTATTGAAGACACCATGGAAGAAGCAAATGGGTATAAAATGGCTAAGAGAGGAAGAGGGTACAATCATCAAAGATCAAGAAAGAATAATTAAAAGAACTAAGAAGTGCTATGAAAAGTTGTATTCAAGCAACAACACCAACAAAAACAAATAATCTTCGAGGCATTCTAAAATGAGAAATTAAAATTGCAATCAAACAAATGAAGTACCACAAAGCACTAATTAAGGCCATGGAAAGATTTCGAAAGACTGATACAATGCCATAATAATCCTTTTACATAAAAAGGTGATATATTAGACTTTACAAAGTACAAAGCAATCAGCTTTCTCTCGTATGTCTATAAGCTCTTGACAAGAGTCCTTACCAACAAACTACAAAACTAGCTAGATTACCAACAGAGCCGACCAAGAGAACAATTATTAAGTATTTAAGGATGGGATGAGGCCAAAACTACCAAACGATGAGTATAAATACATCCATGTCTATAAAACACAATTGAAAACGATATTAATAAGGAGTGGCTATATTCAGTCCCTTGTTCGGACTGTCTTTAGTACATCTTCGGTCGACGACTTCACCACTTTGTCGCATTGTTCCTACACGATGTTATTCCATCCTTCTTCCAAACATTTCTAGAGATCTTCAGCATACGTACGTTTCCGGCACAACTTTATCCCCCTAATAAAATGGCCTGCATTTATAAAATTCCGTGCAAATCTTGTCTTGGTTTTTACATAGGCCAGTCAACAAAAGGTCTAGATGTGAGAATTAAACAACATAAGTACTATTGTCGAACGGGGCAAACTTCATATGCACTGTTTATTCATCAATGTACTTTGAACCATCAAATAGATTGGTCTAATACGAAATCCATTATTTTTGTGCCCAATTTTATTGAAAGAAATTTAATGGAATCAGACATGATCAAATTCTCCCATAACATTAATTTCAATCTAAGGTAGGCTCTTTTTAAATTAGATAATTGGATCATGAATAATATTTGTTTTCAATATAAATTTAATTTGTTTAATTGATTTGTATATTGTAGTTCTGCAGATGGGCTATTCATTTTTTCGTCAGTATGTTTGAATGACGTCACATTTTTCTGTTTATTAACTGTTTCTCTATTCCATTGTTCTTCTGCCCCTGATGATGTAAACACGAAAGCGCTTAGGCTTATTCTGTCAATTATTTTTCTTTGGGATATTTCAAGCATCTTAGATCACGTGTTTTTTAGTGATTATTTTTCCATATATACGAGGGACGGTCAATGAGTTTTGCAATTCGGATATAAGGAAACGAGATATGAGAAAAAGGGTTTTATTATTTTTCAATATAACTACCCTCGACTTCAATGCACTTGCGCCACTTGTCCCTGAGGCTTCGAATTCCTGACAACCAGAAATCTCCCGACTGCTGTACAATCCACTCCTGGACGGCGAGATGGACATCTTCATCGTCCCCAAACCGGCGTCCACGCAGTGCCGACTTGAGCTGGCGTAATAAAAAGTAGTTGCTAGGGGCCATATCTGGACTGTGGGGGGATACGATGGTTGAGCTCCTTGAATCCGCACTCGCGCAGGGTAGCTTGTGCAACTCTGGGCCTTGTGGACAGGGGCATTGTCGTGGAGGAGCAGGATACCACGTGTCAACTTGCCGCGCCACCTCTGACGGATGCACTTCTTCAACCCAGCCAGTTCCTCGGCGTAATAATGGCCTGTGATAGTCCTTACACGAGGCACATAGTCCATAGTCCACCATCAAAAATCCATCAAAATCCCAGAAGATGGTAACGATGATCTTCCCGGCTGAGGGTTGGGTCCGGAATTTGATGGGGGTCGGAGAGCCCCTGTGCTTCAAGGCCATGCTTTCGAGCTTGATCTCAGGATCCCAGTGATGGACCCACGTTTCATCACCTGTCACTATGCGGGACTCGAATCCCACCGAGGCTTGGTTGTACAGGAGCAGCAGCTCCTCCGAACTTTGACGACATTGAACTCGATCATGGCGCGTGAGGTTTCTATAGACCCAACTGGCAGAGACTTTGATCATGGCCAAATTGTCGTGGATGATGTTGATAGCACTTCCATGTGATATTCCAAGTTCTCGCTCGATTTCTTCGAGCTTCACCCGTCGATTTTCGAGGATGATCCTCTCCACACGGGCCACATTGTCCTCGTTGGTCACGTCTGACGGGCGTCCTGGACGGGGGTCATCTTCAAGGGACTCACGACCATGGCGGAACTCCCTATCCCAGCAAGAAATGGTTGCATAGGAAGGGGCGGTGTCAGCGTACACTGCAACCATGCGTTCATGGAAATCTTTTGCATTCTTGCCTTCCTTGGTCAAAAATTTGATCGCTGCGCGGTGCTCAACCTTTTCCATTGTTGAAAAATTTGTGACTGAAGATCTGTGATCAGCTACTGCTTCTTAAGTAGACGAAGGAGGAGCGTGCGGCTGCAGGTTCTGACTTGTCATAACCTGTCCTAACATCCCCACAAACAGCCATCCCCCTTCCTCTGTTTTGCCATACCGATTGGCAAAACCTATTGACCGCCTCTCGTATATATAGAGGGTGTTTCAAAAAATTCGATAGCATTCGAGATGTATATATCACAGAAACTACATAGTCAAAGCAAATGAAACTAAACAAGCTTAATGTTAAGCAATATAAGATTTATTCCCCCAAATTTGAATGAGGAAATCAAAGGTATGCGGATTCCATGAACGATTTCACAAATGTTTAATATGCGCACCGCCTGAGACACGCTACACGTCATGTCGGCAGTCCAGCTCTTCCCAAACACGCTGCAACATGTCTTTGGTAACAGTCTCCAGTGCGGTAGTGATTCTGTGCTTGAGTTTTCCAGAAAAAAAAATCGCAAGTTGTCAGGTCAGGTGAACGTGGCGTAAATTACAACAGCACATTGTCTTCATCACCAGCACGCCCGATCCATCTCACTCACAGATTGTTATTGAGATAAGCCCGCACAGTCAGCTTCCAGTGAGGTGGAGCCCCGTCCTGTTAAAAAATAATGTCTTCTTGATCATTTGCAATGGGCTCATCCATTAGCCATTTCTGAAGCATTTGCAGATAAACATGGCCGGTCACATTTTTCTCATAGAAAAACGGGCCATGAAGATGGTTCTTGGGGATGGCACAGAACACATTTACTTTCGGTGAGTCCCTCACGTGTTCAACTGTGGATTGGGGATTTTCTTCGCTCCAAATGTGAACATTATGCTTATTGACTTTGTCACTCGTATGAAATGTGGCCTCATCACTGAAAACAAGACGTTCCTTTAACTCGTCTTCTTCAATTTTTCTTGCATATTAACACAGAATTGTTTGCGCTTTCGCTTGTCATCTGCCGTTATGGCCTGAACTAGCTGCAGCTTGTAGGGTTTCATTAGCAAGCGTTTCTTCAGGACGCGCCAAACCGTCGTTGAAGGAATCTGGGTTTGCAGACTTGTTCTTTTAATGGACTTCTTGAGGCTTCCTAAAAGTTTTTAGAGAACCCGCTCGACTATCTCTTCCGATGTTATTGCTCGTCCAGATCCTTTTGCTCTTCAGAGACAGCCTTCCTCTTTGAATTTTTTATGCCATGTCCAAGTGTGCATTGCCCTTGGTGACTGTTTAGAGAATTCTCTCACAAATCCACGCTGCACAGTCTTGTTCGACTGTGTTCGAGCATACTCCAACACACAAAACGCCTTTTCACCTCCAGTGAATAGCATTTCTATTTTGTGTTGATATGCAAGAAAAACTTATAGTAGACGAGTTCAAGAAACGTCTTGTTTTCAGTGATGAGGCCACATTTCATACGAGTGACAAAGTCAATAAGCATAATGTTCACATTTGGAGCGAAGAAAATCCCCAATCCACAGTTGAGCACGTGAGGGACTCACCAAAAGTGAATGTGTTCTGCGCCATCCCCAAGAACCATCTTCTGACCCATTTTTCCTTAAGGAAAATGTGACCGGCCATGTTTATCTGCAAATGCTTCAGAACTGGCTAATGGATGAGTTCATTGCAAATGATCAAGAAGACATCATTTTTCAACAGGACGGGGCTCAACCTCACTGGAAGCTCACTGTTTAGGCTTATTTCAATGACAATCTATTCATGCTGTTAGAATTTGAAGTCATTTGAACGGGAACTGGCAAAGTTATTAGATTGAAAAATGCTATAAATTTTTTTTAAACACCCGGTATATATCTAGCAAAGTACAGTAGCGTACGTGTACGAGTAACTTTAGGGATAAAACCACAGTAATAGGACTAATTTTATATGCGAAAACAAGTTTCGACGGAAACATCCGTCATCGTCAGTCGCTGGTGGACAAGTGAAATACAGAAGTTGCTTAACGTACAAACACACAAATCAGTGGGGCTAAGGTGGATGATGCGGGACTGGGGCGGCATTTTTGAGAAGCGGAAGTATGAATTTCTTGCTTATTAAGATATTTGTATTAAATTGGCCCAGACAAATCCCACCTAAGAGGCAATAAGCAAACCTCTTTAAAACAAAAATTTGATGCAAAGTAGTCAAATGTAAGTAGTACCAAGATAATAACCGCAAGAAAAAAACAACAACCGTGAATACTAGGCGTATAGCAAACCTTAGAAGACACCCCTGCAAGTGTTCCACAGATTAATAAATTAATACAAATAACGGCTAAGCAGAGCCGTTAAAATTGAGGCAGAGGCAAAATTCGGTAGCGCAAGGGCTAACAAAATCTTATGCACAGTAGGAATTCACTTTCGGGCCACACCGTGAATGGGCGCTCGAGGCGACTTAAACACCCAAGCGGATAAGCACCACAACCTAACCTGACAACTTAAACTGGAAAAAACAAATACTGGCTAACTAAATCCTGGCAAGGTTGCCACGTATGTAAAGGCTATCGCAGAACCCGGTTCACACGGCCCAAATAAAACACACACAAAAATTTATAGAAGACCAGGGATCTAAAGGCCTACCAAAAATTCACCAGAATTCATCAGGACGGTACTAAATTACGAGGTATCGCAAGGGGTTAAATGAATACACACATAAAAGTATTAACAGTATTGTTTACATCAAAATAAAAATGAAATAAATTGACTGGTAACAAATTATACGGGGGTACATCGAATAATAAGAAAAGTCACAAATGCTTATCACCATCTAACGACAATTCATTCTAACCAAAATATATATTTGTACATACAAAATTGGGTTCTATGAATAATTTGCTTAAAACCGAAACGACACGTGCCGTTAAGGATGAAATAGGCTACGCTACTCTAGTGACAGGTGTTCCCGAAGTAACCTTCCCATCTTACTTCCCTTACCCGAAAGCCCAAAGTTACATGAATAAACTTAATTAATGTAAAAGGGGCGTAAGAAGAAAGAAATACTCCAAAATATCTGATACCAGAGAAGTGAAGTAATAACCCACGTCGGAAACCCAAGCGAAAGAAGCTCGGCGACGATGAGTGAATTCGACCCAAGTCCACAGGGGTGAATGCGATGATGGTCTTCGGCGAGGAGAAACCCACCGACGGCGATATCTGGGCGAAAGGTGTCGAGACCACGGGGAACGATGATTCGAAGGCCCAACGATCAGAGAGAAGGAATTCAAGATGACAGAATTCCCCAAAGAGGAGATGGTGAGGTAACTGGGGGAGAGCTTTCACGTGCCCAGTGTGAACGGCTTCCCAAAGGAGAAGACTTGTAAACGTAACTGGAAGAGGACAATTCGATGCAGCCGACAGAGGGGCAGCGACCACGCTGGCAGGAATCAAGGGCAAAAAATCCTCGCTGCATGAATGAATCCAGTACGGGTCTCAAAGGTAAGTGACGCAAACGATTCAGCGGACCAATCAAGGCAACAGAATGAAATAAAAGGCCTCACGGCTCCCTTTATATCCTTGAGTCTGAAGGGGAAAAGGGAAATGGGGCACAAGGGGGAGGGGAAAAAGAGTCGCTTCCTCTACGCAAAATTAGGCTGGTAAGTTACAAATTTCTTCTTATGCCTCTGCTGAAAATTTTCTACACTGAAATCGAGAACACCCTCACCAGTAAAGGTGGCGAATACCCACGGAAATCTTTCTGAAAACGCTACCAAAATTGAAATTTCTTCTGCTTATAAGGATTAAAAAAGAAAATTATTTTACTAGGTTACATGAGCGACTTTATGTTTGGGTAAGCCGCCTCAACCCATTTGTCGCCGTAAAACATCTCTAATAAGCCATGATTGCGTTTTAATCACCTCGTCCCAACTATGCAATTTAATGTAACAAGTATACCGTGTTTTGCAAAAGTTATTTTATACTTGCTGTTTTTATCCTTCGATAGATTTCCATGTGTGATAGAAAGAGTTCCCTCGAACAAACTTAAACTTCACTTTTTCCAGCACGTTTCATTAAAACGTTTTTCCATTGTGTGGAGGCATGTCCTAATGGAAGTGAAAAGAATCAAGATCTCTGCTCTCCTGCGCGCGGGCCATAACAAGTCCGACATTCCCAAACGGCTCAACGTCAGCCGAATGACCGAACACAGAGTCGTGGAGTAGTTGAATAAGGAGAAGACCTCGAAGATTGACTTCTTCAGGCAGACCTCAGGTTGTCAAGGGTTTGGCTGTGAGAAAGACCTTAGAAACGGCTCCTAAGCTCAAAATGACTGCGCTCGCAAAGAAGAACATCTCGGTGACCACAGTAAATAGGTCCACCAAGGAAGAGGGAGGCAACAGCTTTAGGTGCATGGAAAGGCTTCTGCTCATCGAAATTATGCAATAACAACATCTAGAGCGCTGTCCTTGCTTTCTTATCGACTGTAAAAGTCATATCAATCGAAATCTATTTTTTTCTGATAAAAATAACTACGTACATCCGGTCATCAACAAGTAAAACGATAGTGTGGTACACTTTGGCTATGACGTCTCAGGGGTCCGCTACTTGTCCACGACCAACCACCCGGCCTCTCTGATTATGCTCCAGCGTCGTGGATTTAAATGGCGAGAAGATGCCTCCTGGGAGGTTCTCGGACAGTTACAGGCTTATCGCAGCTGATTAGATAATAAGTTCTGACCTGGGTTAAAAAGATCACGAAGATGGTAGAGTTCGTCTTTTAGAAGAACGATGCCTTAGCCCACACGGCAAAGACCGTGGAAGAGTGGTTGGGAGCAAACATGAACTTCTAGTCGAAGGAGTTTTGGTGCCACAGTTGCTCAACATCTTTTCCCTCGACTATAGCGCGGGAGCTCATGTTAATGGCAATACCTGTAAGGTCCGACACGGAAACGTTCACGAGCTGTAATCCTTCTTCCACCGTGTGTGGGTCAGCATGAGGAAGGACTTCGTCCGCAACGCGGGCGCGGCCTTCAGGTCTACCCTGCAGCGATTGCTCGCCGGCAAGGACGTCCACTTTGCCTAATATTGCATTTTAATCACATATTTTATATTAAAACAATAAAAACGTGTCTAACTGCATCAAACTATTTTTTCTTCTTTGTTGAGAGAGTCGCAACGAGTGTAACACGACTCTTAGCAATACCCGGTAATTTGGGGACACTGGGGTAAGTAGGTTTGTGGTCTAACTCATAGATGATTCCCGCGCCAAAGGGACCTAGGCATGGTGCAGAAATGCAACTTCCTGGTGGGCAATCTGAATCCAACCCACCCTAGGAGCCCATCCCCCAAAATAGAGAGAAGTAACACCCACCTCTGTGTATGTCGGAAGCAGTTCTAAGGC
Organism: Ceratothoa steindachneri; assembly: GCA_963969495.1. Taxonomy (NCBI): domain Eukaryota; kingdom Metazoa; phylum Arthropoda; class Malacostraca; order Isopoda; family Cymothoidae; genus Ceratothoa; species Ceratothoa steindachneri. The sequence continues at coordinate 183,590,927 of OZ018320.1, forward strand.
GCAAACCCTCGAGGGGCAGCACCCCCAGTTAGTGATTTTAAATGTCTCGCTAACCTTTACCCCAGGTTCATCCCTCATCATATCACCCCTCCCAGGGTAATTCACTTTCACAAAAGCGGAGTCACCCTTGAAAGATGGTTACTCACCTGTAGGAAACAAAGCAAAGTTTGTTCAAGCCAACTAAGGGAAGGCTTCCGACGACCCAACATGGAACCTATGTTGCATCGCCTTAACCCTTTGAAATACGAAACGGATTCCACTAAACACACTACCCGACCAGGACAACTCAGTAAGGGGCAAGATGATTGAGGTGGTCTATGGCACACTGAACATCGCCTTAGTAAGACTTATCGACGTCACCACGGGATTCGTTGCATTATGAGAAAGCGAAAGTGATGTTGAAGTCATAATACAGGAGGACTAAGAGGAGGCCCTGACCCTACAATCTACAACCTGCTGCCTACAATCCACCCACAAGATATAAAAGAGGAAATAATGAAAAACCATATAAGGGCCAAGGTCTCAACATTTTAAATTTTTAAAATGAGAGGACAGTGACTACACTTACGTTTTTAAAGTTGTCTTCTCTGAGACAGCAATGTCTCAGGAGGCCAAGGATAGAATGTAATGCTCTTTACCGAAAGACTTAGTAGCAAGCAGATCAAAAGGAAAGAAATTATTCATATTCAAATATGCTTCCTCTTCTTCTAAATGGAGCACCACACCATCAGGCATGCACAAGAGAAAAGGAAACCTGATCGAGGTGAAAGATTTGGGGCATATCTGAAGGGCTTGCAACAACCCCGAAGAGAAATTCCCCAACTGCAAAATGTGGCCCCGGCCAATGCTCATGTTCTGCCCGATCAAGAAGAAATCGCAAAAAGAAGGCACTGGGTAAACGGTGGAGGAGACTGGGAAAACGCCACTCTTGCTCCGGGACAAAGGCAACCTTCACGAAATATGATTCCACTAAAATCTCTCTGAAGGTGGACAGTGAACTACCTACGAAGATTCTCACGTACAACATGATTGCGCACGCGAGGATTCTGATGAGGCCAGGGACGTTCGCAGAAGAGCTGAACTCTATGCTAACGGTAAAGGGGAACAGTAAAATTGTCTTTCTTAAAAATTTCTCATCAGATCGTCAACAAATGAGGTACTACCCCAAATGGCCACGACATCCCAACCGAGCAAAGGAGACCAAACAACCATAAACCCACCCACCTCCATAAGAATAAGTTAGACGAAAGGGAGGATACAACACACCGACAATCAACAGCTAGATACACTTATCGAGGCCAAAAAACACCAAGCTGAGCAAAACACGAAGAAGGAAGACGCGCGGACGAATACAAACAGCCTAGACACCGAAAATGAAACGAAAAAAGACTGAATTTACCTGATTTAATGATCTTAGTTTGTATTTATCTCCACTCCTCCTAAGGTTTCCATTTCATATTAATTCATTTTGTTGATTGTTTTTTTTGCTTTTTTGTGGGCGTTCCCTCTCCTTTGTATCACCTTATAAATATTACAATTTTCAAAACTTTTGTTATTCCTTGATAAAGAACTCGAAATAAAGTTCGAAAGTACTTGGAATCCTCATTTTTAATTTTCCCTGTTGGCTTTGTTGCATATATATATATATATATATATATATATATATATATATATATATATATTGGGGGGGGGGGCTCAATAACCTACATCTACGATTTACACCTTAATCATTGTTAACCCAAACACGAACTGTGTGCTGTTACTTTAAGATAATTAAATTTTAGAATATTGAAATTCGGACACAGCACATTGAGCTAAAACCTTTCAGATTGCTTTACTGGCCTTGTGGATTTTAAAGCCCTAAAGACGTACTTCATTTAACGTAGATTTAATACCCTGATTCATATATCTAAATATAGTGAAAATAATTGATTATAAGCTTAGTTAAAAAAAGATCATTTCATAATAAAATGAGATTAAAAACTTAATAGTTATAAGTTGTATTTTATTAATTATACCATTTATTCTTAATCTTCTTTATCAGTGAATAAATTTAAATTTCTGATCAAATCTGGTACTTTTGACTTTTGCTTCTTAAAGGTAATAAAGCTCATCTACAAGAACTTTGTTCTTGCATCACTTTAAATAAAGTGAGTTCTTCTATATCGATGGGTATCGATGTTTAAATATTTACTTAATTTTATCTGAAAATTTTATCTGAGAATATTTTCATTTGGAGTTGGTAAACCTGAGTAGGTTGCCGTAGCAAAAAATCTACCTTCAGTAGAAGATTTCACGCGCAAGATAACGACACTACTTTCTGATTGTTAAAGTAGACTTCCAGTCATCTGATCAATTATAAATACCTGAGTTTCAATAAACAATTAAAGGTAAGCTAATTTTACCTCTGTCCACCACTTGCGCACAACAAAGTAACTTGGATCAGTGCAGCTTTAATGACAATCAGAGATTTTTTACAAAAGTGTATGTAAACTATCCTAGAATTTAAAGTATCAGGCTGAATCATAAATAATTTTCGTTTTTGTGAAATAAATTTATTCATGAATAGCTGAATAATTTAATAATTTTAATTAATAGTATATTCGCTTTTTTTGTCAATCATCTCTTGCCATTTATCAGGTTGCTCGTTATTCCTTTAAGGGTGAAATTCCGCCGGTTTTGAGTTCAAAAAGTGGTGCTCGAAATTTGTATATGGTCTTCTTCAGAATATTTTTACTATTCATTACATTTTGTAGTGAATAAATAACATGAAAATCACTTGGTGCAAGGTGTGATGAATATGTTTGATGGGGTTTTTAAGGAAGAACCGCTTCAATACGTAAGGATATAAAGAAATGCACGGGAATTATCCCCCCCAAAACATATATTTTAAATTTAAAAATTAACTATGACAAAAAACAGTAAACACATTTATCTCCTCCTCCTAAGTTAACCGAGACTAAACCGGTTGGCAACTGGGCCTATTACAATATCTCTTAAAGACAAAAATAAACAAATAGGCTACACCTAAACACACCAATTGCCGATTAGTTATTTTATCGCACCTCTTTTAGATTAGCTTTACACATTAAATTAAATTACTCTCTTCTACTAGCAAATATGACAGGGGTTCACGCAAAATTGTTTCTACTTCCGTTAAATCGTGAAACGTAATAAAATCATACCTTCGCAATATAAATATAAATGTTCTTTCTAACTTACATGATAGAAGGGATCAGGGGTTGCTGGATGTCGCTGGAGGTCTTTTCTCGCGCTTCAGAGATTTGGAGTGGCCGATGGTAGAATTTCGTCAAGATGGGATGGAGGAAGAGAAGATGGGTGATGTCAACTTCTTATTGCAACTTTGCCTCCGGTTACGTTAAGAAGAAGGAGAGAGTTACGGTGCTCCTAGCTTAAACAGTCCTCTTCTGGATAATCTTGAAGCCTTTGTGTGTCTTATTCTTTAACGCCGGGTGCCCAACTAGTTTTTTATACGAGGGGATTTCTACCGTAATTAGCAAATGGAACCTCGTTGGGGCTTAGTTCTTCTCCTCTTACTCTTACGGAGCTTGAGCTGTGAGAGTCACTTGAGTGTGAGCGGAGTTTCCTTTCTCCAGTCAGACTTCTTCTAAGTCTGTAAAGGATTTTCTGTATGGCACCGATACAAAACTTGACGTTTTATGTTAATTCGGCACTGGGGTGGAAAGGATCGATCTTCTCAAACTAATCCTTTCTCGTCTCTCCTCGAATAATCTTGACTGGCAGGAGGATCGATCTTCACGAACTGATCCTATGTCGTTCTCACCAAATAATCTTGACTGGCTGAAGGATCGAACTTCACCAACTGATCCTATGTCATTCTCACCGAATAATAATGCTTTCTCTTTTCTTCAGGGGCTTATTTATAGGCGGACCACCGCTTCAGCTAAGGGGGAAGGGGCGAGGCCACAGAAAGGGGCACGAGTGGTGAGGTCGCATCTAGGAGATTGAGGAGTGAAGAGGTTGGCACTGAGGTGCCCTAGTCGGCTTGTTAATTAGAGAGCCCCCAACCGCCACCCTCATTGGCGTGCCTTTTGATTGGCACCGCTTTTTGGTCATATAACCATGGACCTACTGATCTCGTAGGTAATTGGATCTTTTGAGCGTCGTTTAAGGGCCTTTGGTGGTTTCCTTAACATAGATGGTCGCTCCAACTACCTATGCGGCGGGGAGATCAAACAGGGTAGGCAGTTACTATTATTCGCCGGCTACCGTTCCCACGAGCCTCCTCATGGGGCTCGCTTCTCCAGCTTTCTCCAAAAGAAGGGGTACTTTAATATATAAGTCTGCCTGACTCTCATGGAGGCTTTATGTTGCAATTCCTCTACAATAGGTTTGCTTAATGGTATTTGGATTTAGAAACTACGAGTAAGTGCTGTATTTTTTCTTGTACACTGAATGTTTTTCTTTTCTTAATTTTTTTTCTGTTTATGTTTTAAATTAATAAATGATTAGCATGCCTAACTTATGAATATTTATTAGCATTTATTATTATATGGTAAAATATATTCTTAAATACTGATGGTGTGCCTCAAATATATTACTCTGTGGCTTGATGTGCCGTGAGATAAAAAAGGTTGAAAAACTCTGCTCTAGGTTTTCCTAGTGGTGTGGAAAGATAGTGAATAAATACACTCAGTATGTAGAAAGGATGAACAACACTAATGGGGTAGAAATATCATTGGGGAGGATAGGTAAAACCTCCTAAAAATGATTCAGAGTCGGAGTTACCTAACATATTACCTTAGATTCAGGCATATTTTCATTTCGCGGGGAGAGAGGTGAAGATGATAGATAAAAACCCTGGAATAAGAATAAGATCAAAACTGGTTCTTAAAAGGTAAATTAGAATCACGCATTTAAGTTTTATTTTTTTGCGTATGTTTATGTAAGAGACAGTTACTTGTGTGAACGTGGAATCTCCGTCTTTGATATTATTTTTCTATTTTGGGTAATTCGTTCACATATATATATATATATATATATATATATATATATATATATATATATATATATATATATATATATATATATATATACACCACCTTTGTAAAATTTTTCCTTATTCCTTGATAATGAACTGAACAAGTTCGAAAGTACTTGGAATCCGATTTGCAATTAGGTGTACGTGCTTCACCTGTTTACGTATATATTCCGATTACGTATATATACCGATTTGGTTATCAGGGAGCAGTTCCTTCCACTGGGGAATAGGGCTTGCCTGGTGGCGCGTCCCCTAACTGCTCTCGGAATATCAAGATTGAGGTTCATATTCGGGAGTATTTCGTCTTCTATCTTGTCCCAGGTCTTTTTCCCTAGCTTTTGGAGTTCTTTATTCAGTGGGGTCAGACCTGCTCTTGCGTGGGTACTGTTTGCTGAATATAGTCCGTCCTTCTTGCTCCAGCTATAAGCAGGACTGCTTTGTTTTGCACTCTCTGGATTTGTCTGAGAGAGGTGGAACTCGCAGCCTGCATGACCACTGCCGGGTACACTAAGGTTGAGCGCACCAGAACAGTGTATAGCTTTTTAAGATTTTTGGAGCTGAGGTTTTTAAACCTATACAGTTTGCCGAGCCGTATTCTGGCTAGGGAGATTCTGTCACTAATGTGCACTTTGTATCTTTTGGACGTAAAGTGCAGACTTAGGAATTTTATTTTATTTCAGTATGGGTATATTTCGCTATTCACCGAGACATACACACGTCTTCGGTGGTTAAATGGAAGGATCTGGAACTTTCGGCGGTTGGTCTTGATCTTCCACTTTCGTTCGTATCGATTGATGTTATCGATTTCGATGGCTGTCTGTTTTGCTTCATATCCAGCATGTTTTTAATAACTAGGGATGATTTGTGTGATGTCGTCTGCAAACTGCAGGTACATCACTTCCTTCCCTACCCGATCAGGTAAGTCCAGTGTCTACAAAAGGTACAGCAGCAGACTCAGGCAGCCACCTGGTGGAACACCCGCCTCAAGTTCAAACTCGGGTCCTCTGTAGCCCTCGATTGAAATTTGGGCTTTTCTGCGCATGATGTAGTCGCAGGGGACCCTTTCCAGGATTTGGTTTAGCTGGAGGCCTAAGATTTTGTATGGTAGGCCTCTTAGCCAAACCTTATCGAAGGCCTTTTGTACATCTCGCATCACGACGTCTACGTATTTCCTCTCAGCTTTTTAGCGGGCGAGCTTTTCGGTGAGAAGGACAAGGGCTGTGTCAGTCCCCCTTCTCTTGTGGAACCTGTGTTTCGTAGGGCGATGGGCTTCTAGCTCGGTTAGTTGGTCTTGTAACCTGTTGGCCAGAAGCTTCTTGTAGACTTTGACTATAATCTCCATGAGGTATATTGGCCTGTAGTCCACTAGTTGATCATGCTTCCTCTCCTCAGGTATAAAGATGATTTTAGCCATCTATAAACCGTCGGGGAAGTAGTCCGTATTCAGGGAAGCATTTTAGATGTTCGTGATTCCCTGAATGATATGCCGGGGTGCATGTACCAAGTTATTTCTGGTGATGCCCGTCCAGCCTGGTGCCTTCTGTTTGAATGTTTTTATGACTGCCAGGACCTCTTCAGGTGTAGTTGGTCGGCCATGCTCTGCCAAAATCCTTACTTCATCGACATAGGCATGTTGGAGCGTGCGATGCACATTCTGATTCAGATCTTCAATCAGTTGGCCCCCGAATTCCTGGTCGAATTCCACATTTTCTTCTGGTGTTATCTTGAAGACATTCGTCCAGAATATGCGGAATCTTTCTTCCAATAACGCCGGGTCTTCCGAGTAGTCATTGCCCTCCTTAATGCGGGTCTTTTCTCTACTTGTAAGGCCGTTCAACCTCTTCACAAGTCGCCAAAACACATCGGGTCGCACCTCGCTGTCAACCTTTTCAATCAGGCTGGCCCAAATTTCTGCCTGTTACTGGTTGATAGCTTGTCATGACTATGTCGGGCTTTGTTGCTGACCTTACGGTGAAATAGGTCAGAAAAACGGCCCTATACGCTGGATGTTTTTCCTTCTCATAATCATTTCCAAGTTATGGCCTTTTTGGTTCGTGTTACCATAGCTAGCTGTTCGGCATCTGGCATTGAGATCGCCCGTAAAGAATAGCATTCTGCCGTGGCGAAACAAGGTGTAGATGTTTGTGAGAGGAAGGTACTTTCGTTGAGGTGGTTGATATGCCGCCGCGATTATGAGCTTGCCTACTAAAGTTTGCAGCTCTACCGCCACGAAGGACTCGTCCATATCCGAAAGGTTTCTGAACGAGAGATTACTTCTGACGGCAGCAGCAGCACCATCGTACCTCTCCTGAGAATGGTTTTTCGAGATCAATCTGTAGCCTGGTATCTTTACCTGCGTGTTGGTCGTATCGATACCATGCTCCGTAATTAATATGATGTCGTGATCAAGCACACGGAATATATTTCCGTATGCTGTGGCTTTCCCATCCCATCCATTCATGTTGAGTGTCAAGATCTTGAACCTGTTGTTTTGGTCTTCCATTCTCTGTTCTGGCTTATGTGGATGTCTTAGTGTTTACGGGTTGTTGACTTACGTTTTCCGTTTCTTTTCTTCATGTATTCTGCTGGGGACAGTTCTACAAATGTTTCTCGGTGGAAGGCGATGTTTTGGTTAAAAAAAGCCTCCTCAACCGTTTTCTCGTCGCATTGAGCGACGAAGTCCCACTTAAAGAACTTATTTTTTATCCCCACACAGATTTTATTTGTATCCCAGTCTTTCGGGAATGGGAACTGTTCCGTGGCGTAGATGTTGATTTTTACTCTGTCGACGTCGATTTTCTTATTGTTTTTCCTTTTTCCTTTTTGGGTTTCACCTCACATACGGAGCCCTCTCAGTACGAGGTATCCATGGTATCGGAGGACTCCGTTTCTCTTTCCAAACACTGTGTTGTTGGTTGGGCTGCCTTAGCGGCCGCCTCTCTCTCTTTTTTGGCCTCGTTCCTTGGATCTGGCCGTCTAACTTCTTTAACGTTTTTCTTCTCTTGCTCCTGATTTTTACTTCCTATTTCTTTGGGGATAATTTCTCGATTGGAGTACGTCTCCTGATGGTGGATTTTTGGGGAACTACATCTCGCTCATCCCGTTTTCGCAAGCTTCTGATTGAGCTCCTTTGTAAAGGTTCCTGGGTTTGTAAGGTTTCTAACCTGCGCATATAAGATGTATGTCAGCAATTTGGTAGAGTTTTCGTTTTCCAGGCTTAGGTAATTTTTCTTGGCTTCCGTTTCCGTTAGGACTGCCTTCGCTGCCTGACCGTACGTTGTGTTTTGTTTCCTGGTGTGCTCCTCTTTCTTCCGTTGGATATTTTTCTTTATTAGTTCCTTTTTAAGAGGTCAGGCCATAGCCATGAAGCGATGTCCTTGACCGCAGTTGGCACACTTTTCCCTCAGATTGCTTCAATTTTTCCAATGGTGCCCCACCTCACTGCACCTTGAGCAGATCTCCTGTGGTTCAGAGCAGTCCTTAGCCCCGTGGCTTTCCATTTTGTAATAGCGGAAGCAAAACTGTATGGGAGTAAACTCTTCCCTTTCTATCTGCTCTCCGTTGTTTTTTGCGTTGAATAACAGTAGTCCATTTTCTTTTGCTTTTGAGCCATCGATGTGTACGTAAATACAACTTTGAAACATGTGAGTATTCCGTGTTCTCTTTTCTGTTCCAGAATTTAATGATTTCTGAAACCTTAGCCCATGGTTGGTTCCTCGCAATTTCCTCCTTTATTTGATCTTTGGAGTGCTGCCCAATCCAAGGATCTAGTCTCCTGCATACTACGCTCCTGTGTGTCTGTATTTCAGGCGGGATTGCAGGTTGGAGACATATCTCGCGCAGTGTCTCTACTGCCTCCTCCTTCGTTATTCCCTCCACATCTTTTTTCTTCTGGCAGATCGCCACATATCCTGTGGGGACCTCGAGCAGACGGAGCATAGCGATCTTCAGTTTCCTGAAGACCACTTCGAACACCTTCTCACGGGTGAGTGGGCTGCTTTTGCTGATGGTGCACAGCGGGATTTTAGTGGTTCCATTGGGCTCCATTTTTCCCTCTTGCCCTCTTGGTGATGTTTATATTTCCTAGTACTTGTAACAGGTGATTCTTCCTTTTTGTAAAAAAATATGAGAGAGCTTCAGCGAACATGAACTGCGGGATGGGGTGGATGAATGATGGGTGGACCCGGGGAGGCCCCTCAGATGGGTGATATGTGGCGGAATTAATGATGGGTGGTGATTGAATCAACTACTACCACCCGGGAGTGCGGCCCCATCTAGGGTTTGGTTATCGATGCTGCTTCCAACTTACACAGGGACGGTTGCATGTCCCCTTGTGGTCTTGGCCGGAAAATACCCTTAAAGATTAGAGCGTACTCTTCCCTAAAGCTTTCTGCATCGCCTTGTGACCGGGTGTTCTCTTCCGTAGAGTTCCACAGTGGGCTAATCCTCAAACCTGCCTTCTTATACGTCTCCAATTATGTCTATCAATGTGGACCGGCATAGTTGGGGTGAGATTGTTGAATGGCAGTTCAGTTCACTTTAGCCTCCCTGTTGTGAGGGGGGGGGGGGACTGCGATGGGCTTAGCCAGACAGAAGTCGGCAATACATGACTTCGTATAAAATTGTTCTTATAGTCCCCGTGGGGATTCGGCAAAGATCGTTGAGATTTTCTTTGTTCTTTCCGTCGAATTTTCCGCCTTTGCCGGCTGTGACTTCTAGTTGAGCGTGAAATAATCCAACTTTTCTTCTAAGTCTAAGTGAAATAAATTAGTAAAAGTGATGAATTGTGTGCTAGGTTTATAAAGGTGTGAAAATGTTTGCTAGTTTGCCCTGGTGTTAGGGCATCACTAGTATACTTCTCATTTTTTCTATTTTATAATAAAATGTTCCTCCGTCAGTAATTGTGCTGACTGTCGTTGATAGCCAGTTTCCTCCATTGTTATATATATTTTTTCTATTTATTAATTTCAATGTCTCCCACCGTCGTAAGATTCAAGCTTTTCAAAGTTTTCTTATTATGCTGAATATCTCTATTTGGATTTTGTTAAACTTTACATTTATGATTTTCATTTTGGGCACTTCGCCTCTTTTTGTTAATTTGAATTATATTATTTAAGTTTGATTTGATTTAAATTTGGGCACTTCGCCTCTTTTTATTCAAAAGTTTTATTTTTTTAATATGCGCACTTCGCCTCTTTTTTATTGAAATTTATTAAGTTTTAATTTGTAATTTTGGCACTTGGCCTCTATTTGTTAAGAATAATTTTTCTCTTGTTTATTTCTTTGTTATGAATCGGGTTCAATACGGTCAAAGTCATTTTATTTTATGTACTACTAAGTATATATTGGTAGTATGTCTTCTCTTGCGCAAGTTCTACTGCTTGGGAACAGAGCCGTTCTACCAATTGCGCGTCTTCTGTTTCTACGTACATTCAGGTTGAAGTTTATAGTCGTGAGTATCTTTTGGTCGTATTCGTATCAAATCTTTCTTCCTAGCCTTTGGATCTCCATATTGATCGGTTTTAGTCCGATTCTTTGGTGTAGAATCAATTGCCGAATACGGTCGATCCTTTGCGTGCCAGTTATCAGTAGAGTGGCTTTATTCTGCACCCTCTGCATCATTCTGAGAGATGTATAGCTTGCCATCTGCGTGATCACAGCCGGGTACACTAGGACCGAGCATACCAAGGCCATGTACAGCTTTTTCTTGTTTGACACGCTGAGGCTTCGGAAACGGTAAAGTTTCCTCAGCTCTCTTTTGGCTAGGAAGACTATGGTATTTACATGAGCCTTATAACGAGATTTGTAGAGTTGTAAGCCCAGGACTTTTCCCTAGTTGAAGTACGGATAGAGTTCGTTGTTGACGATGACGTCGTCAACTTTCCGGCGGTTCATTGGAATTATGGTGAACTTCTGGCGGTTGGTCTTAATTTTCCACTTTTTCTCATAACGATTGATGTTGTCAATTTCGGCAGTTGTCGCCCTCGCCTGACTGCCAGAATTCCTGAATGGATGATTTAAGTGATGTCGTCTGCGTATTGAAGATACATCGAATCGTACCTCACTAGAGCAGGCAGGTCAATTGTGTACACTAGGTACAGCAAAGGACTGAAACAGCTGCCTTGTGGAACTCCTGCCTCAATTTCGAATTCGGGTCCCTTGCAGCCCTCGATCGCGATTTGGGCTCTCCTATCGGAGACATAGTTACAAAGGACCATTTTCAGGATTAGGTTAAGCTGGAGGTTGAGGATCTTAAATTGTAGCCCTCTAAGCCATACCTTATCGAAGGCCTTCTTTACATCCTGCAGCACCACGTCTACGTACCTTCTCTAAGCTTTACTGCAAGCGAGTTTTTCCGCTAGGAGGGCGAGGGCTGTTTCCGTTCTTCGTCCCTTGCGGAACTCGTGTTGCTGAGGGTTGTGAGCTCCTAGCTCGGTAGTTGTTCTTGAAGCCTGTCAGCTAGGAGCTTCTCGTAGACATTCGCGACGATCTCCAGGAGGGCGATTGGCCTGTAATTTACCAGTTGATCAGGGGGTTTACATCCCTTGGATATAAAGATTACTTTAGCAATTTTGAAACCTTCGGGGATGTAACCGGTATTCAGGGAAGCGTTATAGATGTTTGCAATTCCCTTAATAATCTGCTATGGGGCATTAACCAATTTTGTTTCTGGTGATGCCCGCCCAGCCTGGTGCCTTTTGTTGGAAGGCTCTTACAGTGGCCATGACCTCCTCTGGTGTTATGGGATGGCCGTGGTCTGCCATCTCCCTGCCTTCGTTGACTCGATGTTGTGGGTGCGTGCAGTGCATTATCTGATTCATTTCTTAGATCAGTTGGTCTTTGAATTCCTGGTCGAACTCGTCGTTTTCTTCAGGGGTGATCCTGAAAACGTTTTTCCAGAAGTTCCTGAATCTGTCTTCCAGAACCGCCGGGTCCTCTATATAGTTTCCGTTCTCTTTTGTTTGAGCATCTGGTCTTGCTGTAAGTCCCTTCAAGTTTTTGACTTGACGCCAGAACTTAGCCGGGTTAAGTTCGCTATCGACTTTGGCTATCCAGTTGTTCCAACTTTCCTCCTATTGGAGGTTGATAGCCTCTCTAAGCTCTGTGCTTAGGCGTCGAAGGAGCGAGCTTCTTTCCTGGTTGGGACCTTCTCGTCTTATTTCTTCGTACACTTCCCTATGAACGCTAGCGATATCTCTCATCTCCTCTGTCCATCTGGGCTGAGGAGGTGTTTTATACGCGGTTTTGGGTAGTTAATCTCCTCGAAAGTGTGGTAGTTTTCATGCCAATATATTTAGAGTTATTATAAAGCTTACAGTCCATATTGGTGCAGATGAACTCGTAAACCATAGTATTTGACAACTACCACACTTTCGAGGAGATTAACGATGCATCTACAGAGCGGGGGGCCAAAAAACTATATGGAGAGTGTATATAATATTAACCTAACGAGAGATATGCTCGTTGACAACACCATTATTAAAAGAAAAGAAGTTAATAATTAGGCGAGGCTTTCCATCCTAGAAGCTATTTTAATAAATGAAGATAATCCGGCCATCAGTAAGTAAGTAGAAAAGGTGTGGAAGGTGAGATAGAATAGATCGCCAAGCTCCTCCCCCTCCCCCTCCGTCTCCCCCTCCGGTCACCCTAAGATGACCAGAGAAAGGGGTTGGGCACCAGGCCCTCCCAGTCTTCCCTCTCCTTCCTGGGTCCTGTTGGACTTCCGGATAGGAGAGAGGGAGACAGGGAGAAGGATAGGGAGAGGAAGAGGAGAGGGAAAGGGGGTTAGCAAAGTTTGAAGGAGTGTGGGAGATTAAAAGAGCCAACAACAGTCAAGTGACAAGCTTGTATCGTACGTTAAAACTAATTTAAAAATTTTACGTACAAGAGTGGTCCATTTCCTCTAAAGCTACGTTCAACCAAGGAAAATAAATAAATACACCTTAAAAACCGTTTTCTTTAACTTGAGTACCACACAGGTACAGAGTTCAGACGAAACGGACCCCTTCTCAAGCTCTCAGAACAAGCTTATTACCGGCAAACGCGGGAAAGGACAGGGAAAGCCACGCCAAAAACATGAACTTGCCGCACTTTTTCCCCACGGAGACTCCAGAAAACGAAGATATTTTACAGAGCCACATATAGCCAACCCATGTCCAGCTAATCCCACCCGCGGCTCCCTTATAGGGGCACGGGAGCGGAAATGGACTGAACTGCCATTCATTTAGTCTCGCTCCAACTATGTCAGTCTACTTTGATAGACAAAATTGGAGACGTAAAGGAAACCAGGTTTAAGGATTAGCCCACTGTGGAACTCTACGGAAGAGACCACCCAGTTAGGAGGTGAGCCTGAAAGCTTTGGAGAAGAGTTTGCTCTAATCTCTAAGGGTAGTTTCCGGTCAAGACCACAGGGGGACATGCAACCGTCCCTGCGTAAGTTGGAAGCAGCATCGATAACCAAACCCCAGACGAGGCGGCACCCCAAGGCGGTAGTAGTTGACTCTATCACCACCCATCATTAAGTCCGCCACTTTTCACCCGTCTGAGGGGCCTCCCCAGGTTCGCCTACCATCATTCATCCATCCCATCCGGCAGTTCATGTTCATGGAAATTTGCTTTCAACGAGGAGGGGGCAGCACTTAAAACACCCCTCTCCCCCCAAGAAGAATCGGACCCTACAGCAAGGCAAATACAACGACAAGAACCCAGAACCTACTTGAAGGAAACAGCAACCTAACCGAAATGGACGACCGAGAAGGAGCAAAGAGGGTTCCCCTTCGCATCCTCCCTGGCCGGGAGAAACCCTCCTAAGAACAGACGCTGAAATGAATACATGCTGATATAGGAGTGGTCCTCCTACGGCTTAAAGACCAATACAATGGCTACGTAGCGCTATGCGACACGGAGAAAGACCTCGATCACCTTTTGAGTTAGGGCGCGGCCAAGAAACTCTGCAAAATAGGACTAGCCCCACGGACCCCACCTGACGTCCAAACAAAGAGGTCAGTAATATGCCGGCGTCTTGACCCATGGGTAGGCAATCATACAGCCCAAGAGATAAAAGAAGAGCTTGAAAGAGAGCAAGAATGGGCAAAAATCAAGGACATAATAAAATTCAAGGACCAGAATGGAGAGGATCACAGCAACGTCTTTAAAGTGATCTTCCGATCGACATAGATCGCAAAGAAAAAAGAAAGCCACTGAGCAAGGACTCCTAGCATTTTACACGAAAATCTCCCCCGACCAGATAGAAAGGGAAACATTCGTTTAAGTGCAAATGTGCTTCACATGCTACGCGCTAGACAAGCATATAACCAAGGATTGTACCTTCAAAGGTAAAGCTTGCTCTGAATGCTCAAGCCAGGAACACAGATGAGATGAGTGCAGAAGCATGGAGAAAAATGCTTGAACTGCGGAAATGGACATAGGAATCTGGTGATGTCATGCCCAGTAAAAAAGCAACTTATTCGGAAGAAGAAGGCCGATATCAACGCAGAGAAAGAAAGGAGAAAAAGTACAACCCTACGCTGCAGCAACTGCTAACGGAAGCATCTCTGCACCCACCGCACAGACCACAACGGTCAATATCTAGGGCACCATGAGGCCCGACTTAATACTGTGCATAATGCATGCACACTTTGTCAACATGGCGAACCCAGGTTCTTATGCAACTGAACTTAATACCATGCTTGAGAAAAACGGACTAAAAAAAAATGTGGTTCCCGGAGAACCCACCCTCGAATGAGTTATACAAAATTAACATGACTCCAAAGGAAACTACTAGACAAATAGAAGAAGAAAAGACAAAAGTGAAATGGATACAGAATCAGAGGAAGAAAACACAAAAGTAACCTCAGAAAAACAAAAGGCAAAAATGCCCACCCAACACTTCAACATCAAAATATACGGATCTCATGCTTACCCCATTTCTAAGCAATACAAGCAGATGGAAATAGTCGACGGACTTGTCAAGGGTAAATTTAGATGGGAATACGAAGCAGACGCTGACGAAACCGAAGTTCACAACGCCCTGAAACAGGGCATGTTATTCATCGCTCCTGAATCATGCAGCAAAATCTCATGCGGTGAATTCAAAAAGAAGAGAAATGGACGCACTCGTTTTCTCAGGCCGACCAGAAAAAAAGAGGCAGTTAGAAAACACAAGCAAATATAAACAGAAATGGACACGTATCAACGTAAGCTTAAAATATTCACCTTGAATGTTAACGGCAGGAAGGAAAAACGCTTAATCTACTCCAACATAGTAAGAAAGGAAGATCCAGACATAATCATCTTAACAGAACATTGCATATCCACAGATACAGAAACAATAAAAATCCCCAACTATAAAATATTAACAACAAACCACTCACAGTTAAGATACGATGGAGTTGCCCTAGGCATCAAAAAAGGCATACCCTTTACTGAAATAAAAGGGTTAGAGGAATCATTTTTAGCTGTTAAAATATAAATGACTACAGGAGACCTGGTCATAGCCAGGGCCTACCAACCACCAATACGCTCGTACCTACCGATACCCAATTCCATCAAGCTATTCCGCAGACAAGCCTCAACCTTTCTAGCCGGAGACCTTAATGCAAAGTGCAAGGAAGCAGGGTACACAACCCATACAAACGGTACGGGAAAAACCCTACACCTCCTGATGCAAAGAGGCCTACTAAACAGAGAGGAACCGACTTCCCTACGTATTTCACAGCCCGATCCTCGACTACCCCAGATATTATTTTAACTAATCAAAACTTCAATTTAAATCACCACACACAGCCAGGTCCAGCAACTCCCTCCGATCACTTAAGCATAATTACCACCATCTCAACTTCGCCCATCCAAATAAAAATGTCACGAAGAAAAGTAACCAGCAAAACAAACTGGGATGGATTCAAACATTACTTAAACACAATAGAAACCGGATCCCTAAACAATCAAAGTAAAGAGGATATAGATGCACAACTAGAGTTAATCACCAGTAAAATCAGAAAGGCGGATAATTTACACACTCCAACAATAGAATACAGAACCATACCTGCCCCTAGATGGACCCAAGAGATCCAAGATGAAATGGATGCATTTCAAAATGTAATAAATGAAATCAGGGTATCAGGTCATACGATCGAAAGGTACAGAAACATTATGATAATTAGAAAGAGGATAGACACCCTCATCAAGGAAAATTCAGGCAGGCTCTGGGATAACACAATAGGTAAGATGGAGATATAAAAGGATCCAAGGAAATTCTGGAGACAATTCAGGAAACTACGCGGATCACATCAAAAAGATGAAATAAGCCTGAAAATTCAGAACAAGAAAGTAGAGCAAAATGAGGAATTACAAGAGCATTTCCAAACGTACTGGACAAAAGTTTCTCTATTTCACCTGAAGAAAATCAAAATTTCGACCTAAACTATGAGGAAAAAATCATACGTAGCCTAACAACACAACGTAAACTCATTATACCGTTTAAAAACGTCGACGAACAGAGAGACAATCCCTTGGGGGGAGGAAAGCCATATACTATGAATGAATACCTGACAGCATTAAAATCATTTAAACAAAAGGCTCCAGGACAAAGGGGAATATCTAAAGCTCACTTAATTAATGCCCCAGTTAATGTGCACGAATCGGTAGTGAAGGTCTTCAATGCCTGCCTAAATATGGGATACTTTCCCCTAGCATTTAAAACGGCAATGATGATCGTCCTGCCGAAGCCGGGCAAACCGAAATATCAAGTCGAAAGCTTCCGTCCTATCTCACTCCTATAATTTCTAGGCAAAGTTCTAGAAAATCTCTTTAACGAAAGGTTGATCAACCATCTTAACACAAACAATCTGTACAACCCACAACAACACGGGTTCCGGAGCAAGCGAGGGACGGACACCGCGCTAGCAATCATTACCGAAAGAATTGCTACTGCCACTGCGCTAGGAAACAGAGTTGACATTGTGCTTCGTGATGTTGCCAAAGCATTTGACAAAGTGTGCTTGCCCGGCCTAAAGGCCAAAATCTGCGACCTTAACCTGGAAATAAACCTCTGCAAAATACTCTGCAGCTATCTAGATGAGAGGAAAGCGATATTGCAGATAAACGGCAAAACGGGCGATGCAATCAACCTACAAACGGGGGTCCCACAAGGAGGCTGCCTCTCACCTACGCTGTACACAGTGTATACCAAGAACCTTCCACAGGCCACTGATGAAAGTTCGTTGTACATACAATTAGCGGACGATATCACTCAGATAGTGACCAGCGATAGGAAAAACCCCAAGGACATCGCCCTAAGAACAGGTATAGAAATTAAAAACCTAAATGATTACGAGAAAAGGAATAAAATAAAAACTAAGGAGGATAAGTTCGAACTAATCCCCATGAATTGAAGTAAAAAAGCTACTGTACGCGTAGATGGAGAAGCATATTCTTTCTCAACAAAAGGACATGTCCTCGGACTAAAAATAACGACGAACGGCTATACAAGTCACCTACCACAAAAAATCATAGAAGCAAAATCTATCTTATCAGCGCTATACATATTCAGGCAACTTTCAACCAAAAATAAAAGAAAACTATACCTGTCCCTAGTTCAACCCAAGATCCTATACCCAATTGTACCATTGAATACACTAAGTAACTCCCAAATCAGGAAGATCTAAAGAGTCCAAAATCAAGCCACTAGATTCATAACAAACAGAGGAAGAATAGATTACATACCAACAGAAGAACTCCACCGCAGATCTACTATTGAACACATAAACATAGTCATACAAAAAAGAGCAAGAAAGCTGTGGGAAAAGATTAAAAATACGATTCCACAGAATATAATAAACCAAAGCATCGTACAAGAAGACCAAATCCATCGTACGCAATATAAACAACGCTTCAACGGTAGCCTGAAAAAAACGTTAATAAACGTCAACCCAATTTATAGGTAGTAAAACCATAATGCAACATCTAGAAAGGACAACCGATTGCGACTACATAATAGCATAAAAAAATAAAAAAATAAATAAATAAAAAATAAAATAAAAAATAAATAAATAAAAAATAAAAAATAAATAAATAAAAAAAATAAAATATAAAATAAAATAAAAATAAAAACCAATAAAATGATACAAACGCTCTATTGAGCAAAAGAAAACAAAGGCTCCAATGCTTAAAATAACAATGTATCACAAAAATATAATAAAATTAAAAGAAAAACGAAAGCGTTAGCTAGATAACCTGGCACAAATCTCTATCATCTTCACACATCATCCTACACACATTAACACACACACAACACTTTAATTTCTATCTTTCCTATCTCACTCTCTCTACACATTCTAACTTTATTTATCTTATCTTATCTTATCTCATCTTCTTTCACTTAGGCTAGCTCGGAATTCTTAGCAGATTTACCTTGGAAGATTCATCTCGCTATCTGGCAAAGGAGAAAAAGTTTTGGGGAATTTTGCCTACGACTCCGAAAATCTGGTCTCTAATTTTAGAACCAGATTTTAAAAGAGAGTACTATCTTGGTGTCACACTCATCCTCGTCATCATTCACTACTAACCATCTTTTCTTTTACAGCCGCCCACTTAGGCATATGACTGCTTAAGTCCCCGGCCCACACTCCTGCGTAAACCACCGTCAGATGTGAAAAGGGATTGCCATTCATGTTTCGTCCCAACTATGCCAGGCAGTAGCATGGCCATAATTGGGGGCATTGAAGGAAGCTCGTTTGAGGAATAGCCCACAGCAGATAACAATGTCAGAAACCTTTTTAGATGAGGGACAGACTGCTACTTCCACTGCTCATCGCAGTGAAGGCCTCTTCCAGGACCATAGAGGGACACACAACCGTCTCTATGGTATGTTGGGATGCGGTCGTAATTAAAACACCCTCGGGGGGCGGCGTTGTCAATAAGTTTGCCATACAATCACACCCCTGAGATGATCCCACCCGGATTCATCTCATCCATTGTATCATCCATCCAAAAAGGCAATTCTCATTTCCATCCAGGCGGCTGGACAGCACGGGGGGGGGGGGAGTCTCTCTTTATCCCCAAGGAAAACCAAATATAAACCGTAAATAATATATACACACGAACATAAAAATTCAAGCCGTGTTATCATCAAAGAAAAACAGAGCTTGGTAAAAACGACTTGCACCCCCCAGTCAGAGGTGTTGCAAAAGCACAAACAATGGCCTACAACCCAGCTACAAGAGTCCCATTGAAGACAATAGGTGGACAAACTAAGACGGACAGTGGAACGGTGTTCCAGACGATCTTCGGCAAGCTGAACGTGGCTATTACCAAGACTCATAGACACCCAAGTCGAAATTCTGCAATCTGCGAGAAAGAAGCAGATGTGAAGATGCTGACGAAGGAAGAAGGACAGCAGGTGCTTAAGGAAATAAACCTCCAGCCAAACAAACCCTCTCAGATCCAGGCATATCGCAGCGTGGTGCGCAGGCAGCTAGACCCCTGGATCGATCAACATGGTAAAGAAGAAATTAAGGAGAAAATAAACCGAAATCAGTCGTGGGCCAACGTGGTGGGAATCGTGAAGTTTCGTAATAAGCGGGACAAGACGTAACACCAACACGTTTTTAAAGTCATATTTAGTGACACTCAGATGGCCCAGAAGGCCAAAGAAAGGGGCTTGCTGCTCTTTAACGCTAAGATCAGCGCTGAACAGATGGGGAGGGAAGTATTCACCCCCATCCATATATGCTTTCGGTGCTATAGGTTGGAACAGCATACGACTAAAGACTGCAAGGAGCAAAATATCACGTGCTCTAGATGCAGTGCAAAGGCCACGGATAGCGGGAGTGCTCGGCAGCAGCGGAAAAAATGTCCAAACTGAGGCCTGATCCACGGGGCGATGGCCATGTCCTGTCCCAAAGGAAAGTACGGATTAAGAAAAAGAAATCTGAAGAAATGAGGAGGAATAACACTTCTTACGCACAGGCAACCAGATCAGCCCCAAACAGCTAGACAATAAATCAACAGCCGAAGACGTATCGTAAACTAGAAAAACGAAAATTCTACCAAGATCCTTACGTGCATACTATTTGCGCAAGTAAATAATCTGACAAACCCGGGAACGTTCGCAAAAAAACCCAAATCTCTTGCTGAAAAAGAATAGCATGTCTGAGATGTGGTTTCCGGACGATCCCCCATCGGGAGATGTACTACAGCTCTAATTTCTGGCAAAAAGCGCAACAGAGGCACCCGCGACTCCATTCGCCACGGAGGAAAAACAACAGAATCTGCGAAAGAGGAAAAAACGACAACTGGAACAATTAACACATCCAGGCTAGACCCAAGATTAGAAGCACAAAGGCGCCGTGAGAAGAAAGAAAAGAAAGCGGTAAGAAGAATTAAAGAAGCAGAGGGCAACCTCGCGAGCCAATCATCCTCGGATTCTGACGCTGAAGAGGCCGAAAACAAGGCGACCAAGAGCCCCGTAAGCTCGAGAAGTAGGTCGAAGACCTTGAAACGTACTTACAAGTACTATGGAGAGGAGATCGACCTAAATATAATCACAGATGAGCAGATTCTACACCCCAAAAAGCTATCCCCCAAAGAGATATTTTAGGGGGTCCAACAGAGAAAAATCAAATGGACTTACTTAGCTCAAGATCGAGAAACAGATATTGAGCAAGCGATGCATGAAGGCATGGTGAAACTTCACAAAGACTCCTGCATTACCCTAAGTGAAGCAGAATTCAAGAGGATAGGTAACGGACAAAAACACAACACATTAGACACACCAAAGAGAACAAAAACACAAGAACAAAACCATGGAAAACATAAACAACGCTTTAAAAATACTCGCACTGAATGTGAATGGATGGAAGGGAAAGGCTATTTCTTACGGTAATATTTTCCGTACGGTTGACCGGACATCATTCTCATATCGGAACACGGGATCAACACAAACACAGCCACCATAAAAATACACAATTGCACAGTAATACAAAAGAACCACACGCAAGAAAGGTTCGATGGTGCAGCCATCATAAACAGGAAAAACATAAATTTCAGAACACTACCGGACATAGACGAATCATTCAGGGCTGTCGAGATCCAAACCCTGGTTGGAGGCCTAAGGGTGGCGGCAGCCTCCTAGCCGCTCAGGCTACAGTACCTACCGAGCAACAACTTCTTCACCCTGTTCGGGCACAAAAGGCTAGCATTGCTAGACGGGGACCTAAACGCCCTTTGCGGTGCATCTGGCTACAGGCGCGTCGACCAAAGAAGCCGAAACCTGGAACTACTATTCGAAAGAAATAGGGTCAGGAGAATAGGACCTGACTTCCCAACTTAGCTAACACCATGCTCGGCGACAAAACCGGACATTGTGTTGGTAAGTCTGGAATTCCCCTTCAACATCACCAACGCCCCTGGCCCAGTGGTCCCGAGTGATCATATCCCAATTATCACCACCATTTCGCTTGCGCCAATGCTCAAGCCTGTCCCACTTAGGAAAAGTTACTCGAAAGCTAACTGGGAGCAGTAGAGAGAAATGCTCAGCACCTATCAGCCGCCCGACCTGGATGACGCAAATCTTGAGGAAATTGATGAGAAGATTGATAAAATCACTAATCTTCTCATTCAAGCTGACGAAAGATGCGTCCCCAGAATCTCGTACAAAATGCTCTCCCAACTTAGGTGGAGGGACGAAATGAGGGATATCGCTAGGGAACACAGGAAAATCTACGAGGAAGTCGGTAGGACAGGCCCAACCTGGGAAAGGAAAGCCAGAATGAGACATCTAAGCGAGGACCTAAAAAACAGAATCCTTGAGAAACAGAAGGAAATCTGGGACGATATCATAGACAGAATAGACAGGGAGAGAAATCCTGTAAGTTTTTGGAATAGCACCCGAAGACTTAGGGGATTACCTCCCAGGCCTGGGATAAAAATAAAGGAAGGCGACATCATCATAGAGGATCCGGATTCGCTAGAAAGGAGATTCAGGAGCTACTGGAAAGAGATCTTTGCAATCTCACCTGAGGAAAACGACGATTTCGACCAGGAATTCGAAGGCCAACTGCTCGAGGACCTCGGAGCGATGATGCATAGGACCCACCCACAAACGCAAGTATCTAGAGAGAGAGAGAGAGAGATGGTTAACGACGGGCGCCCTATCACCACTGAAGAGACCATTAAAACTATAAGGTCCTTCATACGAAGGGCCCCCGGTTGGTCTGGGCTCACAAAGAACAACCTAGTGAATGCCCCACTGCAACTTATTCAGGGCATGGTGAATATCATGAATGCATCCCTGAATACAGGCTACTTCCCAGACGGGTATAAGGTGGCAAAAACGATCTTTATCCCGAGAGGGAATAAGTCCCCAGACCAAGTGACTAACTATCGCCCAATCTCTCTCCTATAAATACCCGACAAGATCTTCGAGAAGATTATAGCCAACAGGCTACAAAATCAACTCGACAAGTTGGGAGCGCACAACCCAAAACAACATGGGTTCAGACCGAAAAGGAGCACTGAAACTGCCCTGGCGCTTCTAAAAGAAAAGATCGCACACTGCCAAGCGAAGGGTCATTATGTAGACATCGTGATGAGGGACGTGCAGAAGGCCTTCGACAAGGTTTGGCTGAGAGGACTACAATACCAGATCCTAGGTCTCCAGCTAAACTCAGTCCTGGAAAGGATTCTTTGTGACTTCATCATCGACAGAAGGGCACGTATTATGATCGAAGAGCAAAAAGGACCAGAACTCGAACTCAAAGCGGGCGTTCCCCAGGGGAGCTGCCTGAGTCCCTTGCTTTACCTGGTCTTTACCATCGACCTCCCTACTCCAATCCACGGAGACACGATGTATCTGCAATATTCAGATGACATCACTCAGATCGTCCCCTGCAGGGATAGGAAAGCAAGGAACCAGGCTAACAACACCATCGCGGAGATCTCAAACATCAACAACTTCGAGAAAAAGTGGAAAATCCGGACGAACAGGGAGAAGTTTACAATTCTCCCGCTGGGCCGTGAGTTGACGTGACTCATCATGATTGATGGGAGGAGATACGGTTACTCCGCCGTAGGCAACATCCTGGGCCTATAAATCTCCGACCGCGGATACTCGAGTCACTACACGGTGAGGCGGAATATGGCGAAGAGAGAAATCTCTAAGCTATATAGGTTCAGAGAACTCAGCTCGGCGAACATCAGGAAATTATACCTGTCGTTCATCCGGGCTAAGCTTATTTACCCTGCAGTAGTGACTCAAACGGCCAGCTAAACAGCTATGAAAAGGCTCCAACGAGTACAGAACTCTGCGTCCCTCTTCATGAACAAATGCAGAAGAAGGGACCAACTTCGGCAGAGGGACCTGCACCGCAGGCAGAAGCTGGAGCCGATAAATGTCTCAACCGAGAAATTAGCCAAGAAAGTCTGGTCCACAATGGCCAATGATATCCTACCAGAATTACGAAAAACTGGACGCAGAAAAAACATCCCTGCCAGGCTGCACGGGCAAGTCTGACGTACCTGGCGATTCCCGAGGACCAAAGTCTGTTCGGAGGAAAACATAAGACCAATTTACACCTAAAAACACCAAACACCAGCAACACACACCATGGTGACACAAAACACTACTCATGACATGTCAAACTAACAAAGATAATTCACACGAGGTATAAACACATAATCGTAAGCTTACAAATGCTTGAAAGCTCAAATACACTGCTTAAATATTACAGAATAAAGAAGAACAAAGACAATGAAGAACAATAAGAAGAACACACAGAGAATAAATCATAAGAAAACAGCAATACTCACACAAAGGAAATAACTTAATAAAAATATAGCATGCTAACGATGCCCCTAAAACAAGAGCCACCCTACCCCCACTTCACCATCTTTTTTATCTACTACTATCCTTTTCAAAGAGTGCATATACTATCTTTCATTTACCTTTCTGCCAGATCCTTACTCCACTCACTACATCGGTAAAGGAGGCAAGAAAATCCATAACGTTGCGAAGATGATCGAATAAGATCGAAAGCTTAGCCTTTTAGTTTTTGTTTACCAAACACATTCATTTAAAAAAGAGATGAATACAGGCCAGTAATCCACCATCTACAAGATGGAATAAAAAAGATAGTTAGAAGAAGAGAAAGTTGCCAAAGAAAATTAATTAAGGCAAAATACACAATGGTCTTCAACAAAATATATATATTTATATATATATATATATATATATATATATATATATATATATATATATATATATATATATATATATATATATGTGTGTCGTGGAACTACGGGTTGATGTAAAAGACCCCGTGCATTGTGACGTGAATTGTAAATTCTAAAATAGCTAATTAAACTCTTCATTTAGGACTGTTACAATAGATTGGTCTCTTTTATACTGCAATTTATTATCGTGGGTCAAGATGTACCACGCCAGGCATGTCTGATGCAGTGTCAAGGATGTTTAACCGCTACTATTTCGCACACATTCATTCCACTTCACAACGAATATTATCTTCCGTTTATTATCAATCCCTTTAATATCTACAGCCTCAACCGTTCTTATTCACTCACACGAGTTTCATGTGCCCAAATCACCATGCAAATCAAACGTCTTTCGCTTCCAGTATCCTTTAAATTAATAGGATTTATTTGTGAAGATAATTTCCACTAACTCCTGCGACTATCACTACCATAACCGATTAACTTACTACCATTTCCGATCGGGTTTTTCGTAGCAAACTGATCATCGACATCACATGTACTCACTTTACCCTACTATTTACACTATGTATGGCCGCGCAGTTAAGACAGATGTCTTTAATTAATACCGATTAACGAAATGGGCCAATGTCAGCTGCACTAATCTTCTTGCAAAGCCTAAATAAGCCTGTGCTTGTTCTCCCATACCGTTTTATCGGATATATTGACATTTCTATTCGATAGTACTTTTTCTCGTCTTTTCCATGTTGCTCTTATCAATGTTTTTTTTATTTATATTAAATAATTTACACAACAGTCTCTCTTAGAACAATGAGTTTGAATCCAATTTTCGAAGTAGAATTGGTATCTGGAATTCAAATGATGGATATAATTCTCGTAAAAATACATTGGAATTCAAAGAAAAATTGAAAATCTTAGACATCGGCAGCAACACAAGCCCCAGAGCTTGAAATAATCTCACTAAATCTCTCAATTTTCGATGAGGGTAAACCATATTTCTTACGAATAAATGAAAATAATATTCGATTCAAAATCTTTCTAACCCTTCCAAGCCAGAAATAGATTTGAACAGGTAGTAAACGAATTTAAAACACCATTTGGGCTTGCCTTCAAGTATGGTAATCTGATTCACTCAACCAAATAAAGAGGTCTCTCCGTAACGGAAATGGCGAAGCCCATGGTGACTTTGACGGGCGAACGACCCCCTCCTTCAATAGTCTTTCGAGGGATGAAAGGGTTTGAGTCCGCACAGAACCTCATATTTTTCCAATATGGCTCTGCAATGGGGTGGTAGGTGCTGAAGGTCATTGATAATTAAGGCTACCGCAGGCTCTCCATATAATATCACTTCCGGTTCAAGTTTAGTTTGTTTGTCTATTAATATGCCGCGCGCACAATCTAGTAAAAGATTATAATGCCTTAAAATTCAATACATAATAATGGTCAAGTGGTATTCGCGACTACAAATGACCACCTAAATATTTTTATGCCATTAGCCGTCGAAATATTTATACTAGATTCGCCCAAGTCACCTGATTTCACCAATTTAGCAGGAATTATCGATACACTCGCCCTCGTCTCGAATAAGAAATTACTTTTATTATTATACCGATTAGCAGCGACGATGAGAACAGACGGAATGGCATACCAGCGGCCGCGCTTGCAATGACATGCCCACCTAATTTTCCGTCGGGGCTGGCGAAGATTGCTTCAGGAAGGTTGCATCTGGACCTTCTCTTCTCTCTTAGGCCACCTGCAACACGGTTTGCAGAAGTTCGCGTTTGCCCCGATTAATACATGTAAGCGGCCAAATGGAGGTCTTTGGATTTTTTGGAAATGTCGAAATCCTCCTGTAATATTTTGCGCACTGTAATCACTATTATTTTCCATATAACTGGGACGATTCCCATTAGAATACGCACCTTTGGGCACTGAATGCGCACTTCCCGCTGAATTATTTATATACTTATCAAGTTGGACACGGAAACAGCCCTGTGACCTATCGACTCACTACTAGTATTTATATTAAAGCACTGCGCACCACCAAATGTCATCAGTTCATCAGCCAGTTTTCCTTTCTGAGTGGCAATTATGGGCGCGATGTTAGCAGGTAGAGACTAAATGAGTATGTGTGCTTTACAATTTCTTTACCAACTCCTACCTCCTACCTGTAGTTCTTCCGAATTGGTCGAGGGTCGACCTGTGCGCGTGAAAGATGCGATGAGCTTCTCAAAATGCTCGGGTTTTGTCTTCTCGAAAAGACCAGTCACTTCGAACTTCAAAGGAGGATAATTTTGGTCCGATAAAACGGCCGCCGGAAGACGATCGATGCTCTCAGGAGGAAGTGAGGCTAATGCGTGTAAAAAACTAGTCTTCGCCCTTTTAATTCTTGACAAGTGAAATTGGGCTGCACAATTTTGAACCAACCTGGGACTGCTGTTTCATTAAAGATGGGTGGCTTGATGTGGTCAGCGTTCACGAAGTCCGCTTCACCTTGTCCTGTCTTACGATGGCTTGTTGCGTCAATTTCTTCTATACCTTCACTGTCCGGTCAAAAGGAAGAGTCACCACTTTATAAGGGAGTGCGTTTGGGCTACCACTTTATGGGGGTACCCAACTTATATGAAGGTGAATTAAGTATCTGACTCCAAAGACGATTTCTTCACTGTGTTTTTATTTTGGCTGTGCATACCGAAAGTTTCGGGTTAAATCTAGGAAAAGAAGGACGTTGTAAAGATATACTTTATTCTAATATTGGCCTATTAACAAGGCAAGCGGCACGTCACGAAGTTACTTTGCGGGCGACGCGAAGTATTAAATTCTGGAGCGACAAGAATTGGTGAATTTAAAAAGGAGAACGTGAACGAGATAATCATCATAACGACAGTAACCTAATGATCCCAATAATACAATAAACATTCTAACTGAGCTACTTCTACTATATATATGCTTATTTTCCCGAGGGTGTCTCCTAGAATTGTCCGTGGAAGGAGCGTCAGTTGTCGAGTTACATTGTTCTCCACCCCAAAGGCGGAGCTACCGAAAGCTGCGTATGTCGAATTACTTACATCTCCCAAGTTTTTATCTATATGACAGGATGCGTTTTTCACAGCTTTGTAGACTTCCGTCTTTTGATAAATCTATTCTGAGACGCAAAATGTTTGTTTATACGTTGTCTTATTGACAGAGGTGGCTCTGACCTTTCGCACGTTCGTAAATTAGTGTGCCCCGCGCTCAACCCCAACGGCCACTTGACTTCTAAATATATATACATTTACAAATATATTTAAATTCCTTATTTTTTGTATTCAAATTCATAGATGCAATATTAATCTATACATTATCATTTATTTATTCGAATTTTAGACATATTATTTTATATGTGTGGAGTATGCAGGGATTTAATAAGACCTCCGCCCGTCCATTTTGTACAGGTTTTAGCTGGGCCTATTGAATCCAGCAATTTGGTGCCAGTAGCCTAGCTATTATATAATCCGATCACCACAAAGCCCGCTCTCGTTCTCCACCGTTCCCTATAGTCTTCTCTGATGATAACTCTTATATATATATATATATATATATATATATATATATATATATATATATATATATATATATATATATATATTAATATATATATCCTGCACATATTCAACACTCAAATAATTCACTTTCTTTGCAGATCCTTTCTTCATGAATTTTCCGATGATGCTCATATTGATTCTCGCTTCATTTTTTCTAAGTAAAATAGAAAGATGGAATCAGTAGTTAAAGCATATATATATATATATATATATATATATATATATATATATATATATATCCAACACGCCGCAATAAAGAGGAGACTGAATCATTTTTCTTCGGAAATAGTTATTTCCTACTTAAAAAATCCGAGCAGGGGTGGGATTCGAACCGTGCACAGTAAGGCAGCGAGCAACTGCTTTGATCTCAATTAAACCGCCCCTTAGACCACTCGGTTACGCGGACGACAAAAATTTTTCAAATAGAAAAGCTTTTAAGGCACGCTTCGCATGTTTGATCGAGATTGAGAAAGAGAGAGGTCTAATTGGGAATTCAATGGACAAAGGAGAAATTGAGTTAAACACACGGCAAATACGCAATGTACGAGGGACGGTCAATAAGTTTTGCAATTCGGATATAAGTAAAAGTGTTATATTATTTTTAAATATAACTACCCTCGACTTCAATGCCCTTGCACTGCTTGTCCCTGAGTCTTCGAATTCTCGACAACCAGAAATCTCCCGACTGCTGTTCAAACCACTCCTGGACGGTGAGCTGGACATCTTCATCGTCCCCAAACCGGCGTCCACGCAGTGCAGCCTTAAGCTGGCGGAATAAAAAATAGTCGCTAGGGGATATATCTGGACTGTAGGGGGGATGGTTGAGCTCCTCGAATCCGCACTCGCGCAGGGCAGCTTGTCCAACTCGGGCCTTGTAGACTTTGACGACGTTCAAGTTAATCATGGGGCGTGAGGTTTCTAGGGACCCAACTGACAGAGACCTTGGTCATGGCTAAGTTGTCGTGGGTAATGTTGATAACGCTTCCATGTGATATTGCAAGTTTTTGCTCGATTTCTTCGACCTTCACCCGTCGATTTTCGAAGATCATCCTCTCCACACGGGCCACATTGTCCTCGTTGGTCACGTCTGATGGGCGTACTGGACGGGGGTCATCTTCAAGGGACTCACGACCATGGCGGAACTCCCTATTCCAGCAAGCAATGGTTGCATAGGAAGTGGCGGTGTCGGTGTACACTGTAACCATACGTTCATGGATCTCTTTTACATTCTTGCCTTCCTTGGTCAAAAATTTGATCGCTGCGCGGTGCTCAACATTCTCCATTGTTGAAAAATTTGTGACTGACGATCGGCGATCAGCTACTGCTTCTTAAATAGACAAGATAGGAGCATTTGGCTGCAGGTTCTGACTTGTCATAACCTGTCTTAACACCCCCACAAACAGTCATTCCCCTTCCCCTGTTTTGCCCTACCGGTTCGCAAAACTTATTGACCCCCCCTCGTATGTATATTTTTCATGAGCGCGAGAGAATAATGAAATAAATCCAACACACCGCAAGAAAGAGAAAATGGAATAATTTTTCTTCGGAAATAGTTATTTCCTATTTCAAAAAAATCCGAGCTCGTGTGGGATTCAAACCGTGCACAGTGAGGCAGCGATCAAGTCCTTTGATCTCAATTATACTGCCCCTTAGACCACTCGGTTACGCGGAAGACACGCTTCATATGGTCGATCGAGATTGAGAAAGAGAGATAATTAATTGGGAATTCAAACGGCAAAGCAGAAATGGAATTAACCTTTTATTTTGACTGATTGTGGCCAAGTGCATATGCCAATCTGGTAATTATGGCTTTTATAAGTCCAATAATTTAAATATCGTTGATGTGAGACTTGTGGGATTACAGTTCCTTAAGTCTTCTCTGTCCCTTTTTTAAAGTACTAGTGAAGTGTTAAATTTTGCTAATGGAATCCTTTCTATCAAATACTTTATAATGAATGGCGAGTAGGTAAACAATACATACATTCATTATGGAGTACATTATTATTATATCATCCCTATTCAGAAATATCTACATATCTATCATATTTCCATCTACACTATCCAAATATTATCCATATATTTTTTTACACACTTCTAAAGTTAGCCATTGTAATACAATTAACTACCTTTTGGGTGTGATCATTCCAGTCATCTAAGATTCTGATATTTTGAAAGTATTTCCTCATATGTTGAGGAAGATTACATTGCTCCTATATGAATTTTTACAAGCTCTTTCTTTGAATAAATATGGATAACTTAATTTTACGTAAAACAAACGACACCAGGATCATACAAGCAATTAACTAGCCATTCTACGTAATCCAATCTTTCCTATATAAAATGCATCCACAGTATTCTGTTCATAATATCACCTACAAAGCTTGACAAAATCTTAATCATGCAACTACAATATAAAATTATAAGTATATTAGAATATGTAAAATTCTTACTCTAAAACAAAACTCAAAATAAACTTCCCTCCCAATATACTCGTCAAACCTACCTTTAAAAACATTTACATTTACTTTATCTACGACATCATGCAGTAATTCATCATAGAAATCTACCACCACTCTCTTGGTGAATAGTTATTTTCTTAAATCCAACTTGCACCTCATTTGTTTGTTTTTATTTTAGGATTGTTACCACTAGTCTTATTAATACCGATCTCAGTAAATTTTTAAATAGCTTAATCATATCTTTTCTCGCACACCTCTCAATTAATACCATATTTATTGCCCTCATAGAAGATACCCATACCTACTACCTGCAGAGGCAGCCCATCCATCCAGCCACAGTGCCCGCAGTTATGCAAACTCTAGCATAGCACCCTGCTACAGTGCTTACATTCATTTGTGCACCTATCTTACACTAATTTCACTCTGTTACCTTCACCACTTTTCGTACAGATCACTTCTTAATAACCTTCTGACCTGTAATGGGGTGCCCCATGTAGACCTATAATTCTCCTTCAGAGCACATGGTGCCTTGAACGAGAAGCGCATTTGCCCAGCCAGGGTGACGCGTAGATGTCTGTCTTACTGAGTTGACTTTAGCTATTTAGCCGGGCCTGGGAAGGTAGATACGTTCTCTCGAGCCCTTTATGCACTCTCTATTTCCAGAATATCATATCCTTTCCTCTTTCTTGTTTCTATCTTTGTCTATTTGGGGAGACATGACCTGACCAGCTGCCTCATGTGGTGTCAAAGTAGAAGTTGAAACCTTTATAAGTAGTGCCCTTTGGTGCCCACAGATTGCGGGAAACTGAGCCTTTGGGTCTTTGGCGTTAGGGTGCGAATGGAGGTAGGTGCTGTTGGCGTTCGTTGGGCAGCTTCCTGTCAGTAAGGATGCCACACAGTTTGTAAAAACTATCTTTCTAGCACTGAGAGTTGGATCCCTAATGAATCCGAGGGTATACTGCCTGATGTGATGGAGCGGCCCCCTTATGTTTTTTCCTCATGTGGTCCCAAGATTTCATATTTTCATTAGTGCTCACGGGCCCTAAAATTTCGTAGGGCACTGAACGATGATTAAGAATGGCAACTACAACTAAATGCCTATAGGTGTTTGAAGGGCTCCCTTCACCCACTCTACGAGGGGCCTACTAAATTTTCTTAGAGGAGAGGGAGGCTTTTCCGTCCCACATGTCTCTGGTAAGGTGAGTTTCCCTCTCTTGTCTCTCCCTTCTTCAGAATCGCCCCGTGGCTGCTATCTCGTCATCCTAATGACACCACACCCTTCTCTTCCGCCTGGCTCCATAAATCTAAGAAGAAAGGAGCGCGAGACCAGCACTGCGTGGTCGCCCGCTCCTGATGAGGGCATTTGGAGTGGCGGATTCTCTTTCCATGGTCATGAGTTGCGGGGTCTGTGGTTCTACCGAACTCCTTTTTGTGAACCGCGCGTTAGGCTTTCTTGGGGACCGCCTTGCGAGTTCCCATTCGGGATCGCCGACTACTTATGAAAGGGGTCAGATAGAGGACTCTTCCAAGGTGAAAAAATACCCAGAGGCGCTCGCGCCACAAACACCAAGGTCCTCTCCGGTAGTGAAGTTCAACAAGGCAATAAACACAACCGAATCTAAGTTTGCTCATGGGCACCGTTTTATCTGTTGCAGATCTCCTAGGGAACGATAAAACGGGGACAGTATCGAATGTTTTACCCTATTTGCACGACTCCAAGATTTGAAGACTATGCCTGTATACAGTACTCTAATTTATGCTCCACATATGAGTCATAGATTGTTAGGATAACCTCCCTACTTTCATAAATAGAATCCCGCTCTTAGTAAAGCACAGCACTATATTTTTTTGTTTCAATACACATCTTAGAAAACCTAAGTGACTTCATCTACTGAGTTAGGCCAATAGCCATACATTCCATAGTTTAATTTCCTATTGAAGCTTCTCATATTGGAAACAACTCTATAGAAAGATTGATGTCATTTAATCCTAAAGATACTTTAAATACATGGATCAAGCCTCCCCCCCCCCACTTCTTTAAGGTAATTTTTAGTTAGAAGGGTTGCATAACCCTTCTAGATCCCTATAAAAATATTCAACGTGACGATAGCCTATTTGCTTTTATTCAGAGAGCTCACACTAGCCGAGTTAACAGGCCTTTGGATTTCCAACCCTGGGTGTCGGGTTAGATTTTTGGCGAAAAAGGACACGAGAAGTAGGTCCTCGAAGGAAACTGCCACCACTCAAGCGACGCATCGAGTCATCAAAGTAACTTGTGTATAGGCAATCACAACTCCGCTGTCACTTCCTTCCACCTATCTTCGCACACACAACACACCAGCCTTCCGTTCAGGAACCAGCCGAAAGTGTGATAATTTCCACCTTCCGTTAGAGGAGAACGAGTAACCCTTCATTGGGCATCAAAGGGGTCCTTGGTCGCAGGAGGGTCTCAAAACACAGTACTACTGTTCTATCTACGCCTTACCGTCCAATGAGGATCGAGCCAAAGCTCCGGCGAGTGTCATTTTGCTTCTTATATGAATTTTATTATCCGATCACAGGACCTCGACGACGAATGAAAATGGAGAGATGGCACAAATAAGCATTGTTAATTCATATTTGTATGTCGTCATCCGCATCCAACTCCTTAAATCCCTTGATGCCATTAACTCAGGACCATTAGTATGTCTGTTGTATCAAACTGATCTCATTACTTCGTGTTACTTGTGTTAGGAAATCTATTCAACTCATTATTTTTGCCCACCTGTGTTGCAACAACGTCCTTTCTCTTTCCTATTCCCTCTTTGCCAGTCTCTACTTCCTGTTGATCAAAATAATCCGCTAACCCGCTTTATACCTTTTTATAACACTCCATTAATGGTTAGTTTTTCTTTTAAGGTAAAAATAGGCCCAGCAATCATCTCTCCGAAATAATATATCATCTTGCCGTGCGATGAATTTTTTCTCTCGGTATTTATTTAAACTGAATTCGAAACAAATCATTTTAAAGCAACACGACTGCGTTTCTATAATTTCCTTAAATTTTCTCGGGACTTGAATCGAGAATCGATATTGTCCGAAGGAAAAATGTATAAAAAATATCGAATTTTGTTAATCTGATTTAATTCCCATTGTTTAAGAAGACGACGAAAGATCTCAATTTTAACGGAACGAAAAATGTACTCAAAATCACATTAACTGATGTTATGGACAGCCTGTTTTACTTTTGTGGAATAATTCTAACTCACTTTTCATGGATACCTGAAAACTACTGTTATGATAGCGTCATCAATACATAATTTAGCAGACTAAGGATCCGACCACTTTCTAAGAAAAACTATTTTAAAACAGTCCTATATAAGTATATTTGTACTCGTATATGAGCAAATTTAATTCGTTAACAAACACTAAAGAACTCAAAGCTCAATAGGTTTTTTATTACTATTTATTTATTGAGATAACGTTTATTTTTATTCTTACAGTCTTGCTTCTTACGCATGCTCAAATGACTAAATACAGCCCTTAGCTCACACAAAATCCCCCCTAAATAGCTTATTATTTTGGAACCTGTGTTCTCCTTTCTTGAACGGAATACACAATACAAATGTGATTAAGAAAGAAGGCATGCGTTCTTTAACTCCCTTCTTCGTCACAGCACGATCGTTATCCGATGTTTCCAACGCACTCACAAATTGCCACGAGTCCAAGAAAGCAGGCTCTTTGCATAGGCCGTGACCACGTTGAGCGCCCAATCTTGGGCCACTGCACCTCATTCGTGGCCCCAAAGTAACAGATGACGCAACGCGCTCCTCTCCGAAAACACAAATTAAGTCACGTCTCACCAAAAACTTTCTATTATCCTATTGGGCAGTGCCATACCCTGTACACCTGACTCTTGGGCATCTTTTCATTTCTCCACTTTGTTTTTAGTCGAGTGTGAGTCTAGTCGCGAGCCACTAGACCAGGGGTCGGGTAACTTTTTTGTGGTTGTTACCCCAAAAGAATTTGTAGTAAAATGAATTTACCCCTGACTTTGAAGTACTCTGGGGGACAAACCAATTTACTTATAAAAATCCTGGATAATAAAGACACAAAAAAAATTTATAATGGGATAATTTTTTATTTTTTATTTCGTATATCATTAGGAAATAAAAGTGCGTCTTTTGTGGGCATGGAAATAGCACACAAGGAAAAACTGTAGGAAATTATATATTTATAAACAGAAATATAACAGTCACTTTTTAGCATTACATGGCATACAAGCAAAATTATTGACTATGTCACTATCATGTATTTAAAATTGGTACAAAAACAAAATAAGAAAATGTTATTGAATCCACTATTATGGGGAAAAAATGTTTACCCTTTCTGGCATGAGAATAGTACACAAATAAAACTAATGAAAATATTATTGAAAGCTTGAATATATCAGGTCCCTCAGGGTTTGGAAAAATGATATAGTTTCATTTTTTATACAACAAGTTCGATATCAGGGATTTTTTATCTCACTGCTACTTTGATGCTGTCTTCAGGATCCAACCGGTTTCTGTATTTTGTTTTTAAATTTACAAGGGTAGAAAAACCTTGTTGGCAAAGGTAGGTTGTTGCAAAAGGTAGCAGCATTTTAGTTGCTTCCAAATGTGCAGTTTTATATGCCTTTGCAGCTTTTGACATCTAAAAACTTGAGAGGTCATCCTTGGTCTCAAATTCCATACTTGTTTCACTGTTGGAACGCAGTTCAATAAACTCTTCTGCCAATCCTTGAGGCTCTTCAGGCAAATCAGCCAGTTGACATTTAAATGGATTTACAAACCAGCTGACAGTATGTGAATCAAGCTCTGGAAAGTGGTCACAGAACCTATTCCTAAGTTTGCTCAGGTGACTTGTCACTGATTAGTTCATGTCACTAAGACTGCAGTCTTCACATTCTTCCAAAAACTCTGCCAAGTTTGGAAAGACACCAATCTTATTGGCATTTACTTTATGGTTCTTATACTGAAGTTTTGATACAAATGCTGAATTTTTTTTTCTCTTGCTAAGATGAGACTGATTTTTTTTCCTTGCAATTTTTTGTTCAGCGCATTTACATGCCCCCCAAAATCAGCTAAGTATGTAAGAAGAGCTAGCCAGGTTGATTTTCTGAACTTCTCTGCAAGTGTGTGTTTTTGATCAGTAAGAAATATTTCAAGTTCGGTTTTAAGAGCCCACACTCTATTCAGGACATTTCCACATGAAAGCCACCTCACTTCCGTATGGAAAAGAAGGGTTGAATATTTAGCCTCTCCATCCTCACATAAATTACGAAACATCCTCGTGTTTAGTGCATGTCCTTTTACAACATTGGCAATCTTAATTACATCATTCAGCAGAGCTTCCACTTCTGGTTCAAAATCCTTCACAACTAATGCCTGACAATGTATCATACAATGGATGGCCTGAATATTTGGATTCTGTTGTTTAGCCAAAGCCACAAAACCAGTGACGTGACCAAGCATGGCAGAAGCTCCATCAACTCATACTGCAATACAATCTTCCCACTTTAAATCAACTCTTTGTTTTTTGAAGTATGCATCAACCTTATTGAACACATCAATACCACGAGTTCTCAACTCAAAAAGGAGAACATAGAAACATTTCTTCTTCAAATTTATCAGCTGTGAATTGCTACTGATATCTGTAGTCTCATCAAATTGAATGGCAAATTCTTTACTCTTTTTTACTGAAGAAATCACTTGTTCTCTCACATTTTCTGCCAAGATGAAAATTCTTTCTTTAATAATTCTTGCAGACAAAGGCACTGCATTCAGTTGTTTAGCTAATTTCTGCCCATACATTATGTGATAGAACGGGTTGAGGCAGCGTTAGTTTCAACTCCTATCACATATTATTCTAAAAACACGATGCTCCCACGTGCATCTTCGCTTTGAAGCTTGGCGCCTTATCACAGCCACCGGATGTCAATGTTTAAACAAGGAGGTTATCGTCCCCCCGTTCGCCCCCATACGCCGACCTCGCCAGATTGAGCTAGGCTTATGGGCAGATAAGGCATTGTTCCCAGCCTCGGCTGTCCATTCCCTCGAAGTTCCCACTCCCTTGTCCCCCACGCCAAGGGAGTGTCTTTGCTATTTAGATGGAAACTTTACCACTAAGATCAGATTGGAGATCCAGATTTTCGTCGCGAAACATCATCACGACCCTCTCTCACTTTGTGCGCCAAGGGACCTCGACCTCGAGATTCACCATCACTTGTCAAGAAGGAGGACAAAATCCCTTGAGTGCCAAAGTTCGAGCCTTTGCGACGCCGAGTCCAAAAGGCTTCCCCCTCGTTGTTCAGAGGAGAACAACGTAGAACAGCCATTGTTCTTTTGAGTCCTTCGCCAAGAAACGGTTCTCATCCTTCCCCCTTGTTGTTCAGAGGAGAACAACATTAGAACAGCCATTGTTCTTGAGCCCGTAACAAAAGACGGTTCTCACCCCCCCTTGTTCAGAAGAGAACAACGTAGAACAGTCATTGTTCTTCAAGCCGTTCGTCGAGAAACGGTTCTCATTCCCAAGACGCCACGTCAGGATCCTTTTATTCTCCCCCTTCAGCTGGAACTCGCCAGCGGACCGAAAATTCCTTCACGTCGCCTTCCACTGCACCGCTCGTATAAAGTTACGTAAGCCAAACGTTACCTTTGAGTATTGAACCCTTTTGTCAATTCTATCCGGTGCTTTAAATGGTTTAGCGAACCATCCCATCTCTTTAACTCTATATTTGTTTTACCTTTTTAAATCCTTTAATCCTCGGATTAGCCCGAGCCCCAACGACCCTTTCCATTCTCTGTTTATGTCAATATTTTCCGTCTTGTGTTTGTTGATAGATATTATTAATAAAACTCTATTTTATTAATGACACCAATATTATTATCCTTGAGCTCAGTTCCACTTCTTAAGCATATCGAAGATACATAATATCGGCCCGCCAGACATCACGCACTCTAAAGATAATTAAAGAAGTTTCCTCAACGAATAGTTACATATGGTATATCGTCGAGAGTCCATTCTACGACATATATATATATATATATATATATATATATATATATATATATATATATATATATATATATATATATATATATATATATATATACTACTTAAATTTGGTATCAGGTGTGTAAGGTTTAACGCTATATCTTTGCAAACACTGGTCTCAGTCGAGTAAAGCATAGTGTTATTCGTTATAATAATAGAGTATAGTAGTTCCCTTTTGTTTTAACGATTGCTATCCCCTTGTTTTTTGAAACTTAGGAAGCTGGAGTAGCTCAAGGATCTGTTATAATAATTTGTTTGTGTTTTTTTTGTGGTTTTAGTCAGTGGTTATTTAGATCGAGAAACCAAGTACGAATAGGTCAGTGCCCATATTTAGGTAGGCTAATTTCTCTAGAAGGCATAATTTTTGTTGCAAGGCATTTTACTTGGTTGACTAGTGCGCCCCCAAGTGAAAAGATGACTCAGTTCGATATCTTTAAAGCGCAAGGAGAATCCTTGGGACTCTCCGGAAAAGAACTAATTGAGTACGTTCAAGAGGAGCAAAGAAAAGAGCGTGAAGAAAAAGAACGAGAAAGAGAAATACAACGAGAAGAACGAGAAGAACGAGAAAGAGAAATCCAGTGAGAAGAAAGAGGAAGAGAAATACAACGAGAAGAACGAGAAAGAGAAATTCAACGAGAAGAAAGAGAAAGAGAGGAACGGATAAGACAAGCTGAGCTTCACCATCAGATTGAATTAGCTCGTGTTGAAGCAGAGATACAGTCCGCCAGTTCCCGTTCCGAAGCCCCCCCCCCCAATCTCTCACTAAAGCTTCCCAATTTCAAGGATGGAGAGGATTTCGGAGCATTTTTAGCCCACTTCGAAAAGATCCTCGAAATCAATAACATGGATCTGGAGGCTGAAGGTGTAGCCAGATTACTTCCCCTGTTAAATTGTAAATTGCGCGAAATTTTATATCTTTACTATCTGAGTGTACAATTAACTACAGCACCTTAAAAGCTGAGTTATTGGCCGCTCATAATATGACTCCCGATTTCTACCACCAAGAATTTCGAGGAGGTCGTATTAAACCCGGACAGACGTTCCGTCAATTCGGATACATTCTTCAGAGGAATTTTAAATTTTGGTACGAATCCTCAAAGGTTGATCCGAACTACGAGTCCTTAACAGACTTCGTGTTGCGAGATCAATTTTTGGCGTCTCTCCCGACGGAGATCCGCGCGTTCGTCAAGGATCGTCGGTGCCAGACCTTTAAAGAATGTACCGAAGAAGCAGAGGTCTATGCCGCCAGCCATAATTTACACCCAAAGGAGAATCGAACTTCTCACCAACCCCCAAACCAGGAAAGAAGGAAGGATTCGCGCCCCTTCCCAGGGAAGCTGACAAAGTTTCCGGGCCCGTAAAACCCCAAAACTTCTTTCCCCAAAACCAACAACGGGACTCCAAACCTCCCGTTAAGATTTCTCCTCCATCTCTCTTCCCGAAGCGACCAATTATATGCTTCACCTGTGGTGTAGAAAACCACATAAGCTGGAATTGCCCCCAAAATTCTAGGCTTAAACGCGGACCAGCCCACCAAGTTCACCAGATTAATGCAACCCCGGCTCCCCCGGTGGTGCAGACCCAAGCAGAAACTTCTTTTCCTCCGTCAGGCCACCAGGTAAATTTTATTTTTGCTAAAAGATCATCGGGAACTTTGAAATTTGAGGAGGGCAACGTGAACGGCTGCCGAGTATCGACTCTCGTCAGGGACACAGGATGTACGTGTTTCATCGTGTCCGACGAACTCCTCCCCCCAGTGGACCCTAACCACGAAAAATTTGCGGTGGTACATGACTACCTTGGGCGGGCGAACCAATTCCCCGTCGTTAGATGTTACCTGCAATTTCGGCGCCCCTCAGCTCCCTTTTAAAAAAGAATTCAGCCGATCGTCTACGTTGGAATGATGTCGCTGCCCCCATTTTAAAGTGAACAACGTAGAACAGTCATTGTTCTTCAAGCCGTTCGTCGAGAAACGGTTCTCATTCCCAAGACGCCACGTCAGGATCCTTTTATTCCCCCCCTTCGGCTGGAACTCGCCAGCGGACCGAAAATTCCTTCACGTCGCCTTCCACTGCACCGCTCGTATAAAGTTACGTAAGCCAAACGTTACCTTTGAGTATTGAACCCTTTTGTCAATTCTATCCGGTGCTTTAAATGGTTTAGCGAACCATCCCATCTCTTTAACTCTATATTTGTTTTACCTTTTTAAATCCTTTAATCCTCGGATTAGCCCGAGCCCCCACGGCCCTTTCCATTCTCTATTTATGTCAATTTTTTTCCGTCTTGTGTTTGTTGATAGTTATTATTAA
Organism: Ceratothoa steindachneri; assembly: GCA_963969495.1. Lineage (NCBI taxonomy): Eukaryota > Metazoa > Arthropoda > Malacostraca > Isopoda > Cymothoidae > Ceratothoa > Ceratothoa steindachneri. Next base: position 183,630,606 of record OZ018320.1, read on the forward strand.
TAAAACTCTATTTTATTAATGATAGCAATATTAGTATCCTTGAGCTCAGTTCCACTTCTTAAGCATATCGAAGATACATAATATCGGCCCACCAGACATCACGCACTCTAAAGATAATTAAAGAAGTTCCCTCAACGAATAGTTACATATGGTATATCGTCGAGAGTCCATTCTACGACAGATTATTTCTGCCATTTTCACAGTCACCAGTTTGATTAAGTCATCACCAATAGTATGTTGTTTCTTGTTTCGAGCAACCAACCATCTCACTTCAAAACTAGCTATTGCTACTGAACATTGGTCAAACATTGCACTCTTGACTGTTTTTTTTCAGATTCTCAAAGTATTCCCGTGGTTTGCAAGACAGATGAACCTTGTCCAAGTGTTTCTTCAGTTGATTCTCTTTGAAAGACTCGGCGTCAGTACTTTCATACAGACGACACATTGAGGTTTCATTTATCCTCTATTTCTGTGAAGCCATAATTAAGGAACTCTGCCTGATATGTGCTTTTCCTTGCTGATGCCACCTGAAAATGAAAGACAAATCTATCACTTTTTTTAAAGGCTTTTGACTTTTATTTTTGAAAAATAAAAAATTATTTAGCGATGAATTTAAGAGTTTAAATTAAAACTTTAAAATAACATAACATAAAATCAAACCACAACTCACAACCATAAAAATTCAAACAATAAGACTTAAAAAGAGTGAGCATTACATCTGTAGGGGCTGCATGAACTCTTCTTAAATAGAGCTAAACTCGTTAAAAAAAAATTACTTTTAATATAAAATAATTCATTAAAATAAAAATAAATAATTAAAAATATAATAGTTACCCCTAAAATTGAGAAATGGCAACTCAACAGCTGATGGCACAATTAGGCCCCTTACAAATAAACTAAAATATTCTAAAATCTAAACTAATCTTATATTTATGTATTTTACTTTTGTTGAATTTTAATCACAAAAGTCTATGCAGAAACGTAAATATTATAGATTATATCATAACTCACCTTATGTAAATAATTATTATATCACTTGATCAGTTCTACTAATTAATCAACTACTCTCAAATAGGCATGTTCAAAATCTGGCAAAATGCCACCTAATTAGGAGAAATGTTGCCAGATTTTACCGAGAAATAGAAGAACTGCTCCTTGATGCATTCTTTTTCTCCAACTTTCATATTCGTTTCCCTCACTTAGTTCATCCATTACACCCTAATTTCTCTAAATTACCCGATTTGGGGTAATTTACCCCTGTTCCCCGACCACTGCACTAGACGGTTAGTCCCCGTTTTGCTTTTTTTTTTGTAATAACATTGTAACTATTCTGCCGATTCTAATGAAATTTGAAACCCTTATGTTGTTTTATATTCTATTTCGAACGCTATAATTGCCAAATTCCTCCCAACCTTAGCCAGGGATTATATTGTTTTGGCAATAACATCATAACCATTCTGCTGATTCTAACGAAATTCGAAACCCTTATGTTGTTTTACGTTCTCTTTCGAATGCTATAATTACCAAAGTCCTCCAGAGTTTAGCCAGGGAATTATTTTTTTTGGCAATAACATTATAACTATTCTGCCGATAGACTGCTAGAGTAGACTAGGCTATACTATGCTAGGCTATTATAGGCTAGGCTATACTATGGTAAGCTTTGCTAAGATATAATGTAAAAGGGTAAAATATAAATTGCTATAAAATGCTATGTTAGGATAGCATATAGTATGTTAGGCTAGACAATACTAAGCTATGTTTGACTAGCCTATAATAGTATAGTATAGGCTATGCTTGTCTAGGATAGTTAATGCTAGGCTAGGTTATATTATGCTATGCTATGCTAGGCTAAGCTATACTAGGGTAGGCTTAGGGTAAGCTAAAGTATAATATGCTAGGGAGTGCTATGCTATGCTATGTTAGGCTATGTTAGGCTACTATAGGCTAGCTAACCTAGGCTATAATAGGCTAAGATATGCAAGGTTATTCTAGTTTAAGGTATGGTATGCTAGGCTTATAATATGATACCCTTGGATATAATATGTTAGGTGTGGTTATGCTAGGATAGGCTATACCTACCTAGCCTACAGTATGCTAGGCTAGACTATCTTATGCAAGGATATATTTGCTAAGTTATACTATCCTATTCTAGCTTGGCTATACTAGGCTAGGCTAGGCAAGGCAATGCTACGTTATTTTTTTTTGTAATTTTAAGAGCTCATCTGGCGACTGCCTACTTGGGCATTAGTCTCCGTATCAATGCTACGCTAGGCAAGGCTATACTAGGCTAGGCTAAGCTAGGCTATACTATAATATAACATGTTAGACCTGGGTCTACTAAGCTAAACTATACTAGGATACGATAGGCTAGTCTATACTAAGCTAAGGTAGGATAAAGTAGGCTATAATATGCTAGGTTATACTAGACTAGCTAGATTATATTAAGCTAAGCAGGTTAGGCCCGGTACAGCTAGGCTATTTTATTTTAGGCTAGGCTATCCCATGTTTGGCTAGGCTTGGCTATACTATGCTAAAGCAGGCAAGGTTATACTATGCTAAAGCAGGCAAGGTTATACTATGCTAAAGCAGGCAAGGTTATACTATGCTATGCTTGGCTATGATATCTTATGCTATAGTAGGCCAGTTTAGGATACGCTATATTAGGCTATGATAGGTTAAGCTATTCTCTACTATGCTATGCTAAAGTATGTGGCAATCTTATGCTTTTATAGGCTAGGCTAGACTATGCTATGCTTTACTATTCTGTTCTATACTATGCTATGTTATACTTTGTTATGTTATACTATGCTGTGCTATATTATGCAATGTTGTGCTATGCTATACTATGATATGCAATAATATTATATAAAATACTATGCTCTAATCTACTATGGTATATTATGCTATATTATGGAATACTCTGCTATCAGTGTGTGTCAATCTTTTCAACGTTCTAATTACATAAATGAGGGGTGCTAAAAACTTGCAGCCCTACTTATGAATTCTAAAATTGTTTTTTTTATATAATTTTAGTTATACTTATTAGCTACTTAACAGTTTTGACTTATTTTTGTCATCTTGGGGAATTAAATGACTGTTATCAGCTCATGGTCAATAACTCTATAATATAAGAACGGGGAGTATTTGAATAATAATTTCATCTTAGTTTGGTTATGACTTAAGTATATTTTAATTTTTTATCAAGGTAATTTCTAAGAATTTCTTTAGAGTTTGAAAACACAAAATAGTTTAGTTCATAAAAAATAAATATGATTATCCAATGCTTTATAATGTTTTAAAGGAAAATGAATTACAATTGGTGAAGTTCAGAAAATTTATTAAAATTTATGTAAGGCTCCTTTTTTATTTTATATGTAACTATATTTTAGCAACGTGATTTTTTGAAAAGGGGGAAATAGTTTAGAGTTCATTTTTAGAATTATTATATTTGGCGAAATTCAGAAAATTTATAAAAATTTAACCATGGCTGCTTTTTTTTTAGATTTTAATCTTAGTAGCGAGGCCATTGCCTTGTTATATTAATAATTATATCTATTTCACTTTTTTTTCTTATTTCACCGTTTAAAACATATTCATTAGTGTGATGAAGATTACGTGCCCTCCAGTACTACCATCCTACCGGTGGGATTTGACCTACAATTGCTCTTAAAATTAGGACAAAACTGACGACATTCTCTTAAAAGAGAAAGTTTCTCAAACCTCTTAGTCGTATATATAACTTTCCTGAAGAGGGTTGCGGAACTCCAGAAGACTTCTCTAGCGTATTAAGGAATTCTATTATTTATTACCCTTACCTAACTGCCTTGAAGAGAACGTTATTGTTCACTTTATAAAAAAATAGAAAGGCGAAGATCCGCGGAGAAATTCCCATTCCCTCGTTTTCTGTTGAAGGTAAACGTTAGTTTATACAAAAGACTTCTTAAAATTTCTATTTTTAGAGAAATGGATGGCCGCAAAGTCGTATATATAACGCTCCTGAAGAGGCGTGAGGAATTCCAGGAGAATTTCCTAGCGAATTAAGGAAATCTTATCATTATCCTTATCTAACGCATATATATATATATATATATATATATATATAAATATATATATATATATATATATATATATATATATATATATATATATATATATATATATATATATATATATATATATATATATATATATATATATATATATATATATATATATATATATATATATATATATATATATATGGAGAGGGATAGTAATGGAAACCAAGAGTGGTACGAAGTTCTTTACTACTGATGTTTCGCTCCTCACCGTGTTTCTTGTCACTGAGGAAGCTCCTTAGGAGCGAAACGTCAGTAGTAAAGAACCTCGTACCACTCTTGGTTTCCATTACTATCCCTCTCCATATATATATATATGGAGAAAAAAGTTCTCCATTTGTTGTCATAGCCTCTCATCAATATATATATATATATATATATATATATATATATATATATATATATATATATATATATATATAATATAATATGTGAAAGATAATGGTGAATCACAATGTTTGAATCAAGATTTTATTTATAACTATCGGAATAGTTTCGGCAAGATGCCATTTTATACTAATAAGGAAGAAACTAGGCAGGGACCACAGTATATATAAGGTAAGACACATCTTAAACAAAATGAAATTGGACCTGAAACAATATGGAGAGTTCCCATTCTATATGTGTTTATATATATATATATATATATATATATATATATATATATATATATATATATATATATATATATATATATATATATATATATATATATATATACATATATATATATATATATATATATATATATATATATATATATATATATATATATATATATATATATGAAAATTAATGCAATATCGCAAGATATATGCAATATATATATATATATGAGGAATTAAACCACATTCTCCGAAGACAATTTAATTCAGAACAGTTTCGGTATATCTCACACCCTTTTTCAACCGACACTGGATAGATAAAGCATACAAAATATGTCATCCTTCCTATTTAGATGAAGAAATTGTCATTATCAAGGCCATTATTTTCTAATTTGTATTACCCCGATTGGTTCATATTGTCTGCCCATTTTGCAGCTAGGAAAACATTCTATGGTAATAAGCCTTCCCGCACTAACGACTTCAACAAATGTATAACATTGCCATTTAATAATAAATTAAATAGTTTAAAGGACATATTTGGAAAAGCGGGGATTAATCTAGCCTTTAAATATAATAATTCCTTAAACCAATTGATGATTGCCAGGAAACTCCAAGAACATCATAACATAGGAGTATATGCAATACCATGCAACGATTGCCATAAAGTTTATATAGGGCAAACGGGGAGAAATCTAGGCAAGAGATTGTACGAACACAAAAGAGATATTAGAATGGGCAGCCAAAGCAGTGGAATATTTTACCATGTTAGAGACTTGAATCATTCGATCGATTTCAATGGAAGTAAAATGGTATTTAAATCGGCTAACTATGTTAAGAGAAGAATCGTAGAATCGAGCTTGATATCGTCAGTTCCTAATTTAAATCTATCTGAGGGTCAATTTTCTTTTAATCCTGTAATACGAAAGCAAATAAACAAAATAGTAAAATGTCAGCCCTTCAATATGTTTAGGCCTAACCCCCCCCCTCCATCTAATTAGCCACAAGTAGGGGATTGGGAGAAAAGGAGGGGATCTTTCACGACCTGACCCCGTGTTATGTTTGTAAGCACTTTTCTAATATTTTCTATCCAGTGTCAGTTGAAAAGGGTGTGAGATACCCCCAAACTGTTCTGAATTAAATTGTCTTCGGAGAATGTGGTTTAATTCCTCATATATATATATATATATATATATATATATGAGGAATTAAACCACATTCTCCGAAGACACCAAGAGGGTGTGAGATACCCCAAAACTGTTCTGAATTAAATTGTCTTCGGAGAATGTGGTTTAATTCCTCATATATATATATATATATATATATATATATATATATATATATATATATATATATATATATATATATATATGAGGAATTAAACCACATTCTCCGAAGACACCAAGAGGGTGTGAGATACCCCAAAACTGTTCTGAATTAAATTGTCTTCGGAGAATGTGGTTTAATTCCTCATATATATATATATATATATATATATATATATATATATATATATATATATATATATATATATATATATGAGGAATTAAACCACATTCTCCGAAGACAATTTAATTCAGAACAGTTTTGGGGTATCTCACAACCTTTTCAACTGACACTGGATAGAAAATATTAGAAAAGTGCTTACAAACATAACACGGGGTCAGGTCGTGAAAGATCCCCTCCTTTTCTCCCAATCCCCTACTTGTGGCTAATTAGATGGAGGGGGGGGGTTAGGCCTAAACATATTGAAGGGCTGACATTTTACTATTTTGTTTATTTGCTTTCGTATATATATATATATATATATATATATATATATATATATATATATATATATATATGTATGTGAACTTTGTTCGTAGTAGGAATATGAACACTCATGCTATAGTGCTAAACATTATAATTTCCGGACGTTAAGGTGATTAGCAAGGACCATCTTCGGTGAATTTGCAGCTAATAAGAAAACAAGCAGTTGAAACTATTACCATGATATGAAATTGTAAAAGCAAGACAAACAGCAAGATATCAGTTAAAATATGAAAAATTATAAGTTAAATTCAATTTAATTTTTAAAGGTTAAAGATGATTCAAACCGATCAACCATCTTTACCCCTTGTACTTTAAGTGAGTCTTCAGTCTTGAAAAAGTAAGAAAAATAAATTGTATAGTAGAAGTTGACTGAATAGAGATTTTAGAGTAAAGTAAGAAAGGGAAAATGTTGAGTTAGTTGTAGTTGCTGGGTGACCAGCCATCTCTTGGTTTCTTCTTGCTTCGACTTATTTCTCAATCTTCTTTCGATGTTGTTTGGAGGCTCTCAAGCCTCTTTTGTTCTTTGTTTGTACTTCGTTTGCTTTTACTTTTTAGCGCAGATGTAATCTTTCATGTTGTTCTTAGCATTTCAAAGCAACCTCAGTTATATGTGTAGACAGGTGCCGGTACCCCTCTCGGGTCCGCGTTTCCGCTCCTAAAGTTGCCTCTGTTGTTAATCCAAATTTCTGTTGTGTACTTTCATTGATTTTAACTTATACTTTTTTATATTTTAATTGATATTTAATTGCTTGCCTGTCTTTTGGTTTCGTTTTTGATTTTTTGTCTTTATTTTAATTAAAAAATTGTTACCCACTGAATTAAAATGATTATTTACATTAGGATTTTTTTCTAGTTTCATATTTTTCTTATCATTTACTCACAGTTTGTTTTAATTTACTTTTGTTTTCTCCTCTTATTTTCACGACAATATACTTTCGTCCTTATAAATAGGCTTATGATCCGTCTGGATCGCCAATCTAAAATCTTTTAAAGGTAAGAAATATGGCCCGCCTAATGAATAGGGTGAATAGGGTGAAGAATGCGACAATTCACTGGGTAACAATAATTCTGTTTCTTTAAATGTTTTTAGTGTTTCCAAGGTGGTTTTACCTTCTGATTCCCAAAACACCATTGAAAATTGCATAGAATTGATATTTTGGGAGATAATTGGAATTTTGTATAGTTCACTTTATTTAGCATATTCACATTGTCCATGAATAATAGCTGATAATATTTTGTCCTTGTATTCCTTTTTAAACTAATGAGAAAATGTGATTATAAGAGTTAACCTACTGAAAAGTGCCCTGAAGAACGTGCTTTCTTACTGTGAGCTCCTTGATCTTTACGCAATAGTGAACATATATAGTCCTCCATCATAGCAGTGTCCCATCTTCCTTGGTATCTTTTCTCTATGGAACCGCTCACCATGCTCCTCACTCACTTCTCTCATTTTCACGAATATCTCAAAATTTGAATGCAAAATGTGCACCTTTAGTGACATTCTGCATCCTAAATTCTTGTAACTTTCTTATGGTTTTGCTACCAACTGCTTGTAGTTTGGGTCTTTATTTTTATCAAGGAATCCATTAACTATATTTTGAAATGCACACCACGCCTCACTTTCGACATCACTCATTGCATTCTCAAGTTGTATTGACTTCAACATTTTCTTTACTTGCGGTCCAGTAAATATACCACCCTTAACTTTGGCCTCTGATAATTTCTGAAAGAGTAGACAAATCTCTCGCATTCATTCTTCACCATGATCTAATGCTTTTACCAGCTGTTTTGACCAAACCAAGCTTTATATGAAGTGGAGGTAGCAAAACTTTGGCAGGCTCTACAAGAGGCTGTCTAATAACACTTAGTTTTCTGGGCTGCAAGTCATCTCGGCGGGTCACTCAACCTTTTGGTAATGTTCACTGTTCCATAGGCAAAGAAAACATGTGTAGGGGAATCGATATCTCACCCTCACAACTGAGGCCCTGTTCCTTAACCACAACGTCCTGTCATTTTTGGCGGCGTAGCCTAACCACTTAACCTCGCCCCCCCTTCTCTCCCCCTCGCCTCGAGGAGAACCAGAAAGGCCGCCCAAAACCACATATTGCTCTAATCATCACATGCCGGCCCCGGTGAGTGTAACATTTGTTAAAACAGCAAGATTTTCCCTAAGAGTAGGTATTTAATTTCACTTGATATGTGAAATTAGAGGAGCGACAACCAAATGACAGAAGATGCCGTTAGGGTTAGGGGCAAGACGCTCTGAGAAAAACCGTTAGAGGAGGAGACTTAATTTCGCCGTCCTCATCCTCCCCTCCTTACCCTAACCCCAGTGGGGTGGCGAAGTATATAATCAAATAGCTGGAGAAGGACGACGTAGATCGTGAGAGTCATCGAGACAGCGAAGTCTGGCGAGTGCCCGGCAATCCTACGAAAGGAACTTAGAAGAAGCTCATCCGGAGCCAGGCCCTGGTGGTCACACCGAACTTTTAGTTAACTTGGATTGAGGAGCAAGTTCAACTAACTCTCGTCAGAGAAGCCCCCTATCCTGGTGTACGTCCAAACCGAGAGATAGTCCTCGCTATTGAGGAATACCTCAAAGTGAACTCCCTCAAGCACCCCCTCCCCCTTCGTGAAAAGATTCACTCTTTGGCTCATCGCTCGTCAGTGCGAATTATTCCCAGAGAAACACGAAGATTGGAAGAAACATACTTTCCCTGTCTCGTGGTGAAATCATCTCACTAAGAATACGTGCTTAGCTCCATCCACCACACGCGCCGAATTCCTTTGCGGTTTTAAAGCATTCTCCCTTCAGACAACATCTGGAAGGGTATTCGACGTGCCTGCCCGAAAACAACATTCTTGAGGCGACGTAAAAATTGAGGCCAAGGTTAGTCTCAAACCCGATTCTAGAGTGAATCTTTAAAGGTATTTAAGTACAATTATTCGTTTCGTTGAAGGTCAATTTGTGTTCAATATTAAAGTTAGCTTTGGGTCAACCATTACTGTATATTCAATTGTGCAATTAAGTAAGCCTCACTTAAATTCGTGTAGTTTGTTTGTTAAATTTCAATTTTGGTTCATGTTGCAATTAAAGTCTATTTTCTTAGAAGCATTTAATTCAATCCTCGAAACGCTGAGCATGGCACTAGAAACCCTCAAAGATAAAAAAATACCGTAATAATAATAATTATAATCAAATAAAGCAGTCTTAGAGAAAACTTAATCAAGGAGTTTTGAACTACGTAACAAACCTATACGTACGAACACCATCACACGGTCCTTGCTATACCACGACAACATGAATATTTAGTGTACCCACCCTGCAATCGGAGTAAGAAAGCAAGCATTTTAAAATCACCACAAACATCCCACTTAAACTTAGTATAGTGTACCTTGTGAGGGAATCCCCACGTGGAAGATCTTTAGCAGAAAGGAACTCCCATGTGCAGCAGAAGGCCCGGCTAGGCCTAAAGTGGTAAACCTACCCCCCCCCATCCCCTCCCCGCCTTCCACAAGCGGTAGCCTCGAATCGAGTCCCCCACGATTCACCTTTATGCGGGCTAAAATAGCTCTGCAAGAAGATTCGAGGCCCTTCGAGAGTAGAGCTGTTTCCCGCTAACCCCCAACTCCGGGGAGAGCCTCGGATATAAATAACGCTCGACTCCCCGGAAAAGACACAGAGAGTTGAGAAGTCGCGCCAGAACGCAGAAGATTTTCCCATGGTTCCAAGTCAAGTGCTAGCAACAAAGCAAAGTGACAGCTGGACTATTTTGTGTATTTGGAATTAGCCCCAGCCATGAGGTAATTCCACTGAAAGATCACCCCGAGTGATTTTCCCAACTTCTTTTATCAACTCCTGTCGAAGCCCAACTCATTTCGGGTAGCCGAAATACTCTCCCCTGGACCGGAAGTTACCCACCCCCTTGCTTTTGGAGAACCGTCATCACTCCAACCTCCTGCTTTTAAGTCCGAGTGGCCTCACCTCAAGTGCAGAAGACATCTGTAAGCCAACCCCTCTCCCCCTTTTAGTCACCAAATTGAGTTAATCCCCCCCCCCATTTGAATAGTCTCCTCCGGAAATACCTTAAGTTCTAACTTCATAGCCTGATTTATAACTACAATTCCCCCTTTCATTTACTGATGCGATTTTGCCCGTTAATTCTCTGAGGTAATTTTATCCATCAATTCTCTCATTATTTTTGTGTAAATAAAATTATATTTTTGTACTTGCCTCTTTAAATACCTTAAGCTTTGCCATTGTCCATAATTTACCTGACCTCGTTGCACTCTCTCGCTACTCAGCCCGTCTGAACTCGTGGTTTTCCGTCCCTTTTGTCGGTTCGCTCTCAAGTTATTGGTCTCTCCCTGATAGATATAATATGGTATTGATATAATGTAATACCACAACATACCTTCTCCAGAAGCTTTTTTAAGTTGTCATATGCTTCCATCATCTGTACCGAGTATGCTATAGGCAGGGATGGATACTGATCTCCATTATGTAGTAAAAGAGCTTTGAAGCTTTTTGTAGAACTATCTATTCTTCCGGATTGTGATCAATTCCATTAGGTGTAAACAAGCCATTAATATCTTTCAAAAGCAGAGATCCTTACTTATATCAAAGTATACTTTGAATTCCCCATGGCGCTTCCTGTATACTGTTGATCTGTAGTCCTCTCCCAACAAATTCCATTCATTAAGTCTGGATACCAAAAGCTCAGCTCCTGACTTAGTGAGATCCAAGTCCCTGATGAGATCATCCAGTTCACGTTGATTTGGAAAGTGTGGGCGGGTACTCATTCTTGGCTCATACGTTTTATCCATTTCTTTATTGTCACACCCTTCCGACTCTCCTGATGAGACCTCCATCATACTCTCTAGCTGAAAAAATATATATGAAAAGAGATGCATTTAATAGCTAGAGCATATATATGAATATTGATTAATAAAATTTGTTTACCCTTAACCAGAATAGGAATAAGAACCACGCTTTGAAGCTTTAAATGCCTCGATTCATGATCAATTTAGTGGGAAACTACTGCACATAGAGAATATACAAGACAAAGTAAGTAATAATTCTGGCACTGAACAGTTAAAAAAAATCGAACTAATTTTTTTAGTACGCATCAATTTGCATATAGTTAGAATATAATTATTGTTTGAAGTAACAGCTTTAATGTCAAATTTTCTGGTTGTGTTACTTGTATATTTCAGCAAAGTCATATATATTTTCCCGCTTTTGCGTGTACATAGATGTGAGTTTGAGAAAGAGCCTTTAAATATAATATTGTTATTCTCAAGGTGTATTTTAGGTTTCTCCTTAATTAAATAATACTTTATCGAAAGCAGGAATAACAAATAAAATAGCTAATTGACATCATATTCGATATTCTCTCGTGACTATAAGAAGAGCATTTTCCTAGGGTTTGATGAAGATCTTAGCTACAACATTGCTTTATTAACCGTATAATTCTAATTGTGCCATTGAAAATAATTCTCAATTTATAAGGCTCAACTAAAATGGATAAAGTGATATTTCCATTCTATTTAAAGGAAGGGATAACAATTAAAACATCTAATTGATAAGCAAACTTTTGTTTGCGTTAGAGAGGTTCGCTTATCGATATCCTCTCGTGACTGTAGGAAGAGCTTCTTCCGAGGGCTTGATGAAGAGCTTAGTTAGCTACAACATTGCCTTTTTTTAAGCAAAATAATAATTGTGCCATTGCAAATAATTCTTGATATATATAAATATAGTAATGGCCAAACAAAAGTTTTGAGACTACTACTATATTTTTCATATAAAAATATTAAAAGAACTAAGCAAATGTTGCATTTTGTATTAGTATATATGTATCATAATCTGAAGTTAAAATATATACAAATAGAGGCCAAACCCATTTTAGCAATAAATACAGTCATTTGATTCACGAATTCAATATTTCTAATGCTGTCTCTTATTCTTCAGGACTGCTTTAATTCCCTCTGACATGCTGGAGATCTAATTTGTGAGGATATCATGACTGATATAATTCAGTTTATTTTACCATTTTGAGTTAATGGAAGTGTACTTTGGGTAAAATTGTCAATGATCCAGTTCCATTAGATAAGAAGCATCCCCAGATATGGAGAGTGACGGATTCTTCACCGTGGTCATGACACACTATGTACTCGTGAACAGGTTTTCCTTTTCTCTCCATAACGAGGGATCTTCTAGTAGCTCCAAACGAGCGTAAAGCAGCTTCATCAGAGAATATCAGTTTTCCTCAGTCTTCAACAGAGGCCATCTTTTCAACTTCTTACAGAATAGAACCTATCTGTACGGTTGTTCTTCGTCGCTCATCTCGACTGGAGACATATGTCGAAAGGTTTCCGCATCATTGTGTGCGCTGAAGCGCTTAAACCTGCCTCTTTGCAATAGTGAGCCAACTCGGCGCAGCATGAATCTCGATCCTTAAACTAGAACCTTTTAGGAAGCGATCTGGACATTAATTTGAATCTTTTGAGCACCCAAACACCTTCTCAGAGATGTTTAACTAGTCTTTATTAAGTCATTATTGATTCTAAAGATGGTGCTTCTTGATGCAATACCCTTAGCAACTATCACATTGTAATTCCGGGCACTTTAGGGCAGATCAACAATAATATGAACTAGATCCTAAATGCACTACATTCATTTAATACATATTTGTCATTATTTTCCCTTTTGATCGAATAACCAAGCTCCAAGAACTGAAAGTCATCTCCTACAGGAACAGGGCCAGAGCGCAGTTTTGAATTCAGCCAAGGAATGCAGTAATTTTTCTTTAGTTTTGAAATGATGACTTTTTAATTAACCAAAAAAAATTAATATATGAGATTAATTATTTCTATCACATAAATTTTAATAACGAATGAAAAAAATATATAAATTACATTGAAAACCTTTGCCCATAGTGGTATCTTTGTTTGACATATATATTTCAGAAGTTATTCTACGGCATGCTTTGTTCGCGAGACGAACCGGGCTACAAATAAAGTCGCTAGTTCTGTTATAGTTGCTTTTTTCTGTTGGTCTTAAACTGTTTCCTCGTTGCTAATCCTATATACTTTAGTTAAATTCTCTTATATTTTCTTTAATAACCCTTTTAATCTTGTTCTTCCTTGCATGTTTAAAAGGCCCATATTTGGGGGTTTCCGCTGTATACTCGTTCCATTTTGCCTCTGTTAGTGTTTTCTTTTCTTGTTCTTTAGTTGATTTCGGACTATAGAGATCTTTCTTTAATGGCAATGTGATTCAGAGGTATGGGCAACTTTAGTTGCCCATATAGATTCCAGTGATCTGCGATTTTAAGGGTATATATTGTAAATAGAATAACTTAAGATTAAGTAAATAGTAAATAATAAACATACCCTCTGTGGGGGTATTCCAGGTGGAATTTCTTTTCCAGCACGGAAGGGAAGTCCATGCGCTGAAGAAGATTCTAGAATTTGGTTAGGCTTAAATTGGTAAGCCTCCTCTCCCCCATCCACAAGCGGTAGCCTTAAACCGCGTCCAACACGGACCACCTTTACGCGGGTTAGAATCGCCTCGGCGTGAAGATTCATGGCCATTCGAGAGTAGCGCTCTTTCCCCCACTCCCGCGGAGGGAGCCTCGGACATATATAGGGCTCGTCTTCCATGTGGGAGACACAGAGTTAAGGAGTCTCGCCCGGACCCAAGAATATTCCCCTAGTTCCAAGTCAGGTGCTAACAACAAAGCAAAGTGATGGCTGAACTTTTTGTGTGTTGGAATTAGCCCAGCCAGTGGGGTAATTCTATTTGACGATCGCCGCCGAGCGATTTTTCCGACTCCACTCATCAACTCCTGTCGAAGCCCTCCTCGTTTCCCTCCTCGTTTTCGAGGGGCCAAAACACTCTTTCCTGGACCGGACGTTACCGCCCCTTCCCCTCCCATTTGAATAGTCTCCTTCTGTAATACATAAATTTCTAACTTTTGAGTCTGACGCATAACTCTGCAATTTCCCCCCTCATTTACCAATTTAATTTTGTCCATTTATTCTCTTATTTTATGTAAATAAAATTATATTTTTGTACATGCCTCTTTAAATAACCTTAAGCTTTGCCATTGCCCAAATTTTACCTGACCTCGTTGAACTCTTTCTCGCGGTTCCGCGCGTCGAAACTCGTGGCGTTCCGTCCCTTGTCGGTTCGCCTTTAAGTTATTGGTCCTTCCCCCATAGATATAATATGCTATTGATATAATGTAATGTAATACCACGACATATATATTTATTAATATACATCTTATAGAATTTTGGTGTCAGGTTTGGGTTTTTTAAGAACCCATGTCATTTTAATTTCGACATTAGAAGTTCACCTGTTATTCACGTCTATCCCTTTTATTTTAATTTTTGTATTGTACTGGCAGAAGGCAAGTTCAAGTTAATTGAAGAGCAGTGGAAGGTAATCTATTTAGATTTTGTGTTAGACGGCATGTAATTATTTTTTTTTAATTGTGTTTGAATTTTTGAGACTCTCCTGGTTATTAATCCAAAAGAGTTAAGGTCTTTGGTGTCCTAATTCCAGGAGGACCATTTAAATTTTTTTCCGCTTAGAAACAGCAGAGGTAGGTAGTCATATCATAATTCTTTTTTGTGAACAAGGCCTTCACGAATATTCAAGTATTCGTTTCGCGTGGGTAGTGTCCTAGCTCGTTCACGTGTAAGTGTTTTCTCAGTTAACTGCGTAACAATGTCATCCTTCGAAAAATTCAAGAGTCAGAGTGAAATGTCAGGTCTTTCGGGCAAAGACCTGCTAAATTACGTACAGGAAGAAGAGTGGAACGAACGGGGAGAGCGAAGGGAAATGGAAATGGAAAAGAGAAAAATGAAGATGTTGAAGAACAAAATGGAGATGGGAGAGAAGAACAAAATGGAGATGGAGGAGAACAATCTGAAAACGGAGATTGAGAACAAACTGAAGATGGA
This sequence comes from Ceratothoa steindachneri, assembly GCA_963969495.1. Classification (NCBI taxonomy): domain Eukaryota; kingdom Metazoa; phylum Arthropoda; class Malacostraca; order Isopoda; family Cymothoidae; genus Ceratothoa; species Ceratothoa steindachneri. The sequence continues at coordinate 183,646,090 of OZ018320.1, forward strand.
GATGGAGGAGAACAAAATGGAGATGAAGAAGAACAAAATGGAGATGGAAGAACGTGAACAAATTAGGCAGCATGAGCTGGAAATGAGCCGAAATCAAATGGATTCTCACTCCATCGATTCCCGGGCTGAAATTCCCCAAACTCCCTCAGTCAAACTTTCCGCTTTTAATGATGGAGAGGACTTTTGGGTCATATTTGACACATTTTGAGAGAATCTTTCATATCAATAGATGGGATCTCGAAAATGATGGCGTCGCTTGCTTACTTCCCCATCTAAATGCCCAGTTAAGGGATATCTTCGTATCCCTTCTCCCGGAAGTAACTTTGGACTATTTCACGTTAAAGTCTGAATTGTTAGCCGCAGTTCATATGAATTGCGAATTCTATCACTCTCGATTCCGTCAGGAAAGGATTCGCCCTGGCTAAACCTTTCGACAACACGGGTACATCCTCCAAAGAAACCTTCAATGTTTGCTGGATGCGTGCAAGATTCCCCATGTCTACGAGTCCCTTCTGGACATCTTCCTTAGGGATCAGCTTTTAGCTGCCGTTGCTCCCGAAATTCGCGCCTTCATTAAGGATAAACATTGTGCCACTTTTAAGGAGTGCTTGGAAAAGGCCGATTTCTAAGCGGGTAGTTACAATTTATACCCTAAGGATGTTAAAAAGGCTCCCCAATCTCCCCCCAAAACTAAATTTTATGGGTCTAAGACCCCTCCTAAATTGATTCCCAGATTTACCAAAGTTCCTAATCCCTCGAAGCCAAGAAACTTTCATCCATCGGAACACCGAGACGTTAAGTCCCTCGTTTCTTCTCCCCCGGTTGTGCCGTACCAAAAGAACCCGATCATCTGCTACACCTGCGGAATTCCCGGCCATTACCGCACGAACTGTCCTCAAAACTCCCGATTCGCAAACTCTCAGTCTTACCAAGTACACCAAATCTGGGCCGCTCCTGCTCCTCCTCCGTCGCCTCAGGAGACCCCCGATCCTCCCTCGCCCGCCAAAGACCCTGTCAATCAGGTAAACTTCCTCTTTAATGAGAACAACCCTGGTGGATTTAAATTCGAAACGGAACTGTGAGCGGTCGCTGAGTATCCACCCTCGTCCCTGACACCGGGTGCACCTGCATCATAGTGTCTGAGGACCTACTCCCCGCTGTTAGCCCCGCCTACAAGAAGTTTGCAGGGGTCCACGACTACCTTAGCCGGGCCAGTCGTTTCCCAGTAACTCGTTGTCACATCGAGTGTGACTATATGTCCGGTTGGGCCGAAGTGGTAGCGGCCCCAATCCAGTTCTGCTCCGTTTTGTTCGGTCAGAACCCCGTAATCCACGACCATCCGTGGCCCAGCCCGTGATTACCCGTACACAGGCAGCCCTGGGATCCCCTTCACTTGTTCCCCTGGAAACCCCTATTGACCTGGAGTTCCAAGCCCTCCGGAGCGACAAGTTTGGCCCCGCCCAGAAGGAGTGTGCAACTCTCCTCGAGCGTGAGTCCACCCGAGTTAACAAACAAGTGTCGTATCTCGTGAAGAAGGACTTATTGAGAGATATAAGACCTACTTTGACCTTAAGTCATGAGAACGAAAATTCAAGCCTGGCGCGGAGGTGCTGGTACTACTTCCCACGGGAAGCAACAAACTCCTTAGCCACTGGAAGGGACCCTACCCCATCCTCGAGGCTAGAGGACCCGTGGATTACCTCATCTGTACTCTAGCGAGGGCGAAGGTTTTCCACGTGAATTGTATGTATTATCTCATTAATGTTCTTAATTATTTTTTTTTTTGGTCTTCTAAGTTGTTTAGTCATTATTCCTATATTCATACCTTCATTTAATTGCATCCTTTTTTTCTGGGGTTCCACTGAAATGTCGCCAATGTTCTGTGATTTTTTTTTTAAATTGTACTAGTTAAATTGTCTCTAGAATTGACCCGTTTAAGGCTTATGTCCGTAAATTTCCCGCTGAGCTCAGAGTCACGTTTTTTTTTGTGTACACCTGTCGTAGCACGCCAGAATTTCCCTAGACCCTTGATAATTCTAGTTCGACGGGTGGGATGATTCTTTCCTACTCAACTGCTCTGTAAAGCATCATCTTTCGGATGGGAGATGTGTGGGGGAATTCCACGTGCGCTGGAGAAGATTCTAGAATTTGGTTAGGCTTAAATTGGTAAGCTTCCCCCTCCCTATCGACAAGTGGTAGCCTCGAACCACGTCCACCACCCGCCACCTTTACGCGGGTTAGAATCGCCTCGGCGTGAGTATTCGAGGCCATTCGAGAGTAGCGCTATTTCCCCCAACCCCGTGGGGGGGGAGCCTCGAACATATATAGGGCTCGTCTTCCATGTGGGAGACACAGAGTTGAGGAGTCTCGCCCGGACCCAAGGAGATTCCCCTAGTTCCAAGTCAGGTGCTAACAACAAAGGAAAGTGACGGCTGAACTTGTTGTGTGTTGGAATTAGCCAAGCCAGTGGGGTAATTCCATTTGACGATCGCCGCCGAGCGATTTTTCCAACTCCACTCATCAACTCCTGTCGAACACCTCTTTGCTTTCCTCCTCGTTTTCGGGTGGCCAAAACACTCTCCCCTGGACCGGTCGTTACCGCCCCCCTCCCCATTTGAATAGTCTCCTTCTGTAATATATAAATTTCTAACTTCTGAGTCTGACGCATAACTCTGCAATTTCCCCCCTCATTTACCAATTTAATTTTGTCCATTTATTCTCTTATTTTATGTAAATAAAATTATATTTTTTGTGCATGGCTCTTTAAATAACCTTGAGCTTTGCCATTGCCCAAATTTTACCTGACCTCGTTGCACTCTCTTTCGCTGTTCCGCGGATTGAAACCTGTGGCGTTACGTCCCTTGTCCGTTCGCCTTTAAGTTCTTGGTCCCTCCCCCATAGATATAATATGGTATTGATATAATGTGATGTCATACCACGACACCCTCCTTTTCTTAGTAGAACCACATTTTTTTTTATGCAACATATGATTCCAACTCGTTTTCAGCCTCTTCCTTTAAAGGCAACGTAAGACCATCGAAAAGGTTCAGTAATCCCCTAACAAGTGATAATCAAAATGAGCAAGGTCAGGAGAATATGGAGGATGAAGCAATATTTCCCAACTGAGCCCCTTCAAGAGTTCTTTGCTCATCGAGCTTTGTGAGGGCGGGCATTATCGTAATGGAGGATGGCACCAAAAACGACGAAGTTGATTGCACTAGAGATTAGCATTGAGTGTTTCATTGTTGTCTAACAGTTTATAATGGAGAATCCCTCCAATATCCCACCCTACCTTCAATATGATCTTTTGGGAATGAAGTCCTCTCGATTGCCAAGAAATTCTGCCTTCTCGACTGATCCACAAACGGCGGCGTTTATTCTTATGATAAAGGATCTACTTCTCATCATCAGTAACAAGCCTACCCAAAAATGATACCTGAAGGGGTTGTAAAATCAATGACTGACAGCAACTAACACACTGTTGCAGGTTCGTCGATGGTTCGTGCGGGGCCCCATTTCTCAATCACTGGGACCTTTCCAATTCTTTTGAGTTGGTGTAGGTGTGTCACATGGCTTACGGTATGTTGTTTTAGCGAGTTTCCTAGAAGTTGTAGCAGGATTTGCTGTAACAACAACTTTCAACTCTTTGAAACCAATTTTTGGGGGAAGACGACCTTCTTTTACTCCGTCTTTTAGACTGAACCCAATATTTTCATAATATGAAAAAAAGGTATAAAATGCTCATTATAGCGGCTAGCTCCGTACATAATACGCTAAAAAAATTAGGGTCCGCTCTCGTTGTGATTGAAACCTGGATCTTAGCCTCTTCCGTGAAAATAACCTTAAGTAAAATAAAACACAAAATCCAAGTGATTTCAGGCTGATTCTTCGTTGGACTAACGAAATTATTTAAATAAATTTATCTACCAAAACAGTCGTCCGATTTTACGGTTGCGATGTTCAATTATTTCAAAGATCGTTCCTAAGTGTGGTAAAGTTAGGACTAGTTAAAAATTTGCCGTTAGTACATAGATTATTTTTCTTGGGATTTGGCTGAGTATGAAAGAGATGAAGATTTTACTAGTCCCTATCTTTTCAAGTATTCTATCATCTACATATATCTCTCAAACTACACTACCGCCCAACGTTAGAGGAAACATATGCTAAAATCGAATTTTATTGAAAATGCTCGTTTATTTTGCTAGTATAGTGGTTAGCGTGCTTGCCCGGCAATCGCTGGGTCGGCAGTTTGAATCTCCGTCCGGATTCTTTTTAAGCTGACACTATTTACTAGTGAGGTTACCAACGTGACTGGGCATCCCATGGTGGGGAGTTTGGGCTTGCCTTGGCTAACGTCCGCCTGATTTGAGAACTTTAAGTTTAAGTTGCACAGAATATTCCTTGAAATTTGTCTCTGATAGTGTTCGAGTTTCATTTAATAGAACAACTACTAAAAAATGTTATGAAGAAAGAAATGTGCATTTGAAGAGAGTTTGCCTCCGAAACTCCAAAACGATGCATGCAGTCCTAACTGTAAAACGACATAATTATCTAATAGACGATTAACAAAATATGAACAGCATGAAGGCCCTTATTCTGAAAGACTTCAGCACATTTTCGGCCGCTGGAATTCACAAAATTGTTACATGGTTCGGGCATAAATTTATTCCATTGTTCGTTTAACATTTGTGAGATATTAAACATTCGTCGGTTCCGAACAATAACAATCTCATCGAGTAACTTTCATAGGTTTTCTATCATATTTAAATCAGGGAGGACTCTGTGCTAGCCTGTTCATCAGGATCATATTTACAGTATCCAATAACTGCTTTACAGTTTTTGTGTGCCATGAAAACTTGATTGCGTGCAAAGAAAATACGCCAGCGTTTTCTTTGCCGCCTAAATGGACGCGCAGAGATATTCCAGTGCTTAAAATCATGTCCTATACCATTACGCTATAGTTGAAATTTCAGGATCATCGTAGGCCCATCCCCCCGACGAGCCACTGCGAGGAGTGATACCATAAATAAATTTGACCGTATTTTTCTCGCATGTGGGATTCAATCTTTCACCTGTTTGACGCCTTACATGCTGTTCTCCATTAGCTCAGAACAAATTAAATTTGATTTCATAGCTGAAAAGCACTTCCCCCTTTTCTACACTTCAGAGTAAATGCTCTGTAGTGGTGAAGGCCAACCTCGCGGCTTTATTAATTTTAGTTATGAGCGACTTATTAGCAATAGAGCGTGCTGCACATGTCTCTCACATCTCCCAAGCGACGTGTGATTGTCTGGCAAGACAAATTTGGGTCCATATTCTAGGCAATGAGATGTGATAAAAGGAGAAGGGGGCGTATCAATTGATATCAATACGATCACATACATTCCTTGCCTCTGCCTCCCAAAATTATATAAATACAAAATATTATTATATTCACAACCATCACATTCCCATAATGTGTGCAGATGAGATTCTTCCAACCACTGGAAATAAATGCTTGGCTAGCCATTTGTAGAGCTTATAAGTGGGAGAATTAATATTGGAAATGATTGGGCGTAAGGGATGTCCCTTACGCCCAATCATTTCCAATATTAATTCTCCCACTTAAAGGCTCTCCAAATGGCTCGCCAAGCATTTATCTCCAGCAGTTGGAAGAATCTCATCTGCACACATTATGAACACTCAAGATTTCGTTGACCGCCTCAACCCCTTGCAATTACCGGATGGAAAACATGTGAGCTTTGATGTAAACTCTTTGTTTACCAAAGTTCCGGTTGACCAAACCATGGGCCTTCTGCGGGAAATCATGCTTAGACTTAATTTGGATCTTCCCATTTCTACGAGTAAATTTATCGATTTAGTTGAATTATGTCTCTCTGACAATGTGTTTCGAGTAAATAATGAGTTTTATAGACAAATATTTGGCCTTAGCATGGGAAATAGTTTATCTCCGATATTGGCATGTCTCTTCATAGAATATTTTGAGACTGAACTCCTTCCCACAATTTCTCCCCCTAACTTTATATGGTTAAGGTACATTGACGATGTATTTTCTGTATGGCCTAATGGCCATGATTTTGATACCTTTTTTAATAATTTGAATAATTTGCATGTCTCCATCAAATTTAAATATGAATGGGAATATGATAATAGATTACCCTTTTTAGATGTCCTCATTAATAAAGATCACCATGAAATAAAACTTGACGTTTATAGAAAACCAACCCACTCGAATGCCTATATATATTATTTTTTGTTTCACGATAATATTGTTAAAAAATCGGTAATTTCTAACCTTTTCCTTAGAGCATACAAAATATGTCATCCTTCCTATTTAGATGAAGAAATTGTCATTATCAGGACCATTTTTTCTAATTTGTATTACCCCGATGTGTTCATATCGTCTGCCCATTTTGCAGCTAGGAAAACATTCTATGGTAATAAGCCTTCCCGCACTAATGACTTCAACAAATGTATAACATTGCCATTTAATAATAAATTAAATAGTTTAAAGGACATATTTGGAAAAGCGGGGATTAATCTAGCCTTTAAATATAATAATTCCTTAAACCAATTGATGATTGCCAGGAAACCCAAAGAACATCATAACATAGGAGTATATGCAATACCATGCAACGATTGCCATAAAGTTTATATAGGGCAAACGGGGAGAAATCTAGACAAGAGATTGTATGAACAGAAAAGACATATTAGAGTGGGCAGCCAAAGCAGTGGAATATTTTGCCATGTTAGAGACTTGAATCATTCGATCGATTTCAATGGAAGTAAAATGGTATTTAAATCGGCTAACTATGTTAAGAGAAAAATCGTAGAATCGAGCTTGATATCGTCAGTTCCTAATTTAAATCTATCTGAGGGTCAATTTTCTTTTAATCCTGTAATACGAAAGCAAATAAACAAAATAGTAAAATGTCAGCCCTTCAATATGTTTAGGCCCCCCCCCCCCCCTGATTAGCCACAAGTAGGAAATTGGGGGGGAAAAGAGGGGATTTTTCACGACTTGACCCTGTGTTATGTTTGTAGGCACTTTTCTTATATTTTCTATCCAGTGTCAGTTGAAAAAGGGTGTGAGATACACCGAAACTGTTCTGAATTAAATTGTCTTCGGAGAATGTGGTTTAATTCCTCATATATATATATATATATATATATATATATATATATATATATATATATATATATTGATAAGGGCTTCTCCTATTGAGCTTTAATTTAGTTTGCAAGATGAAAGATATGATGAAAAATGGAAAATTTATTTAGTTTACTTGATTGTATTACGTTTCAGGTAAATGTTTAACCCATCTTCTGTTACTGGAAGTTTTTTTAAAAATTCATGAAACACTAATATTATACGTTAAGAATTTAATCTTTAAAAAACATTGGGAGTGGGGGGCAGGTAGCAGATAGGTCTGACTTTTAATATGGGCGGGGGGTGGGTAATGTAGAGTTGTACAGGTTTAAGAAATGTCGTTTCAAAGTTATATAATTCAATGGATAATGAAATTTAATAATAATAAAGATTCTCTAAAGATATAACAACGATATTAAGGAAATTCATTTATCATACTGAATTTAAGATTATTTTTAAAAATAATCATCTTTTTGGACATTATTTTAATTGTAAAGACAGAATCTCGCCAGAAGCCAAGCGTTCCGTCATTTACAAATTTACTTGCCCCAGATGTAATTTGGGGCATCACATAGGAAGTACGGTGCCCTCGCTGAAGGGGAGATTCTGTTCTCATATGGGAATTAGCCACAGGACCGGAAGGGTTCTATCAAAGAAAGAGTTTTCTCCTGTTCGGCTAAATTCTATCCAATGTAAAACTGATGTATCCATTGAAAATTTCCAAATCCTAAACACCATCTCTGACCCATTATCCTTATGTATTCATGAATCAATGTTTCTAAAAAAAATTCCCCCACCTTAAATTTTTTCTCACTACACCCCTCAAGCTTTCCACGCCAGTCTTCGTTTAACAACTGTTCGCAAAAGGTTCGTGTTGTTTTTTCCCAAAAATATTTTCCAGGTTATCTAAATTTATTATTGTTAAATTTCATTATCCATTGAATTGTAAATGAATTAGTTTTAGTTTGAAAAAGATTAATACTTCTGTGAAAGGTACCTGTAAACGTTTATAGCTGCCAGATTTCCTCTTTAATGAAAATGAAGTTAAGTAGGAATTTAATAAAAGGTTTAGAGAATTGAATTTTGATTTTTAATAAGATTTGCAAGCGTTTATCTGGGAAAAAATTGAAGTTTTCATTGATATTTGAGTTCAAAAGAAGTCGGCACGATTGCAGTCTGGCTAGAATTTGAACTATTTGATGATCGTTACTAGGTCAACCAAAGAGTTTTTAAGGAAAATTAAAAGTTTGTAAATAAATAAGGGGTTATAAAGTCAAAATCAAATATTCAAAAGAGAGAACTTTAAGAGTTTAAAGTTGATATTTGTTATCCCGGTTGCAACCACTGGTTCTTTCGTATTCCATATCCCTTTTCCAGAGATACCTTCATGAGTATCTTTCCCAATTCGCCATCTCTTTGTATTAGAATAAACTAAGTTGTACCAAGTGAGGCTAGCAAATGGGCTTCTTAGTAGCAGAATAGACCCTGAAAATTACCCTGAGGCTGTTAATTAATTTATATAATAATTTCCTAAAATAAGACATCATTCAATAAGTTCTCATCAATTAAAAAGTTATAAATACTTCTATCACCCTCGTATCTAAATCACTTATTATGGAAGACAAAAGAAATATGTAATTTTTTCTCAATAAAAAGCGAACTAGGATTCCTATATAAATATATACATGAATAAAATAAAAATATAAAATGGGTTGTCTCGGTACCCATTTGTTCTCTTTTACTAATTTATAAGTGTGGTTATATATTCATACAAATTCTTTCCTCAGATCTTTAAGAAATAGATTATTTGAACATCATTTTTTCTGAAGAAAATTTGAGCCCAAATTGATTTATGTCATTTTCTTTTTATAAATACTACAGTTCTAGAGCCAATTAACATTCAAAACATAGTAAAAGCCCCCACTGAGGATTATAAAGTTTGGACTTTAAGTTGTTTTGCTCTCATTTAAGAATTTATTCCAGAAATGCAAAGTGTTGATTCTCATTTTGCAATATTTTAATTTTTTCTTTCCATACTCCAAATTTGTGATACCTTTAAATTATTCACCTTTCTCTTCTCCCTGTCCTCCTACTTAATTTATTTTTTATTCGAATTATTCTTACTCTTTAGAATGGAAATAACAGGAATATGAATCTTGATAAAAACTAGACAGCCTTGTCCCAATATTTTCCTAAACATAAAAGAGACATTATGGTCTACAAGTTACTACATTCAACATTTAATAATTTTATCCTCTCTCTAACTTTGCATACCATTATAGCAATGCGAAATGCCAACATAACTATGTAATGGCGATAACGAATATCAAGCAATTTCTGGCAACTCTGGAACCCACTGATTGCTAACTTCTTCCGTAAACAGCATCTTCCTCCTATAAACCGGTCAATCTTCCTCTTTTGGATTCCTCGCTTTCCACCATATGATCGATTTGTCTATCAACACCTACTCTTTTTTATGGATATCTCGTTAGCCTAAGAGATAGAACAATGGACTTCCTTGCTCTGATACCGGTTTCAATCACATCGAGAAAGAATACAAAATATTTCAGCCTACGCAGAGAGCTAGCCGCATAGTGGTAGCGTGCTGAGTCTGATATATGGTTGCAGGCAGCTTTAGTCCACAAATGTAATCACAAAAATAGGTATTTGAAACATCGGACTCTCTTTCTCCGTTTCTGTTATTATCCACACTTCCCTCAAGTGAAACGAGTGGCCTCCCTTGGGTCAGGAAAGCTTCTCTGCTCGCATGGTGGTGAGAAAACACTAGTAACACCTCCTTCTAACTCTTCCCTCCCTAATGACCAGTCCCCGTGGCACAATGTTTAATAACGATTGTTATTCTGATCTTTGTGGAAATTTCATTAAATGGTCACGGGACCTCATCCATTTTTTTTTAAAAAAGGGACGGGTATCGTAATGTTCTAACTGGAAATGTGGAATTGTGCTTATAATGAAGATCTCTTTGATCCAATTTGACATCAACTGACCTTCTGCTTTCATGGGTCATATGCATCACATTCCCCAAGATTTCAGTTTGAAGATTTGATCGATTACAAAATATTGTGATCAAATTAATTATAATTAATATTTATTATAGTTTGATTTCGAGAAGCATCTTGATGTGGAACTTCATCGGTGGATTAATATATTCCAAGGTGTTGTGTTCGGAGACTCAAAGAGAAACATGATGGAGAAAGAGTTCAAATTTGAAAATTTACTCAATAATCTGTCAAAGGAAACCTCGTAGCGATCGCACAGCTACAAATGAGTTGAAGTGCGTATCTTGGAATATTCATTGAATAAAATTATTGAGAGAATGTTTAGAAATATTTATCTCAATCCCGTATTTAACTTTGATAAACTTAGCAAAAGTTTTCTCTATAATAACAGTGTTCATTACTAGTGTCTACTGCTCTAAAAAGATTAAAGAGAATTGTTTGAGTACCAAGGCTCTTTGTACAAACACGCTCCTGTTTAATCATTATACACGAATTGGAGTTTGGTTGGTTTTCTTTCGTATTTTAAAAGATAAATGTGTTCTTCGCACCAGTGCTCATTTTATTACTTCTATTCCAACTTTTTTGCCCATGAATTCATTCATGTTGGATTATATAAATTAGTTTCCTCCTTTACAAATGAGTAAGACTTCTGCTTTTCCTACACATTAAGATAATTTGGAGGCGTAGTAAATTGAGAAAGGGATAGAGGTGTAGTAAATTAAAGGCGAAAACTGTATTTCCAGTCAGGAATAACCATGAGAGGAGCAAAAACACATAACACGATCCACAATCTTTTAGAGACCATCATTCTCTCTTTTTGCAGTCAAAGTGGCACAAACCTTCTTGTTTTGGAAGAGCGCCATCGATAATCAGGATATGAGCTGATAGATGGTGGTCCCAGGCAGCGTTTTAAAATAGCGCTACCTTTTTACTAACCTCTTTTATAAATCCTTTACAGTGAATGATTTCAAATAAATACTTGGTAAAAAATGTGGATTTGCCTTGCGAGATACAGCCTCGCATCAACATGCAAGAAGTATTTATGCACTTACAAATAAAACAAATTAGAATGATTATTTGAAAGAAAAAATAACTTTATTGAAACAATAAGATAGAGAGTCGCAAGCGACTAATTAAGGTCTGCTGACCATAGTCGTGTGCTCTCATTTATTCTGATTTATGACCTTACGACCTTCAAAACTTTCAATAATTCGTGGACTAACCTTGGGAGCACCTTGGCAATTATTATATCATTCGAAAGAGAATGTAAAACAACGAAAGATTTCAAATTTATTTATAATCGGCCGAATAGTTATGATGTTACTGACAAATAATTCCCCGACTAACCTTGGAGGTACTTTGGTAATTATATCATTCGAAAAAGAATGTAAAACAACATAAGGGTTTCAAATTTCGTTAGAAATGGCCAAATAGTTATGATGTTATTGACCAAACAAAATAATTCCCGAGCTAATCTTGAGGTGACCTTGGCAATTATACCATTCGAAAGAGAGTGTAAAACAACTTAAGGCTTTCAAATTTCGTTATTATCGACAGAATAGTTACAATATAATTACCAAAAAAAAGAAAAAAGAAAAACGCGGACCGGCCGACCGACATAGTGAGATATAAATTCGTACGAGACTAAAAATATTCGAATCCATTTTGCTTTATCTTTAAAGTGAGAAGACTCATAGATGAATTTAAGCCATTGAATTTAGGAAGAGGAGGCTAAAGAAAATGCTGAAGTTATAAAAATTGAAAATCTATGAGAGGTACACCGCATAAGTATCACAACAAAGAATGAATGAGCGAAAGGTTAGGAGGTTATTAATTTCAAAGCCTAAACTCAGGTACTTAAACTGACTTTTGCAGAAATCTTTATGGCAAGCAAGACAACATACCATGGCCCATTTTACTTTCATGCAAAGTATCTTTAAAATAAATCAAAAAAGAAGAGTTCATAGACATATACAGTGCCATCAAAAAGAACAGAACTATTATATTTCTATTACATCTTCCATAACACTTTCCAGAGAAAAGTTCGGAATACGTGGAAAATTTATTGGTATAAGCTGCGCATGGGTACAGGTTATGCAAATTTGGATGAATGTAACAAAATTTATCAGCAGATAAGCAATTTATCAACAAAACTTGTGTGCAAAAGTTACGAACGCTTAGGTTTCTTGTAAAAAGAACAAGCATTGTTTGTATATCAACTAGTTCCACTTCACTTCTCACCTGTCGTCCAAAGAAATCTGTTAAGCCTCTCTGACCGCGAGCTGATGGTAAAGCTGTCGTCCATAATATTCTGTTAACCTATGACTAAATAGGTAATTTCAAGCTGCTGCATCAGCTCGTATGTACGCCAAGAAGACTTCAAAAAGGGAAGATCGAGACATTGCCCAATCTATAAATGAGGAACATTTCCAGAAGGCTGCTGCAGATTCTCGTGAGATTAGTGAGATTTTGGCCATCAATGTCTTAAGGCAGAATAAGACATGTCGGCTAGAGGAAGACAATCATGAAGCTGGCATACCCGTCGTCAAGACTCAGTCAGAAAAACAAGAAGGCTCGTCTTACTTTCGGAAATAAAGCACGTTATATTAATGGACGACCAACACGGCCAAATCCACTTCAGTGACGATATAATTTCAATTTGTTAGCATCTGATGTTAGAAGGTTCGGTTCGTCGCAGAGCAAGCGAAATATTGCCTTTCATTTGCACGTAAAGAGTCTGAAGCTTGTCAGAGGAAGTGTCATGGTCTGGAGCGAGTTTTCAGTAGAAGGCACTGTTCCACTTTTGCGCTTATGGGACACAGTGGATGCACAAGTGTACAAGGAGTTGGTGCGACAGCATGTTTTACCCTATATGGAATCCTTCAAAGGCCACCTTTCCATTTTCATGCAGGACAACGCCCCCTTGCCCCACGGGTAAATCAGTGAATATCTTCCTGGATAACGAGTAAATCGCAGCAGATATAAATTGGCCTACACCGAGTCTAAACCTGATTCCGATTAAAATTGTGGAAATCACTCGGAGAGAGCTCTAAAGCGAGGAATCCGAAGCCTGTTCAAGAACTCGGGAAAATTCTTCAAGATGAATGGAGCAAGATAAATATAAAATTGTGACGACTCGTTCGTTTCTGTGACAATTGATGTCAAAGCATAAACGAAAATAAAGGTTCCACACTAAATACTAATTATTCGTAACTTGTACAAATGTTTCTTATTGATATTCCAATCGTTAAATTCCAATAGAAATTTGTTTCTGCTCGACCTCTATTTTTCTATTCATTTTTCTATTCATCCAAATTTGCATAAATTTCACCTATAAGTAGGTTATACCCGTAGAGTATCTTACACTAATTTTGGGAACCTTGCCTTTTTTTCTGGCAAATGTTATGGAAGAGGGATGCTATGATAGAATTACAGGCGCTATGATCTTTTGTGATATTACTGTAAATGTGTTTCTCTCTTTAAATTACCTAAGACCATATTATGTACTAAAGTCTGCCCATACCAGCATGGGAATACAGTGCAAAATATAGCCAAGACGACCATTTATGGTTAGATTGCAAGAATCCAGAAGAATTATGTTCAAATGCAATGTAATCACTGTAACTTAGCATTGTTTTGCCCTAATATAATAGATCTTATAATAAATCATCCTTCCCTTAAAAAACAGAAGATAAATAAAGTGATTAAATTAAGTACGATTTATGCCCAATTAGCATACGGTGTGTTCAAAGAAACAGAAAAATGAAAGACATACATTATCTACATATTACAAATGTGCCACACCAGGGAACGTTTAAGACATAACTCTCTTTGGTGGTGACAAATAATTAGTTGCTAGAATTGTGTTTCTTGAGGAGGCATCTTCCGAGTAGTCTTCAAAAAAACAATTCCAATCTCACAGTTCTGGCACACGATACCAACGACTGAGTCCTAGAAGACATCACGGACATGGAAACTAAACATTCCTTGAACTGTGGAAAATAAAAATCGGGTGTGATACTCATGAGGTTCTCGAGTGTTCTCGCTTCGCTTCAATCGATACCAAGAAAGCAAGATCTGTTTACCAGTCGAAAAAATCCCCCTCCACTTTATTAATATCTGAAATATCGCTCTTTCCAGGCAAAACTTGAATGCTGGTGAAATCATTGAAGTTATTAAGTTAAGGACCTATAAATAGGAACACGATGACCGTTATTTTTGAACATCAAATTGAGGAAGCTCGCCATCAAGGATTAATAAAGCTCACATACATTATCCCCTACAAAAAGGATAGGCCGTGTCTTTTTCAATAAGGTCAGCATGTGATGTATGGACAAATAGTTTTTGCGTGTAAGGGGTATCCCATGCGGGCAGATCGATATGTCTACAATATAGCACCTGATGATTATGGAGTTAAATGATTCGTCGGTTCGTTAATCTCTAAATTGTACGTTAGTTTTAACAACGATTTTAATTCCAACGTACCTTTCTCCTGCCATTTTCTTTCGCAGTATGTTGTAGTCGTGGATTTTATGTATGTAGGTCGATTTCTATGTACAGCTTCATGACTAATGTTTTTTTGGTTCAGGATAAAAGTTAGTACAGTTTTTTAGGCCATTCTTACATCTGAGGCTTGAATGGAGCCTTTTGGCACCGTGGAAGACTGTAATGCCACAATGATACCAATTTCTTCTAGAAGCTTGGTTTCATAGTACTTTCGAGAGTTGTCATAGAGCTTGACTCTTTTTTTTAAATAAGGTTGGTTTTAACTCCGCCAATCCGATGGTGGAATCATAATACTACTTGAAAGTCCCTTTGCGGATTAAATTGGCAACGTCGGCGAGATAATTTGTCTGGGTTTTGTCATGTTTATATTAAGAGCTGTGGTTAGTTTGGTCTCTTTGGCTTATACGATTCTCTCATCTGTTGGTTTTGGCTTTAAGCTAGTTAGATCGGTTGCTTTTTCCTCTATTATTTTCACTGTGGAACTTTTATTCGGCTCTTGGGCCAAACACAATAACGTTCCCAGTTTTTTCTACTAGTAGGTGCATTAATAGTGGGTAGCAACTTGAGAATGCACCAGCAAACAATCAGAAACTTTCGTGGAAACAATATGCAACAAACAAGACATTTTTTTGGCACCAAGGCCACCCAGCTGGCACTTTAAAAAGAGAGATTTCTATCCCCCATTTTTCACATTCGTCACGTATTAAAAAAATAAGATTTATTTTTAGGGGCTCCGTCGCCCTACTATCAGGTATATAAGAAAACAAATGGAAAGTTTCCGTCCGTTTCTTTGCAGAAATCTCACGCCAAGAGCGTCAATTTCCAAGCAAGGAAAAGAAATTAGGAATAACTAATATTTACAGTAAATAAAATTGAAATTTTTCAGTTATAAAACTAAAGAATGAATAATATAAATTTATACGAGCCTTTGTACTACAAATATAATGAACAATTATTTCTAAAACAAAATATTTTAAGCAAAATGAAGCGAATGAATAGAAAGAGATAAAATGGAATTTACAGAGAAATAATTAATCGCAATATTAAGCAACAAGGGAACATTTACAAGAATAATATATTATTTTTATTTTGAATGAAACTTCAGAGACCTACGCCGTGTTTCTAGTAGTAAAAACAGTACTAATGGAATGGTGTGTCTAGGCATTGTAGTCGTCATAAATGGTTTCGGTTTGGCGTGGAAAGTACATATTTTTAAGACACTCCACCTTGGTGGGGTTAAATTTAAATTAAATTAAGTCCGCCATGCCTTCTCTTGATGTGAGAAGAAACTATGATTTTTTCGCCTTGGCAACACTTAATTCGACCTTATTTCAAACATTAGCAAACCTGGATGCAAGCACTTATCTCAACGCCAATCGTTCGTGAATGATGTCGCCATGTAATATTTCTGCATTTAGTTTTCGAACTTTAATACTACTTTTGTTAATTCCGCTGACAATTCAAGAGGCTTTTGTATAGCTCATGGCCTCATTTACAAAGCGAATATTTTGCGACAGATGTGGGAACTAGGCGTGGCTCCATTATCATATTATAAGGTGGATATATGACAGATATGTTTCAGTGAGCAATCAAAAACGGCAAAAGTGTGGTTGGTCGCAAATTATTTAAAAAATTAAAGATTTCCCCAGCATTAAATAGTAAATTTGGTTTATGTCTTTACATTCGAACCTAACGCTAGGCTTTCTAAAAACTAGGTGATTAAAAAATAGATTGGGGCGTGGAACCACCCACAATTAAAGGGTGAGTATGGAGGTAGAGCCCCCATTTCGAAATAATTACCTTAGGGTTCGAATTCAATGCGGTTGCGAGCCGTTGTTAGGCGCTCCAATGTTTATTGTTTTTATGCAGTGCTCCGACCCGAAGGGGCGATAGATGTGGGAATGGTTTGTTAGGTTGGGTTTTGTTAGATTAGGTTTCCTTAGGTCAGTTCGTAGTATATACAGTCTACTGGACTATTTAGGCATTTCAGTCATCATTTACGGCTTCGTTTTGGTGCAGAAAGCAGTTATTTGTAAGATTCTATCACTGCAAATAGAACCGTACTCTGAGTGCTGGTATCTTACAAATGATTGCATTTGCGGATCAATTTAAGATTAGGGACCTTAGGTGCCTAATCTTAAATTGATCGAAACACAGGTGCTTTATCTTGAATTTTACGAAACGCGGGTGCTTATTTTTGAATTGTAAATATTTGGAAGGTCTCTTAATAGATCGTAATTTACCTTAAATTTAGCTTTTATTGCTTTTTCAAGAAGCATTGTACAGATTGACGAATCATATTTCACACATAAGATAAAATTTCATCGTGTGCATGCACCTAGAAAACAGATATGGGTTCTTGGCATTTATGATGTTTTCAGTAAGTGTGGATATATGCAAATAGTTGTAAACAGAACTGCAGATACATTTCTTCCTAACATAGAGAAGATTTACTCACAAGAAAGATAACCGTTCACTAAATTTTGTTGATAAAAATACTGGTGTTCACACACCAAACTTAGTCTTATTGGAATACGTAGAAAAAAAAATTAAAACAATGAGAGGTTGCAAACGAGATTTTCTACATACATATTTGTTTCAATTTATGTGGCAGGATCGGTTTTCGTCAAACCCATTTCAAAGCTTATGTAATTATATAACTGAACAATATGATATTTAACTGATCTTTTATATATTTTTGTATTCAATAAAACTTTCCTTAGTAATTTACAATATTTTTCTTTTCCCTTACAAGTCACCTGGTGAGTCATTAATAGAGCAGCTTTATGCACCTTATCTCGAATTGAACCAAATGCAGGTGGTTATTCTTGAATTGAGTGAGTTTAGGTGCATAATCTTAAACTGATCCTTTTTCGCTCTTAAACGTAACCGTAAATGACGACTAAAATGCCTAAAAACACAATTAGTACTGTTTTTACTTCAAAAAACACGGCTTAGGTCTTCTGAAGTTTCACCTTCTTTTGGTTTAAAGTATAAAATAAGTAACGAGGTTAGTTAGATAAGTGAGCACTATTCAATTAATATAATAACCTTAAGGTAGAATGCATATAAATAATGTTTGTCAACTTAAAAAGGTAAATGAATCAATAAAAATGATCTTTGCTTTGGTAGAAAAAACAAAGTAGAGTAAAAAAGTAGTATAAAATACGGTAACACTTCAGTTTCGGGGCGCACGGTAGGTGGCGCTGTTTATAGGCTACAATTTTGGGCTGCAATATATGTCTTATGACGTCAGACGGTAGCGTCAGATATGAACAATTACGGCGTTATATTTTTGGGTATATGAGTATATACTGGGGGGCTGCGCCCACCAGACGCACCCCAATTGATTGAAACTCAGGATCATCGCAGGGTGGTCCTCCCGCAGTGATATCTCCCCCACGAGCAGTCCCCTTGAATTTACTGTTTTTTTTCCTCAACAGCGTTTTACTGGCAGAAAAACCTAACCTAATAACAAACAATACTTACTTTTATAGGTTTCTTGATTAGTTTATGCGCCTCTAAATAATCTAAAAGTTTTTCGCGATTATACAAAATAAAGCCGAATTTGAATAACGAAGAAGCACATGGAGAGCACGAAAAGACCATAACGAAAGAAAAAACATTTGCAAAACGGGTCTTATTTATAAGCTACGACGTAGCCAGTAAGAAGCTGTTATCGTTCGCAGCAAACAAAAAATACGAAAACAAAACAAAAAACTATAAAAGACATCAAGAAACTTTACCTAACTTAGAAAAAAACTATAAACGAGTAGAGGCGGAGATATTTAGTAAATAATACAGACTAAAAGTTACAAATCCCCAAAACAACAAAAAAAACATAACGCCGTGATTGGTCACATGTGAAGCTACCGTCTGATGTCATAAGAGATATATTGTAGCCCAAAATTGTAGCCTACTAATAGCGCCACCTACCGTGCGCCCTGAATCTGAAGTATTACCTAAAATACTAAGGTTAATATTAATAAAGAGATTTTTTGTAGAAAGTATCAATTAAAATAAATAAGGAATCTGACTGGGCATCACATGGTGGGGAGTTAGGGCTTGCCCTGACTGACGTCCGCCTGATAAGCAACAACACAGCACCTTGATATGAAGACTGAAACCAGCGAACTTTAACTTTAGTTTGAGGTGTTAGTAACTTGTAGTAACACTTTTTGTACCGCACTATATATAATTTATACTAAAATCATGAATAAGAAAGGTTTTAGGTAAAGAAAATAAGAATTACACAAGAATAGTGCAAAAGAATAATCCTTACCTGAATGTAAACAGGGCTATGGAACCAAATGAAATACATCCAAAATTTTTGAGGGAATGCTACGATCAATTGTCATATCCAATTACAATCATTATTCAAGAATAAGTGCGTACAGGAAATGTCCCAGAACCCTACAAAGTAGCTAGAGTGTGTCTAATATACAAGAAGGGTGACAAACATAATTCTTTAAATTATCAACCAGTATTATTGATAAGTGTACGATCTGAAGTGTGTGAAATATTTATAAGAAAGCAAGTATTAGAACACTTGGAGAGTAATAACCTACTTAGTGATAAGCAACATGGTTTTAGACGGAAAAGAAGTACTCTAACGAATTTGTTGACATACATGGAGTATCCCATCAGTGCAACTAATGAATAAACACCTTTAGATGTAAATTATTTTGATTGTAGAAAGGCTTTTGATACAGTGCCACATCAAAGACTGCTAATTAAACTTCATTCCTATGGAATTACTGGGAGATTTCTTAAGTGGATTAAAAATTTTATAACATCGGAGAAGTTACAGGTTTCCTCAGGAGTTCCCCAAGGCTCAATATTTGGACCAATACTATTTTTAAATCTTTATAAATGACATCAGTGAAAATTTGGAATGTCCATCTCTACTGTTTGCTGATGATTTGAAAATTCTTATGAGGACTAACACTGATGAGGATATTGAAGCTATAAAACGTGACTTACTGAAACTAAGGGAATGGAGTGGAAAATGGTTATTGGATTTTAATGTGAACAAGTGTAAAAACGGTCCAAAACGCGCTAAAATAAAATGCGAAAGCGCTAAAATGGCGCGGCCGCGTCAAATAAAAATAATTCGCTCTAAGCAATGCTAAAACGCGCCAAATCTAGGACGTTTCGCGCTAAATTGCCAACACTAGCGGCTGACCCTTTGAGAGAACTGAGCTCACATGATACGAGTATGTTATTTTAGTGAAAATATGTAACGGAGCTGGTTGATATCAAAGTTTAGCCAAGCAAATTATCATTCCCCAGAAAAAAAGTGCTGAATATTTTATATTTAATTTAATGATTGAAATATATAGATTAATGAAATCAAACATGAATTATTATAATAAGAACGGGAAATAAAGACCACATAAAACTGTATAACTGTTCAACATATTATTTTGGGGCAAATATGTTACCCCTTGAAATTGGAGTTTCTTTGGGACTAACATAGCGATGGTGAATTTTATTTGCTAAAAATTATGTACATTTTCCTAATTGACGTTAAAGTAATATTAATATGAAAACCCCCCCGATAATTCTCGTATAAAATGATATCAAAGTTTATGATATCAAAGTTTATATCAAAGTAATAATGTTAGGAAGGTATTATTGAATAAATATTTTGTAAGCTTCAATCGTAGGAAGGGTGTAATATTTTTGTAAAGGCAAAAAAATAAGGAGCAGATTACCACGAATTAATATACCATGTCAGCAAGTGATTTAGGTAAATTAAAGGAAGAGAATCATTGTAATTGGTAAGAAAAGAATATAGATGTGCGAAAATTTACAGTTATTATCCTGAGGGTCGAGTTGTTGCTATATCAGTATAAATATCTAAAGAATTTGAAGCATATTCCTATCCATCTACGAGAATCCCTTGATCGCTGTTTTCCCCACCCTACATTAACAAGTTATAAAATTTGGAGTCAAGCTTCTTCAAAACCATCATCCTCTTCACCATGTTAGCGATTTCTCGGCCACAGCTTAAGTAGGCGCCGCCGTCGCTCTCCTCTACCCTCCCTTGTTTTAAAAGGACTTCGTGGAGTATGGTACACTTCATGCTCAGATTTCTGTACGTCCAAGTGTTGTTAAGGCACGTATTTTCTTGTTTTCCAGCGCATACAGATATGGCCTATCTTCAATCAATCTACTTATGTCTGTTTAGACCTCGTTTTATCGCCATAAACAGTAGGAATCCCCATAAAACCGGGCCACTCACTCCGCTTCCCGCCATGTAAGGCTGAAACAGGAGCCCTCTCAAACGGTACGCCTAGATTCAAACCGTTGCTCCTTGGCAAAGGCTTAGAAGATAAAGCACTTAAGAGTCTTATTCGTCCTTGTAAGAAAAAAGTTTGAATTTAAGACGCGATCCTGGGCAGATTGTGCCATTGCGATTATCACGCGAGACTTGGTCTCTTGCTTGAAATCATGCCTTCTTTACCACAGGTGTCAATAGCAAACGAGGTAGAACGAAGAATCGAAGGATCGATTAAGTTTCAGCGGAAAATCTGACGTTTGGGAGAGAATAGGAAAAATATCGACCACTCTTTTTTAGCCTTTCAGCTAGTAGCAGTGAAGAAGCATAAAAGCGGGGAAAGGAAAGTTACAGTTTGAAAGGGATACAAGATAAATTTGATCAATGAGCATTCGTGTTACATATTTGTCTGTGTATTGTAGTGTGTATTTTGTTTTATTTTAGTGTATCATATGTATTATTGGCTTAGACGTTATGACATGCTTGATAGTTATGAACTTTTATGCGCGTGCTTAAATTAGTTGAGTTATGGCATAGCTTCTAGTGTCGACCAGCTATAGGAATAATGATGCCACTGGAGTGATCCTCGCTAATGATAGATGGCAGCGGTATTTGCCCGTATATTGATTGATTTATAATTTTATAATGGAATTTATTTACAAAAGCATCGCTAATTTTGTTTCATACTCGTATATCAATGCTTCTTTTGTTCAGAAGAGTGTTCGAAGGTTGGGATGCGGGCTTAAACGCATCCCACTTGGTAATCGTAATGAAACTGGGGGTTCTGTTATGAGGTCTCTGTAGCTGTAAAATACTAGTTTTTGATGCGAGGTTTTGCGGCAATGCTGCCTATTTTAGTTAAGACATCACAAGAGAGAAATCAAAATTATTTGTGATATTTTCGTTGAGGTTTCTGAATCTGTATAGTATTTTTAGGTAGGCAATTGCTAACATTTTTATCGCTGTGACGTTATTTTTCATGGTAATTTTGTAACTTTGAATCCGATAACGCTTGTGTCCAACGAGTAAAGAATTAGTGCATTTTCAATGTTACTAGGACAATTGTGGCATTGGCTTGATTGTTTTGAATTTTACAACGTCATTCGTATATAGAGTTCTTCTCTGATTCAGCTGCCATTGCCCTATAAAACATTTTCTCAGTTAATAATGTCCCTTAAGAAGATTTTGAAGTACGTTCTTCTGAAGTAGCCCCGCTGCAGTACGACAGATAGAAATTCAAACGGCTCTTCTAAGAATTTATGGATGGAGATAACCGCTCGTCTGTTTGTGAAGTCGTTTCTCTATGTGTCACGATAGTCTTAGTCTCAACAATTTGTATCGTGACCAATTAATCCAGACTTTTTAACATATGTAACCTGAGACATTTACAGTGACAGTACATTTATACGTGATGGCGATTGCTGTTATCATGCCCATTTTGTAAGGAACCAGTGCTGCTTTTCCTTCAGTAGACAGCTCTGTGAGTGAGAGTTCAGCAAACTTTTGATTATTTTCTTAAAGATATTTCCACAGTGGCTAGAAAAGCGTGATTTGCCTATAACTCATGACTTGGTGGATCGGTTTACCATGCTTTGGGATGAATATTTTATTATCGGTCTTCGTGTCATTCGGGAAGTACCTGGCCTCAAAAGCGCCGTTGAAGAGGTTTAACACCTATTTCAGTCTCTTCGGCGCTTCTTTAATGTGCCAAATTGAAATCTAGCTGATTCTTTGGGCTTTCTTGGTAAAAGAAGATATGGTATAGTATAGATCGTGATTATTTATGGGACACTCCTCCGGACCTTACCGCCCAAGCCTAGGTAGATTGAAAATTATGTGTGGATATAATATGTCGCCTTGTCCTTCCAAATCCTCGAGAACGTGTCTCTCGAATCATATGTTGAATTTCTCCTTGTTTCTATTCTTTCTTATAAGTGGAGCTAACTGTCATGCCCTAAAGAGACATTACAGATTTAAATTCCTTTGCTGAATGGCCCTTTCTGTTGGTATTACAGAAGATCCTTGGGTCCTTCTTGATGCCAATCCTTCCAAATGTGCGATCCCACCTTTTCCTCAGCTTTGGGACCGACCTATCGTTTATGTGCTGCCTGATCCTTTGCGTGTGTTGCCAGTCCATGAGATTCGCATATCTTGCCCTGAGAATGTTATTGTAGGCTGCTGTCTTCTGATAAGGACACGTTGGGAAGAGGGTCTTATAACTGCACTTCCGATTTACGCTCTAGTCAACAGCTGATATGCGTTCGATGATCCTGAAGCCCCTCATTGGTACCGATTAACTTACTATTGGTGCACTTTATATCGTGATAGCGAATTTGATGTGGCTGCTCTTAGTGATGAGTTTGGGTTAACCCATTGATGTAGGTGAAGTTCTCACTGTTGTTAACCACTCCCGGCTTAGTGACTCCCTCTGCAGTGGAATGTAGGAAAATCAAGACTTATCCTGTCATCTATCTGTCTGTTTATAAAAAGGTATATATTCCTCTCTCGAGGAATGGTTTTCACGTAGGCCGCTTTTCTATTCTTCGCATTTAGATTCTCTGCTAGCAGGATTGTTTTTTTTTCCTAAAGAACTACTTCAGCCAATGGATGTGTAGGTAGAGTCTACGTAGGGGGTGGTAGCTAGTAGAAAACTTAATATCCCACATTTTACATTATGAGATGACATGCAGAAAAGATTCGCCATTCAATGTAGCTCCCTTGAAATTTAGGTCAGATTTAATACTCATAGGGCACCGTCACACCTCTCTACTATCACCTTTTGTACATAAGATGTATCCAAATGTTTTCAGTCTATCTCCACCCCGAAGTCCTAGCTCCGAGAGCAGAATGATATCTGGGTCTTGTTTGAGGGACAAATTACTAAGTTTCCCCTTATAGTTATCTCAGCCTTGCGCCTCATTAGCTAGTATAGTGAGGCTGTTCCTTCGTGTCATGATTACTTCCTAGCTTTAGACAAGGATTTTTGATATTTTGCCTAGCTGTATAGCCTTCAAGATCTGAGATTTTAAAAACAGGAAGAATTGATAATATTTGAGCGTGCTGTCATCCAGCTTCACTCTCTTTTCAATGAAAGCCATTTTTTTTGTTTCCTCTTCGAGCTAGTAGTTCTAGTACCACTTAAACATCTCGGGGTTCAGTAAAGATCTTTTTGAGCTGGGTTGTGTTGACGTTGAGTGCATTAATAAGATTGATGCCATGGAGTTCAGTGTCTTTTTTGAAGTCGGTATGGGAATTGTTGTAAGCAGCTTCCAGGTTGTCTTGCTCTATTTTTTCAGCATGTTTCACTGGATTATTTCCGTAGTTGATTGTACTCCGTCATGTTCTTGGTTTACTTCAATTACTCTGCATCTGCGACTTCGTAAGAGTTTTTGTTCAAATTTTGGTTTACTTTAGCCATTGCTCCCGTTATAAATAGTGCTTCAGATACTACAGCCATGTCTTGGTTGTCGTGGATTTTGAAATGCTCGAGTACATTGTTCTTTAACATCTTATTGAGCTCCGTGTTGAAGACTCCCAACTTTTAAAAGTTGAAGACATAGTTGAGGAGAATTCAGGCTACCATATTTGGTGGTGACAAATCGGTGATTTTTTTTTATATTTTATCCTGTGTTGGGTTTGATTGCTGACTTGTGGGTAACTTTTTACAACTTCAACATATGATGTTTTGGCAGCCGCACTTTCCTCCCTCTTTTTTGTTGAGCTGTTATTGTCAGAAGTTTCACTGAGTGTCGGCCTGCCGACACTCAGATCAAATGATGATTTCCATTGTGGAACAATCGTTTTTAGGGTGTTATTTGACTTTATATCACGATAAGCATAATATTTTCTGGTAAAAGTATCATACTGAAGACCTTCAGCCCGGTGGATTTGGCCTTCTCCGACATATGCATATCTTCGAAGACAATCTTAAAGACATTGGCAGAGTCTTTGAACTTAATGACTTTCGCTTCTTGAGCCCAGGCTTGGTTGGTCTCTAATTCTGTTTTGATCTTTTATTCCGATTTGCAAAGGAACCACGGATCAATCTGCAAGCAAATGACCGCCCTTTTGGCTATTTATGTGGGAGATGTTTTTGGCTCCAGCCCATTTGACAGCTTAGGCGTATTGCTCTTCTCGATGTAAGGTTTAGTAAGACAGCTGATGATTGGTAGATAGCTGTGTACTTTCGCCAACTTCCTGTTTGCCTAGATTACTTCAAACGCTCTCATTTCTTTGGATTTACTTTGCCTTTTAGCTTCAGCGGGACAGCGTCAGTGGCCAATGTTCATATGAGGGCTGCCGTCCCTATTTCCGGAAAGGGCCAACTTTCTGCATCTTGATTTGGTGGCTGACGGATTCAAGTCATTAGTTACTTCTTGAAATTTATAGATCGTAGTTAATTAGCTTGGTTTATTGATCTTAGCATGGATGATGATGAGTGATGGGAGAAATGTCTCCTTTTATAGTACTAGTCTGAACACACGTTTTACGTGCTCGACTAATCAGCCAAAAGCTTGAATACTCCCACTTTTGTTCACCCATACGTTCAGGGTTTCTTCCCTATGATTTTCAATGCTTTTAATATCGGAAGTAGAATCGTATCCATTTTTCATGTTACAATTCTATGCTCACCAGTATATCTTTATTTAATACCCTCTTATAGCTCGTATCAGTGCAGCTACAGATAGATATGAGTTATTTTTAATGTGTATATTCCACCTTACCTGACCTTAACACGGCGTATTTAATTCGAGTCGTGAGACGGTTGTCGATGTCTTTTTACCTTTTGGGGATAAAATGGCTAAAACCTGAGGCCAGATTCTAGCAGACTCAATCGCAGAGATGGAGATTGGTGCCCTAAATGTGGATGAATAGAATTAACTATCACTGTCCAAAAAATACTTAATAACGTCGTGAGATGCCAATCATACACTAAGCCTTTTGGAGTTAGGCTAGGAACTCATTCGCAGGCTATAAGTTGCTTTCTCGCCGGCGGTGCCTCTGATTTGGCCTAGGAAGCCATCAAGGAGGATATAACATCTGTAAATTGGTTTTAAAGAATCTTTTCTTGACCTTATATTACACAAAGAGTAATTTATTCTTATTCTTTGGAGCGCATCATGCTGGAACCATACCAATGTACAAGAAAGAATAGCTTCAAATCCGAAGAGAGGTTGTACGCCATCTCCACCCTATTGAATCTGGCGCATGATATCCAAGTATGGTATATTGGAAGTAAGAGAAGATATAAAGAGGGCAGGAGAAGGGAAGGAGAAGGAAAGAGAGAAAGAAAGAGATATATAGAGAAACAAGAGCCTATCAAAGCACATCCACTCAAAGTACTCCAACATCCCTACATTAACTACACCTAAAAGATAGTGTCAATAATATCGCCTTGATGTTATCACTATTCAAGGCTAGTCAAAACTCTCTATCATGAAACAACAATATACATTCATATCCATGTTAAAATATATACAATTTATACCCCGAGACAAAAATCAAAACTATAATAACTTTCTCTCCTCCACCCTGCGCTTGGAAACATTTAGATTTCTACTCTGTATTAACTTGTCTGATAAATTATTCCAGAAATATGCCGTCTATTGGTGGAAAGATATTTTTTTACATCCAACTACACCCCCGTTTTCTAAGTTTGAAGTGGTGACTCATATTTCTATTAATAACATCGAACTCAAAGAACTTGCAAAAATACAAATTATACACCCCAGAACAAATTTTAATAAAGCTCAATCATAACACTCTCACACACATAGTTAATATCCTCAGTCTATCTATATATTAAGGGTGCATCAGGGAACATATCATTGTTTTCTACCTTTGCACCGACCCTAGCAGATTGATATCATGTCGAAAATGTGAGGACCATGCATATACACAATATTCAAGACGTATCCTAACATACAAGTAATGGAGTTTAATGATACATCCTTACCCTTATAACTAACATTTCTCTTAATCCAGCCCAACACTATTTACTTTGAAAAGGGAACTTTGGGGATGCTGGAAAAAAATTATCGGCTTCTTTTGAACAAAGAAAAGAGAAGTTGAAGTAACTATACTTATCAAAAGTTCTTGCAATAGTAGTAACCACCTTAGGTTGTCCTCTCATGCATTCTAAAAGACTGATTTAATATGTATTTGTCTTCTTTAATGCTTAAATTTTAAAAGAAGCTGGAAATGCTTCATGTAAACACACCAGCTCTTTTGAAAAACATAGGTTAATATTAGTTTCCTTTGTTGTCAAATAGCAAATTTACTGTATGTGAGCCCCCTACCATTTCATACCCATCAAGTAGTTACGAGGTTGGGTTAATTGTGCTGTGTACCTGCATGTACTTTCAATTCTCCTAGGTAACCATTTTGTTACCCTCCATTTTTCTAAATATCCTGGCTCTAATGTTCCCATGAGTCCTCTGACTTTTAAATATAAAACTTAGGATTAATGATTTATTTTTTGTTATTATATTCTATACTTTTTCATTTGGGATGTTCGATTACCAAACGTTCCTTTCTCGAGAATGTACTGCCACAAATACGAGTTTCTATAACGTTTCTTTATCTTTCACTATAAAATCCATTTTGTTTTATGTGTAAGTGCATAAATACTTCTTGCATGTTGATGCGTGGCTTTACCTCAAAAGGCAGATTCACATATTTTATCAAGTATTTATTTAAAATCATTCACTGTTAAGGATTTACAAAAGAGCTTACTAAAAAAGTAGCGCTATTTTAAAATACTGACAGCGAACGCCATCTATCAGCTCCTATCCTGATTATCAATGGTGCTCTTCTAAAACATGAAGATGTGTGCCATTTTGACTGCAAAAAGAGAGAATGATGGCCTCTAAATATTTTGGGTCATGTTGTGTTTTTGCTCCTGTCCTGGTTATTCCTTAGGGAAAAAAAGGGTGTGAGATTGATAAAAAATGATGAAGGATAGGTTCTATCCGTTTGGTACTCCTATATATTGATGACCTGTGGCTGAGAGTGACCGAGAACTGGAAATGTTGATCGAAATTTTGACATATGGGTGTGAGCATGAGTTTAAAACTTAATAAAAAAATGTGGTGGGTAATGGTATTTTGAACAAGTGCGAAGTCTTAATTATCTAGGGTGTAAAGTAAATGATAGTGGTAGAGATGAAGCAGATGGAAGACATAAGATTTTAAATGGCCTGAAAGTGTGGAGCGAACAGACAGTTTGAGGGTGCTAAGAATTTAGGCATTGAATGTGAAAGAAACCTGCATGGGAGAACGTTGGTGACAGAATTCATGTATTGGAGTGGGCTAAGGTATAGAAATAAAAAAAAAGGTTTCGAGTGAGAGCAGTGTAAATGGGTAAATTGACAGGGCCGATTTGGTCTGCGAAATATGGATAGTGAAAAATAACTGCGTAATAGATGTATACCGGGTATTTCAAAAGTCCTATTAAGCTCGTTAAGACGCTCTCATCAATGGATACAATGATAGTTTTGCTGCAGTTAGACACTTATTTAATGTCTTACAATAAAAATAGTGTTTAAATTGTAATATTAATAAATGTGGCCTGCCTTGCCGGCGAGCCCGTGCTCCAAGCTACGTAGACCTGAATGCCGCGCTCACGTTGCGGAAAAAGTCGTTGCTCATGGTGGTAACACGTGTTTGACGGAGGACTTCATTTCCTCGACGTTGCTATGGCGGAACTTGCAGGCCTTGTCTTTCGCATGAGCCCAAAATCTGTACTCTAAGGAGGGATTGACGTCGGGCGACTGCGGAGGCCCAAATTGATTTGACCAGAAGTCCATGTTCAATCCCAACCACTCTTACATGCTCTTGGCCATGTGAAGCCGGGGGGGGGGGGGCACTGTCCCACTCAAAGAGGTTGTCCGCCTTCTGCATGAACTTTCTCACCCAGTTCAGGACTTTTGTTGTCAATATCTCCCTATAATTAGGCGCGCTGAGCCTTTAACCGGCCGTGTACCCTATCGGCGTCATCTTCTCACCATTCAAGGTCACGATAGCGAGCATCATCATAAAGGTCGGGTGCCTTCCTTTGGACATGTAGCGAACCTCGAAGCTGTCCAGGCAAAAACACACTACTCGGTTGTTCTGTTTGTTGATGAACGGATTGACCGTAAAGGTTTCTTATCAGAAAAAAATGAGAACTCGAATGCTATAACACTGCAAGTCGTTGAGACCGTGACGAAAGCGCTCCTCTCGTTTTTTCACATAAAGGCAATGTCAGAGGCCTATCCATGCACAGGAGGTTCTTGCCGCCTTTCTTCCTGAGTTCTTTGGAAACTATGGCCATCGAGATGTTCTTTTTCTTCGTAGATAGCAGTCATTTTGTACTTTGGAGTATTTTCAAAGGCCTTTCTCACAGCCAAACGGTTGACAACTTTAAATCTGGCTAAACGAGGTTGATCTTTGATTTCTTTCCCATTCCTGAGCCTCTCCATGACTCTGTGGACGTTCATTCGGCTGAAATTGAGCTGCTTGGCGATTTCGAACGTGTTATGGCTCGCGCGCAGGAAAGCTGAGATCTCGATTCTTTTCAATTCCATCTCAACACTTCTGCCTACAATGTAGAAGATTTAATGACACATGCTGCAAATGTAGAAATTTAAATTTGTTTGACGGAAATTTTTCTATCACAGGCGTAAACCTGTCGAAAGATAAAAAACACACGAGTGTAACATAACTTTTGCAAAAGCCGGTATGGTGTGAAGAAGTGTGTAAATTATGTTACGACAAAGTTTTCTCGTGTGACAGAGAAGTAAGAAAAATGGCATAAAATAGATTTTTAAAAACCATTAATGAGTGCTGGTGTCAGATATAGAGAAGAGTTGGAAAACAGCGAAAAAGGTTCGTCGATTATGTGAAAGAGTGTTTCACAGAATAAGAGATGAGCGAGGGGGAAGTGGAGGCTATATGGTGTGATAGATGCGCATGGAAAAAGTTTTTAATGGAACCTTTTTGGAACCTTCTGGTCAAGGATAAATCTTGACTAGACGAAGAAATTCTACATTGCACAGCGCCCCGTCTCCATGTAGGGCCCTGAGCGAGGCCAAATTGCTGAGCGAAGAAGTAGTTAATAGCGCCTAAAGGTTAGTCTTTTTGACGTTGTAGCGCTCCGATCCCATTTTGTGCGAATCAGTAGGTGTTGAAGTTGAAATATTGATAAATTATAATTTACATTATAATTCCAAGCTCTAGGCAGAACTGCATGTTGCTTCATCCATTACACTCTATTTTAACGCGAGAATTTTTCTGGATTTTTTTCGTTTACAAAAAAGGAGTTTGTATGTACAAATTGAGCAAGAGCAAATTTCAGGATATGGATATAGTCAAGGCCAAAAGTTTTGACTTTAGTTTATCGATGAGTATATTTTTACTTTGGAATTTTTAAAAATAAAATAGTGTATTTCAGAAAAAATAAATATGATTAGCGAATGTTTTCGAAATTTGAATTCGAAAACAAATTCAATACAAATCGTGGAAGTTCATAAAATTTATTAAAATTTTGTATGGATTCTTTTTGAGGCGTTTTTTCGTATATTCGAAGGATTTACAAAGTCAGTTCTAAAATAAATTTTTAATTATAATGTTTAACAGGAGGAAAAAACTACTGGCCTTTAAAAACGAGTAAAGAAAATTAAATTATTCGAGCAAGTTTAGATGAAGTTATGATTATTGTTTTTTTCGTATTTCAAAAATATCCGATGTTTTTTTCTTGCCTTTAGGCTTAGAAAATAAGCAGCAATGTGAAAAAGTAAACCAAAAGTAAATTAATCGGAGATATGTACTAAAAACCTTTTATTATATCTTTTAGACTAAAACCACGATGTCTAGGCCAGATAGGCAGGCCATAGGTCACATACCGAAGGTCTGCAAAGCCGCTCGTCTTCTTTAATAATTTAAAAGATTCATTAACTTGAAAATTCAAATTTTTTAAATTTCGGATGGATTATTTTGCCTTCAGAACGACGGAGTATGCTTTTTTGTTCGTGTGAACGGGTCCATATTTTGATTTATTGTTAAAGAAAGTCGCCATAAGAATAAAATTTGTCTGGTTTATTTAATTGAGCTAATTTGTTGCCAAGGATTAGAGGAAACATACGGTTTAGATCAGAGCTTACCTATAAATGTCTGCCATCAGCTCGCAAACAATTTAAAGGTAGGATTAAAGCTCAATTTCTCGGATCTCATGCTAGGGGCCCGGAAGGGACTGGGCCTAAGGGCCCCTCCACCAATAAATAGAACGCCCTTTTATATAGAGTTTCTACCTAAAACAAAGGAAATTTATCGCTATTGTTGAATTTGTGGCCTTAATTCATTTTTACTATTAGATTCCTGACAACTATAATTACATACGTAAATTTTGGTCACCATAATACTTAATAAATGAAATTCATTGAAGAATTACTTGCATTGTGACTCGATAGACAATGATCGAAAATATTTCTGATTCCATGACTGAATGGATCAGAGAAAATATTGGCAAGTGATTTGCACTGATAGTACAGAATTTACAATGATTCACTAGTTATTGTTACATGATTATATCCATTTATCTATCGCTATCGTTCTACTTTATTTCAACGCACAGACAGAAATAAAAAAAAAATCCCATTGTTTCCCATTTAGCACAGGACTATTACCGTGACACGCTTCACCAGTTATGTAGGCACCTATTTTATACATATACGTTCTTGACTATGACTGCGCCCCATTTAGCGCGCGGGAGGTACAATCAAATGGGGCGCGAAAAAGCTGTATTCTACATAAAATTAGCACTTTTAAACAGCACCGAATGAATGCTTATTGGAGATGGTTAAACTGCTCTTGATAAAAGTATTTTAATATTATAAACATTTACGCTGATAAGGATTAAATAAAGCTAAAAACATATACATATAAAGAAAGTGGACCTAGTTATTGAAAGGTTATTAATTGCAAATTTGTTAAACGAAAGAAATAGGAAAGAATAAGAAAGGCTAAAAGATTCATTCATGCAACAGAGGGTAGTGCCATATACGTAGCTACCTACACCCCAGCCTTGGCCGATGCCCAGACATGGCAACAATTTAGGACACACCTAAGCATTGCTTTCAAGGAAACAATAACCACGCAACCTTTCACAGCTTCAAATGCAGTCTACCAGGCCACGTGGGATAAGAAAGAGGATTTAATGCTGTTCATAGCAAAGGTATATAAATTGGTATAGGAAACTTGCAAAACTATTGATGAAAGATTTCAGGTCAAATTCACACAAAATCAGCAAGACATTCTCGTAGCTGCTGCCGTTTTTAATAACCTTCGAGCCCGGTTTGATAAAAAGTTTTAGGATGTATATGACTTAACCAAAACGATACATGAAAATATTTACGCATTTAAAAATAAATGTGGTGAAATAGTAAAGTGAACAAAAAGTGGAAAAGTAAATATTGTTCAAAGGGCTCAAGAAGAATCTAGTGTAAACATAGTTCATGATAATAGGAACATTATGGATAAGTCCCAATGCCACAATTGCGGAAAGCTTGGCCATTGGAAGAAAGAATGTAGGTCTTCCCCATATTGCATTGAATGTAAGCAAAAAGGTCATAGGAAAGGCACCCTAGTATCCTTCCCCAGCGACCTCCGTGGTATAATCGATCCCCTAGACAGAATTACCCAGGTAATGCCCCTCCGCAGTCTATATCAAACCCCAACTGGAATTACGGACCTCCAAAACTCACAGATAGAGGTAATATGCCTCAACAACCCACTCAACGCTCCCCCTGGGATAATGCCCCTCTTAAGCCAGACCCCCAGTTCAAGCCCTCAGTAAATCTCCCGATGCCTAGGAACTTCCCGAAAAATCAAGTAATGTACCACTATAGAACCCCCCCCCCCCAAGGAAAGTTATTGAAATTAGTCGAAATTGAACCCGATGAATCTGATGAACATGTCGAGCATGTCCCCGTAATGCTCGAAAGCTATTCTACCCCAGAAGCAGTTTAGTCTCACCCCCCAACTTATTTTTTAGACCAAGGTCCTGGAAATTGGGCCAAAACTTAGAGAACGCATTACCTGTCACAATTATAGGCGATCTGTTGAATGATTTTATAGTAAATGTTCAAATTGAAGGAGTCCCCTTCACTGCAACTATTGATACGGGTTTAGCCGCCACTCTTTTTCAGCGCAGTTGTTGGGAAAATCTTTTGGATAGATCGACTAAAACTTAGAGTTTAAATGAAGCCACTTGTAACCTACGTGGTGTGACAGGAAAACAATTTGGCCTATTAGGAGAAATTCAGTTGTATGTCGAAATGGATAGAGCAATCTATCCAGCACTAACTAGGGTCCCTACGATAAAACATAAATGGCCCTACGGATTTATTATTAGGTATGGACTTTGTAACGGAGAATATATGTATTATTGACGCCTGCGCAGGGCAGGTTAGAAGTAAACATAGGATACAGCCTTTGTATGGTTCTCTCGGCGCAGCGAACCACCCTCCAAATTCCCCGGTCCCAAGGAAGCCCCAACCCTTCCGAATTCCCCAAATTGGGTTCGGAAGCTCCTCCACTAAGGGCTCCCGGAGCCAACTTAGTTTAGGAAAATGTGTAAACATAGTTAATGGTAATACAGTGAGAACGGTAGCCTCTGGTATTTCGGATGGGCCAGTGACCCAAACCTTCGGTCAGGATGTTCCTGAAATATGAACTTGAAACTAGGGAGCTCGTCCCGGAAGGGAGTCCAGCAACAGGATTAGCTCTGAAACATGAGCATCAGGAAACAGGATTAGCTCTGAAACATGAGTATCAGGCCACGTGATTAGCTTCGAAAGATGAGCATCAGGCAATAGGATTAGCTCTGAAACATGAGCATCAAGCCATAAGATTAGCTCTGAAAGATGAGTTTAGGACTAACAAAGGACCAGTAGTCTTTGAACAGGAAACAGTCTATGTAGTATATCCCGCAGAGGATTTAACGAGTAGGCTACATGAAAAGGTAGTTTTCGAAGGTATAGTCAAAACACTGTACGATTAAAGGGTAGACAATAATGTTGACTTTGGGCTAGAGAAGAATGTAGTAGACGATTACGTATTGATAGGCCAAAGTCTTAGTACTTCTAAGGAATCGAAAATATTGTTAAATTGTATGAATGTAGGTGATACCGCGCGGATGCTGTTCGCCAAAAACCCAGTCAGTATAGCAACTCAAGAAATAGCTGTTGAAACTAAGACGATTAAAACAGTTGGTTCATGGTTTGGTAAAACCCCCCGGATAGATTTAAATGACCTTGGGAAACAGTATAAAGAGTACATTGAAAAAACTGCAGATGAGGATTCAGACTCGCACGACTGCACTCTCCTCAATCGAACCGTAAATCTTTTAGTAGCAAACCATGACGTAATTGCTCTCAAGGGAGATCCACTTGGCAGGACTGATCTAGTCCCCTTCCACATTAACGTTCCCCCTCAAACCAAACCTATTTATATCCCTCCATATCGGATTCCCCACTCCCAAGAAGTTGTTGTTAATAAGCACATTCAGGATGTGCTAGAACGCGATGTAATTCAACCCTCCATTAGTCCCTGGTCGGCCCCTAAAATTTTAGTTTCTAAGAAGGATGGGAGCAGTCGACCATGTGTCGATTACCGTAGGCTTAACTCCGTAACCACTCCTGATAGGTTCCCCATCCAGCACCTACAGGAAACCATACTGAAATGGGAAAAGCAAAATTATTTTCCTCGCTGGACCTTGCCAGTAGGTACTGGCAAATGTCATTGGAACCTCAGTCCCGCTGATTTATGGACTTCTACACAAATCGAGGACACTACGAGTTTAAAGTCCTCCCGTTTGGTGTCCGGAATAGGCCCGCAAACTTTAACCAGCTCATGTCTATGGTCCTCTCAGACCTCCTTGGAATCAAGGTCCTAGTCTATCTCGACGATATAGTAGTCTTTAGCGATGATGTCGAAGTAAATTTTAAGAGACTAGATAAGGTATTCGCCAGGCTCAGGAGAGCAAACCTGAAGATAAAACTAGAAAAGTGCCAGCTCCTGCGAAGCGCGCTTATCTACTTAGGATTCCTACTAACGTCTGATGGCATTAAACCTGATCCCTCCCAAATTTACCCTCTTCAGACATACCCTCTCCCTAAAACCATTGACGATGTTAGAGCTTTTATTGGGTTTGTAGGATTCTACCGCCAATTCATTCAGAAAGCCAAAGCTGAATTCATTCGGGAAACCGAACAAGAGACAGCCTTACAAACTCTCATCGGGAAACTATGCAAAGAGTCCATATTGCGATTTTCCGACTATGAAAAACCATTCATTGTAGCGACAGATGCATCAGCTCAGGGGATCAGAGCCGTTTTTCTTCAAAATTATAATGGTGTCGAGCTCCCCATTTCTTACGCAAGCCGCCTCCTGACAAACCCTGAAAAGAATTATTCAGTGACGGATCGGGAAGCATTAGCAATAGTCTGGCCGCTAAAGAAATTTCGAAATATCATCTACGGATACGAAATCACCGTCAGAACCGATCATCAGCCTCTAATATTTCTCTTCCGAGATGAGCTTTTGACAGGTAGGATGAGTCGTTGGGCTTTGCTCACCCAAGATTTTAACATTAGGATTGTGTATAAACCCGGAAGAGACAACATTCTTCCTGATAGGCTATCAAGGTTGTCGCCACACTCCATCAAAAGGGTCTCCACCATAATCGATGAAACCACTCTTCGTAAAGCTCAACAGGACGACCCCCGAATTAAACCATTCTGGAAGCTCTCATGAACCCGGCTGAGAAGGCAAAGTACCCTGAATATTACCTGGAAAAAGGCATCTTTAAGTGCAGGATCAAGCATGACCATAGTACCATCGAACTTCCTGACGTCCTCATACGGCCTGCAACTGGCCTCCGCCATGATTCCTTGTTGGCTGGTCACATGGGCCCGGAAGGAATGCAGAAAATGGTTCAAGAGCGCTTCTATTTCCCTTCCATGAAAAAACATATTGAAGAATATATTCAAGAATGCTCATTGTGTGCCGCTCACAAATGAAGGACACCCCATACCGCCCGTATGCATACATAGTTATCCGGTTTGTTCCTGACCTTGGCAAAGGACAGGCATGAATATTCTAGGCCTTTTCCCCCAAAACATCGCGGGAAACAGGTATATCTTGGTACTTACGGATCATTTTTCGAGATACAGTGAGATTGTCCCGATTCCTAACCAAACTTCCGAGATTGTCGCTAAAGCATTTCTGGATCGGGTTATCATTAATCACACCACCCCTTCTATCTTGATTTTTGATAATGCGCCAAATTTTACATCAGACCTTTTCCAGGAATTGTGTCGTTTGTGCCGCGTGGACAAAGTACAACTAATCCCGTACCACCCCCCGGCAAACGGCCTGGTCGAGCAGCAAAATACAAAGATCCTGGAAGCTCTAAGTCACATGGTTAATAGCTCTTCCAGAGACTGGGATACCAAACTAAGTTTAGTCCAAACTGTGATTAACAATAGATATAACGCTTCCATTGGCGACACCCCTCACTTTGTCCTTTATCACTACGATAAAAGGATTCCTTTTGACTTACCTTCCATTTCTCACCCTCCTAAACTATCCCCTCAACTACATGCCGAACTGTTGCAGCGCTCTTTCGAAATTTTTGAAGCCACCCGCAAGTATTTAGATCAACGCAATAAGGAGGTGGAAGCTTCCCAACATTCTAGGTTCCCGAAATAACGCCAAATAACCACCAGAACCCGGTGTAATCTTAAATTCGTAAAACCCCCCGGAGCTTCTAAGAAGCTTCATCCTAGGTAGGACGGGCCTTACCACATAATAAAGGACTTAGGGAAAAACCGATATGAAATCCTCGACTTAAAAACCCATAAAGCCAAAATTGTACACGCAGATAATATTAAACTAGTATCTGAACGCTGTATTTCGCCCACTAAGTTAACCACCACTCATTCTTACCCTCCAAAACCGACCATCGAACCAGAGGTCGCGATAACGCTAAAAGACCCTGACCCGCAAGAGTTCCATATCATTTTCCCGACCGTTCCACCTGCCCGAGACCCAGAAGTCCCAGTGACGTCCAGAGCTCAGTCATTAACTCCCCCAGAAACCCCAGACTGGCAAAACATTCCTCTACCCAATTTCCCTATAGCTTATACCCCTCCTTCTTCTCCTCCCGCAGCACTCGCACCCTCTGACTCCACACCGTCACCGCCTTCTCCACTGGACGATCCACGCAGGGATCCATCCTATCGTCCACACTGGCAAATTATTCAACCCCTCGCGCCAGAGGCACCTGGTGAAGACCGCCCACCTCCGCTGCCACCTCGGCAAGGATTACCCACGAGACTTCGATCTCAAATGCGAGCGACACCGCCATACCAACCCAGGCAATAACATGGGCATAAAAGCTTTTATGCTAATTTGTATTACAATATTTGTGGGAACTTTAAACCATGACGAATTTCAATTATCAATAGGGACTGTAATTAACCATATAGGCGAAGGTAAATTTTTAGTGGTTATGCTGAAATAGAACTTAATCTATCGCCCTCTGTCGAAATTTATAATAACTTGAGGGAATTCCGGCGAATCCTGATACACCTCAGTAACCAATTCCAAGTCACAGTGTTACATTACAAAGCAGAAAACCCATTCTTACCCGAGGACCTACACATAACGCATGTTCGCACCACCCAAAATCACATAGATTACACCCTCCACACCCTCAACGCCCTCATAAATTCATCATGGGTCAGGACCCCTCGCAAGAAGCGTGGCCTCATCAACATCGGAAGTCAACTTTTAAATGGGTTATTTGGAGTCGCAACCCAAAAACAGTTGGATCGCGTGGAATTGAAATTGAACCTTTTGACAGTTAACCGATGAACACACAATGCCCCGCTGAAACAAGCTATTCTCACCTTACAACAACACAATCTCTTTTTAAAAAATGTCACTAAGGAAGTATAAAACATCCATACACACTTAGAAGTTCTCGGTGGAAATTTGCAATACACTGAATTATTAAGTAATATTAACACACAGACAACACTGATCCAACATTTTGTTAACAATGTCAAGTTTCTAAGACAACGGGTGTTGGATACTATACGCCTATCGAGAGCACATCGCCCTTTCTGACCTTCTTGACAAAACCACTTTAGGAAATCTAATCAAAACGTCTGAAGCCCGTCTAATGCTCAACCCTATCTTTCCCTTGAATTTGTCTAACCTACCCCAATTCCTACATTTAACCTGGACAATTTCCGGCTCCCAGCAATATACTATTCGATTAATAATCCCATTTTTTCGACAAATAAGCTTACCACCTATACCTCTTTAGCCAGTTCCCGACTCATTATGGTAATAATAGTCACAGAGGCCGAACAGTCTTCATTACCTCACGCCCATATTTCTTCCTTTCTTATGATCTAGAGACCCAATTCTCCTCAACCCTATCTGAAATCCGGCACTGCAAAACTTTAGCTTCTATCAACCCAACCATAGTCTGCCCCCCAAGTTAACCCATAATCCCAGTGCATGCGTCATCGTGTCAACGAGACCTTTTATTATCAAAATTTAAACCAAACTGTTCCTTTAACCAGTTTCATTCTGACCAGCCGATTCTTTTCAAAACCCGCGCTCACTTACTTGTCTCACTACCCCAGACCACCCCTGCTAAGTTGGAATGCAGAGAAGAAACTAGCCAAATAATTGCTGACGGAGTGATGTGAGTTAATTTCAGACAAATTCACATCCGAAACCCCTTAGCTCTCCACGTTCAGAACCTAACTTCGTCCCTAAGGATAACCCTACCCCGTCAAATCAAACCCTTGAATATCTCTCTAAATCTGGTAACCATACACCCGCCCGTACCTCCACCCAAATGGAATGATAAACTCGATAAGTTCTTAAATTTTAAGGATGTTCCTTCTGCCGTTGGATACTTGCACCCAGTCAATGTTTCCTCGATTCCGGCCAAGCTTGTTATGATAATTGTTTTAGCTAGCTTATGCTTTTGCGTCCACTGGCTCTAGACTGGTCATCCTCAACATCTACGGACTAACCCACCTTATGATGTTCCTCGCCACCCCACAGCACCCAACGATGCAAACCCACAAGAGTGAGGTCATCCTTTTTCAAAGGGAAGAGCAATGTTATGCTGCTCATGGCCTCGATCCATAACTGAACGAATGCACATGTGTGTATAAGAGCTTTCCTTTTTATGTATAGGATATTTCACCTTTATATATAGGACATTATATTTTTTATATTCTATTTGCCTAGGCTAGGAATAGATTGTGTGGAATAAGGAAGTTTCGTATTTGTTACTAACCCATAAACTGCCCTGGCCGTAACTTTGTATATATATGAATATAATTTCTGAGGAACAGAGTTTTGAAGAACCGACGCAAAGGCACCATCAATTTTCGCCAAGTAGCTGATTCAGCATTACCCACCTTATAATCCATGCAAGCGATGACTTGTTCTCACGGGTGGCTTCACCGCCAGATTCTCAAGATTCCTTTAGTTCCGCCGAAAATCATGTAATATCCGGTATAAAAGAGAAGGCCAACCAAAAGAGGGCAGGTAGCTGTGCAGGAGTCTCTCGATTGGCTACCCGTTCGCTCGAAATTCTTAAGATAAATTCCTGATTAAATATCGGTCAGATTTTAGTCGAGTAACACTCTGATTTTAGTGTGAGTTACCCTGAGTTTCGAGGGTGACTAAGACTCCCTGCTGAGAAGACCCCATCTTTTCACACCTCACCTTTCCCGCCTTTGTACTATCAAAACTCTGTTCCTCGTACCATTGAACCTCCCCAGCTTGTGCCAGTATTATAAGATTAAATCTCATTTAAGCAAGTAAATTCAAGTAGAAGCCTGCCTCTCTATATACTCCCCTAAGCATCGCAACGGCACCTGGAGTAACGAGCGTCGAAGAAAAGGTAACGTCAAGTAGGTGACAGTGAAAGAAGCTGTAATCAGGTACGTCCTACACAGGCAGGACAAAGGTGTCCTAATCAACGAGCTACGAGTCTGCAGCTGGACAAACCCAGATCCATAGTAACCTAGTGAGGCAACTACGAGGATTTGCGCCATAATAAATAGTAACATAGGGGCACAACTACGACGAGGGTAGTGTGCCGTAACATATGTATGCACGGAAATTATTGTACAATAAATATTTCTAACTATATATTTCCACAGAATGCGTAAATGTGCATTGATGTTATGCTCCATACATTTGCGATGTACAAGAATCTTTAACATATTTTTGGTTTCAAAGTAATTCAATTTCCTAAATAAAATTGGATTTTCAAATATTAAGAAATATAGAGAGAGCAAAATACATCGGAAGAATTTATTCCTTCGCCATTTTTTCCTAGACAAATTGTGCATTACAGAGCCTTTTCAACCCTTTTCGCTCTCTTTCACATGTCGTATATTCCAGTCCACTTGTCCAGCGACGTTTGTCTGTCACATTTACAAGCTGTTATGCCTCTTTAAGATTGATTGCGGGATACAGCAAAACAAGAATATAATCGTGAAGTGCAGATGTATTATTACCATCGATTGGAGGGTTGATTTATAGAGCGACTCAGACAACTATCTATCTAAGTTCTGTATTTGTTTAGGTAAATTGAATTTCGGGATGAAATCGTTTTCATTCTATCTTGAATAACCGATGTATTTCCACCCTTTCCCCATTCATATTTTTATTCTTATTCCGCCCTCAACAATTATCTGCATCCCACCAAACCTGGATACATGTAGTCAAGTATTTATCATTAATTTATATTAATCTCCTAAATATAAAGATGCTTTTGTTGGCTCTTGCGATTTCGGCGGAAGAGGAAAAGTGAAAGGAAAATTAGAGGTAATCAAACTCAACAGACACTAAGTTTGAAATGTGTCGAATTTCAATAGTTCCTTTTTCTCATATTTCGCTTCCATACACATGCTTTCTCCTCCTCAACTCTTACACCTGTTATGGAGGAGCAGCGCGCCCTTCCTGTCCCAGCTTCCCAAGAGAAACTCGTGCTCTATCTATCTCGGGTTATCCTTTGCACCTATTTTTAAATCTGCCATTAACTTTTTTAAATCTTCCTACTTCATCCAGGTGGAATGTGTGGAGGGAGGGGCAATTCCTCTACTACAAGTGAAAAATGGAAGAACGGAACACACTCCTGCCAGTACCCGCAGTTGTGCACCCTCCCTCCCACAATGCCCTAAAGGAGGAGCCTCGGCTATATATCTTCCACTATTTTCGATTCTTCTAGTTTCATGACTTTTGTACAAATCTCTTCTTACTAACTTTAAATGTAATTCAACCTCGTTGCTCTTGCGCTTTAAATTTCGAAAAAACAAAATAACAAGCACCTCCCCGTCCACCTTTTACAACATTATCGAAAAATATTTGTATTGTTATTCAGAATGGTCGGGGAGTTTTGATGCAATCAGTTCAGTCATTGCGACTCGTGTGTGACTCAATACATAGATGGTGACTCAGTAAATCTAAATGAGTGACTCTCTTTCCGTGGGCCACTGAACAGAGTCATAAGTCTCATGCCTCAGGAAAAACCATTTGCTTTATTTCTTTTCAGCTCTCTCGCTCCTATATTTATCGGCGGAACTTCTCTTGTAATAAAGAGTTTAAAGGGACTCACAACTTTCATTATCCTGCTTGTGATCGCGCACACCATCAGTAAAATCCACCCTATATACTCGAAAGTAGGGAGTCAACCCTTTTCTGTGGCCTGAACTAACAATGGATCATAAAATAAGAAAAGAAAAAAAAAATAAAGCAAAAATTATGATTCACATCTTGACCTCCCTTGAAGGGGTGAACAAACAAATGCCCATCGCCGGAGCCCCTAGATATTTCCCTTCAGAACTAATTCAACAACGAATTAAGCCTCGAGTTGAGCGCCATTTGCCTAATTACTCGAAAGCGATCTATTCGAGTCCTTTCCCTGCTCTTAGAAAGACCTATCAGGAATCTCACTTTTGTCGATAAATTACCGCCTAATCGATCTTTTAATCAGTCAGGGAAGTTTATCTCAAGATTCAGGCCTTCATTAGCAACAAACAAGTTAGATGCGAGATCTGTCGTCATTTCTCTTCAAATCTAAGTTTTACTACACTCGGTCTATATGAGTGTATGTTTCACCGGAAATGGACTTTACTCTTGTGATTGAATTTTAGTCATTCGGTTGCTCTCTCTTTGTCATCCCTAATTGGTTTAAAATACGACATTTTTATTGATTTTTTCGCTCGTTATACATTCCTGCTAAGTTGAAGCCTGCAAGAGGATATCATGTGCAGGATAAAAAACCTTTACTGAAACTACGAGTTATAACAGGAGGATTGTACACCCTCCTGACCACAATGCCTTCAGGAGGATCTGTTGTTATATAGCTTCCAAAAATGTTCACTTTCTTTATCTTCATCACTTTTTATAGCTTTCTCCTTACAAACCTTCTGGAAGCTACAGCCTCGTTGCTATTGCGCTTTAAATTAAAGCCCCCACCCCCCAATAAAAACAGTTTCTTCCTCAGTGACGGCTTTCCATTTATTAGAGGTATCACGCAACAGCCATACACAAACAACTACGAAAAAAAGGCTTACTTATTTCTTCACCTACTCTTCTTCTATTCAGATAAGCATACGACCGAACACAACTATCTCCCACCTAGTGGAGTTCATTCATCACTGAATTATGGTCTAAACAAATTTTAAAGGTTTCCATTACATATCGTCATCATCAGCATCATCATCATCATCATCATCATCATCATCATCAATAACTCTATAATTTAAGAAGGAGATTTTTTTGAGTATATGAATAATAATTTCAACTTAGTTTGGTTATGACTTATGTTTTTTATCAAAGTTATTTCGAATAATTCTTTTATAATATCAAAAAACAAAGGGGTGAAGTTCAGAAATAAATATAAGTATCGAAATTTTGTGAATGTTTTTTTAATCCCAAAGAATTACAAATGATGAAGTTCAGAAAATTTATTTTTATATATCTTCTTCTATAACTATATTTTAGCAACGTAATATTTTGAAAGGGGGAAATTTAGTTTAGAGTTCCTTTTTAATTGGCGAAGTTCAGAAAATTTCTAAAAATTTAACCATGGCTGCTTTTTTTAGATTTTAAATTTTAAACTTATAATTCACTATTGGTCTA
Source organism: Ceratothoa steindachneri (assembly GCA_963969495.1). Taxonomy (NCBI): domain Eukaryota; kingdom Metazoa; phylum Arthropoda; class Malacostraca; order Isopoda; family Cymothoidae; genus Ceratothoa; species Ceratothoa steindachneri. Next base: position 183,689,278 of record OZ018320.1, read on the forward strand.
TGTTTTTTTTCAAATTAATGCGTATTTAAAGGCAATAAAAAACTTTTATCGGAATTCTTTGGATATACAGGAAATACCTGCTTCAGAGCTCTTTTACCCCAATCTAAATTTGCTTTTATTTACGAAAAAAATATCCAAAACAGCCCTGCCTTAATTTTACTACATTTTCTGAACTTCACGTTATGTAATTTTTTTTTTTTAATTCCAACGTATTCGATAATCATATATATTTTTCAGAACTTTTGGAAAGAACTTGGATAAAAGCTTTCAATATTCATAGATGATTTACAAACTAAAATTCAAAAGGTTAAAAAAATCCATTCCTAAAATATAGTGTTATGGAGGATGATCAAAAACTTTGTAAGAGAAGTTCAATAACTAAAATAATATAAAAGCCAAGTTTATCCAATTTTCCGGCATTAGTCTCTCATCTATGAAATTGAAAAGTAAAATTTTGTACCCCAAAATGAGAAAACTCTAACCACATCGAGACAAGAAAAGCTGTTATGAAATTTACAATTGGTATCATCTGACATGGTAGGATCAAACGATAAAATGCTTGCCAAGAGGGGAAAAATGGAGTGAATCGATGGAATACGGAAGGAGGTAGGGGGAGGGGGGAACTAAGGAAATATTGAATGACTACTGACTTTGGCCGAAGGAAATACATTTTTCAAGTTTTTATTCCCTTTAAAACACGAAACCCCTGAAGAGAATCTCTGGCTAAACGTTTTTGAAATGAAAGAACGAAACATTTATGTTCACAATAATTGATAACTATAAGATAACACCCATCAGCTATTCCCCCATGTAACATAATATTTCATATACCAAGTGAGTTATTCGGAGGGTGTAATACCAATTGTGGTTGGAAATTAAATACACACCTAACCAGTTTTACATGGCGATTGGGATTGGGCAATGAAATGAAATGAAATGAAAGGGAAATTGTGAGAAAAAGTTTTAGATCCCCGTGCCCCTCAACCACCCCACGACCAGTCCCTCCCGGAGGAGGGACCCAGTCGGGGGAGAGGTGAGGCCCGGTTTTCCCGAGTTCGCCTGGCGCCCTCCTCCCTCAGGGCCTGAAGGCACCGAGAAAAAACAGCTCCGGAGAGGGGGAGAGAGGGAGGGGAAGAAGAAAGAACTAAGGATAGGACAGTCTGAAATAAAGTCAAAGGTTTGAAAGTTGACCAAATTGGCCTGTGGACCTGCTTAACGTGGGACTCGGACCACGCTGTTTTTATGTTTTCCTAGCTTTTAATTGTTACTATTTGCTGTACCTGCCCCTGGTGTGGAAGGAAGTTGGAGGTTTGCAAGGAGGTGCAAGTTGCGTGGAGGTCACGCCTATCTCTTTACTATAAACTAATTTTAGAGTTAAGTTCGAAATAAGTTAGAGTGAAAGTGTGTCTGTTTGTTTATTTATGTGGTTGTTTTGTTATTATGTTATGTGTGTATGAGATAGGCGTTCAAACCCTTGTTAGCGTTATTTGTTTTCCTGCTGTGTCAATAACTCGAGTTTCTATGATTTTGGTAGTATAATTCTCGCATCTATATCTGTTGTGTGGGCTCATGTCCCTTGATTATTTATTTGTTTAATTCTCTTCTTTATTCATGTTGTTTTTCCTTTTTCGTTCATTTGCACTTTTTGGTTAGTTTTGTCATTCCTTGTGGGTATCAAGTCCAATCCAAGGAGTTTGTCATTAATCCGGAAATTTTTGTCACAATCGGGTTTCTTTATTTGGTTTACACGTAAATCTCCTCCTCTTTCCTTTAGCCCGCTTTGTTTTTAGCACTAGGAAACAGCATATGTTGTCTCCATCCTGCTCCTCATGCTATTTGATTATTTAGTTCCTCTCCTATTTCTTTTTGTGTTTTTCTATGATTTTTGTGGCTCTTTTTTACAATTATTTTATTTAATGGTTTTATTTTCGCTTCGTGTGTAAGTCCTTTTGTTGTTTCCTCTCTAATCGTCGCATGTTCGTAATTATGTATACTGCCTTATTCTGTACACGTTTCATTCTTAATAGATTGCTTCTTGAAACCGTATACATGGCAATTGTTAGATATAGCAAGGTAGGCTGTATCATGGCCTGGTAGATCTTTCTCTTATTTTTCATGTTTAGATTTTATAATCTGTAGAGTAAGGTTAGCATGCCTGGTGCTTTGTTTATTCTTTCGGTCACGTTTTTTTGTAACCATTTTTGGTAATAGTTAGGTCTAAAATCTTGCCTTCACCATAATACCTATATCGCTCTTCATCTACGTAAAAGTTGGATAGTTTTTTGCGATACATAGGTATAATTTTAAATTTAGCTTTATTCGTATTAATTTTCCATTTTCGTTCATACTCGTTTAGATTTTCTATTTCTGTTGCCGTTACTCTGGCCTGCATCTGAGGGTTCCGATAAACACATGGAATTAATTGAGTAAAATCATCTGCGTATTGTATGTTCACACAGTCCTCGTTCCTGGGTGGGGGAATGTCCGAGGTATACACTGAGTATAGCGAAGGACTTAAACACCCTCCCTGACCGATGCCCGCATTAAGCTTAAATCTTTCATCGTGTCATGTATGCATATCTTTCCATGAAGTAGTCGCATAAAATTCTTTCCAAATAGTTGTTCATTTCCAGATTTAGAATTTTATGTTGTATGCCTCTTTGCCAGACTTTATCGGATGCTTTCGATACCTCCCGGCATACAATGTCCATACTGCATTTCTTTCCTTTCACTTTGCTTATTTTTTCTGTAATCACGCTGAGGGCCGTCTCCGTATTCCTGTTCTTCCTGAAGCCAAATTGTTGATTGTTACAGAGATTGTTTTCTGTGAGATATTCATTTAATCTTGTGTTCAGGATTTTTTCAAACACCTTCCCGCTGAAGTCGAGAAGGGATATAGGTCGGAAGTTTTCGACCTCCGAAGGTGGTTTTCCCGGCTTCGGTATAAATATCATTTTGGCTATTTTAAACTCATCGGGAAAGTATCCCGTGTTTATACAGACGTTAAACACGTTCCTTATCCCTTCAAGTATAATATCCGGTGCTTTTATGTAGTTTTTTCTGGTGAGGCCCAACTTCCCAAGGGCCTTTTGTTTAAAATTTGAAATGGTATTTTTTAATTCCTTGATTGTAATTTTAGCGTTAAACCCTTCGTTCGCATACCATTCCTCTTCTACGTAGTGATAGTGGAAAGTCCTCTCAATCCGTTTATTAACTCATCAATTATTTGGTTTTAGAATTCTATATCGTAGTTTTCGTTTTCCTCTTCACTGATGTTGAATACTCCTTTTCAGTGTTCCCTGAAAATTTTTTCAATCTCTCTTTCATCTTCGATTAATTTCTGTCCTTAATCTTGATTTTTTCTTTACCTTTAGCATTTCCCATTCTTTTTATCTTTTACCAAAATTCTCGGGGCAGTAGCTCGTTGTCAATATTTTCAACGGCTATGTCCCAGTGTTCCCTTTGTTTGCCTGTTATTGCGCTTAGTAGTTCTCTCTTCTTCGTTCTCAGATTGCGGTATTTTTACCTTGCCGTTCCGTTTATTATTGTTCTCGTTTATCGCTTTTATTTAGGCATTCTTAGCTTTCATTTCGTCTGTCCATATAAAGTATTTAACTGTTTTGTATGTGTTTCTGGGTATTGCAATCTCATCAGCTGTTTGTATTCGCGTCCTTATTTTTTCCAGCTTGCCGTCGATTTCTTAATAAAGTAGCTTCATCAAGTATTTTTGGTGCGTAGTCATTCAATTCTTGTTTGTATTTTCCCAGTCTGCTCTATGGTATGCCTTCCATTTTTTAGCGGGTATTTGTATTGGTTGCTAATTCACGGTGGGTAGTGTTGCTGTGTTGTCGCTGCAAATAATATGTGGTAGTTAAAGGAATGTTATTGTTTGCTAGGCAAATGTCTGGAGTTGTCGCTGTTCTGTCTCTAATTAGCGGTGAGTACTCTGGTCCTAGTCTTCTCATTATCCGCCTGTCTATTTGAGCTTGTAGTTCTTTTTCTGTTTGGTTTCTGTTCCTATATCCTGTGTACGTGCATCTTGCGTTCAGGTCTCCCCAAAACAAAGTTGGAAGTCTATTTTTAAATATCCTCACAAAGTTATTTATTGGGAGTCTCGGTCGTCGTGGTGGTTGGTATCCCGTAGTGATTATTATATTGGTTAATTCCACTTTGACCTCAATTGCGAGGTAAGATTCGGTTAGTCCTTGCTTTGTTTTGTACTTTAGTCCTTTCTTTATTGCTATTCCTGCTCCGTCGTGTGCTTCGTTTGTATAATTAGTCGCTATTACCTTGTAGTTCCATATTTTTAATTTGTGAGTCTCAAGGTTAATCCCGTGATCTGAAATTAGAATGATGTCGGGATCTATTTCTCTAAAGATATTTCCGTATGTGTTTTCTTTATCCTTCCCCCATTCGTATATATCTGTAGAATTCTTAATTTACTATTATCCATCTTGTTTTTATGTTCTTAAGCGGTTCTTCTTTTTGTGAGAGTGGAGGTATTACGCAAATTTATCTGTTTTTTTTCCTGGTATTTCTGCCGTTCATCTCTGTCTTTGCTGAGCTCTGAATCTTATCCGTTTCACATTTAGCAGTTGGTATTTCTGGTCTTTGGTCGCATGATGAGGTGTGCCTAGTCGATTTTCTTTTTGTTTTTGCGTGTTTTTTTTACGTTTTTCTTATTATTCTCGTCGATGCTGCTCTCAGATTCTGTTTCTTTGCTTTCTCTGTCTTCCTCTTGTTCAGATTCGCTTTCATTTATTTGTGTTTCTTCCAAGAGTTTCTTATTTGTATCTTCTGTAATTTTTATGTTAAATATAGCCAATAAATCAATATTTTGCTGGAAGTTCATTGTCTTCAGCCCATTTTCCTTGAGCATGAGTTCAACGTGGTGACATATGTTCCTGGTTGGGCAATGTTTAAGACGTGTGAGTGTAGAATGCATGTCAGTATTTTTACGTTCAGAGTTCCGTCAAGCGTCATTTGAGTGGTTGTTCCATTGTTTTTTTTTGCTGCTGCCGCCGCATATGAGCTGTTTCTTGTTCCTTCTTTTCTTTGTTTTGTTTCAATTTATTTTCTCTTTATTATTTATTTTCGCTTCAGACATGTCATTGTCATTGTTCTGTAGCTCCCTCCGCAATTAACACACTTTTTCGTGGAGTTTGTGCAGCATTCGGAACATATTTCTCCTTCCTTTCTTAGGCAGTTTGCGGTGATGTGGCCTTCCATTTTGTAGCATCTAAAACAGGTGGGTATATTGTGATACTGGTCCCTTTGAATGTTACAAGTTGGGATTCTCATACTGTATGCGAGGATTCCCTTCTGTAGTGCCTTTGGGGCAATCTTGGTTGACTCGCACACTATTTTGAACACATGTGTGTGTTCCTTAAATTTGATTATGTCGTTAATCTTTATCCTAGAGGTGTTATTCCATTAGTTCATGTTTGATTTCGTCCGGGGATTCTTCCCCCACCCATGATTCTACCTTACGGCATATGATGCTTCGGTTGTCAATAATCTGAGGTGGTACTTTAACCTCTAAGTCGTTTTTCTTTAATGTGAAGGTTCCTGCCGATGAAAATAGCAGTTAGACATCGTTGTTTTCCGCACAGATGACAAAAAATCCATTAGCTGTTTCTATGCATTTGATCAGGGCGATTTGTACATCCTTGAAAATGCTTTGTGCTACATCCTGTGGTCTCCGTTTTATCCCATTCTGAATAAGCTGAAGTGGGAGCCTTTTGGTAAAGTCCTGTAGGTCCATGTTCAATTTTTCATGTCCCTCCCCCAAGTGGAGGTTCTCTGAAAAAGATAAAGTAGTAGATTTTTTACCCCACTTCACTAGTGGGAGAATCCCCTTATATGTTCCTAATACTATCTCGCCTGCCTGCTCTGGAGCGCACACTCCCTGACCACCCTACGTAATTAAGCCTAGCCATATAAGCGGTCCTGCAGTCAGATTCGGGCTTGTCACCGATAACCAGGCTCCTTCTCTGGCCCCCTAACGGAGTCTTCTTCGGGAGTTCACTGTACCCTAGTACTGACTGCTTCTCAGACCTTGCTGGTGGTCAGGTTATACTGTGCTAGATAGAAATAAAGTAAGAGAGTTTCAGATATAAAAAGGTATAGTATGAGATAGGAAAAATTTAAGGAGATCACCGCTTTGGGGTGATTCCCCGCGAATCAGAAACAGGAGGTGTCTCCAATCAGTCCGATTCACGCATATATTTCTACTTTCTTCTCTTTGGTATATATTTAAACGTATATAGAAAATGCTCTCTTCGCAAAGTTATTTTAAGTCAAAAGATTAATGTAACTTAGCAGTGCGTAGATCGCTGTGAGTTGTCAGATGTACTAAGCCGTCTTGGGATTGGGATCAGATGGGGTGCCGTTATTTATAGTAATCCTTGCTACCTTACTCCCCTTCTTACTACCTGACGTCACGGCTTACTGAGAGGTCGTATTTCAAACCATTCTACGAACAGCACTTTTGTCCTGTATGAATTTTATTTTGGGTATTATGTTTAACAGCTTGATATTTTACATTGTTTTGAATGTAGTTGCTAAATTAATTGATCTATGTAAAGAAGTTTTGATTCAACGTGATTTGATGGATGGGAGAAAGTTAAGCGTAGTTTGTTTATTCAACAGTTTGTAACTGCGAGTTGATGTGTTTACTATACAATTTTTGGTCATTTTCTTTATTAAATCTAACCAAGGCAAAAAGCTAAGTTATTCTGTGTACAACTATTTTGTATTTAACTTTAGCTTTTCCTCGTTATATTTGGAATTTAGACACACCGTATGTTATTATTTTTACTAGTGTAGTGATATTTACCGATTTGCTCTTTATTTGTTTATTTTAGTTGTTAACTTATTATTTTCCAAGTGAAAAAAGGATTTCAATTGGGCGAAAGTCTCTAAATTTTGCCGATTTTCAAAGGTCACTTGTTCATAACTGCCCCTTCCCTATATCATTAATAGCTCCTAGAAAGGCAAGTTTGCGGGAAAAAAAAACAACTAAACATTTGTATTTTGTTTACTGAGCAGAAATCCATATAGCTTGTATTGTTCTCGATTTAGTAGTTTTTGTTTTTAAGTCACACTCACAAAGCTTTTTTTGTGCCTGTGTTTGAATTTCAGAGATTTTTACCTTCTTTATTTCAGTCGAGAGAAACGAAATATTGGCTCATTTACAACTTAAGAGTTATCGAGACTTTTCCGCCTTTTCCAAAATGATACACAACTAAGGTTTTCTATGTTTATTTATTTTTATTTCCTCATAGCATCCACTACAAAATTCTGAATCAATCCTCTTTTGAAAGGCCCTAAGTGTCTCCCCACCCAGGTCTGCGCACTTGTTCTGTAAAATTTCTTATAGCTCACTTCCATGCTAGGGTTACCAGTCTGTGACAGCTTAAGGTTGTACTCTTTTGCCTAAAACAGGAAATCGTGCATCTATAGAATAACTTGGATTTCGTGACTCGTAGGGGGGAGCACTGCGATTCCTCGCTTTATAAAAAGGAGGATCAAGGTGTAGAAGAGCATACACCTACCAAGTCTGATGCTATAGGGAACCAAATTGATGAGTTTTTTGGCAAGTGTCCAGTTAATTAGGAAAAGGTCTTACTTTTCTTCAGGTGGTAAATTAGAAGCTATAACTAAATCCATTTCTGATTTTGCAGGCGAAGATACAGGAAATACAACATTTATTTTCATGTGGGTTCTAAAACTCTATAGAGGGAACTGTCGTAGAATAGGCTCTCGACGATATACCATATATAACTATTCGTTGAGGAAATTATTCTAATATTTCAAGTGCGTGGTAATTTGATTGACCGAGGTAGTTTATCTTCAATAAGCTTAAGAAGTGGAACTGAGCTAAACTATCAACAACACACAAAGAGAAAATGTTTACATAAACGGAGAATGGAAAGGGTCGTGGGAAAATCTGACCAATCCGAGGATTAAGATTTGGAGAGATTCAAAAAGGTAAAAAAATAAAAATTAAAGGGATGGGATGGTTCGCTAAACCATTTAAAGCACAGGGTAGCGTTGACAAAAGGTTAGATAATTAAAGGTAATGCTCAGCTTACGTAATCACAAAGTTGTTGTGCAGAGGAAGGCGATGCGAAAGAATCTTCGGTCCACTAGCGATTTTAAGCAGAAGGGTTTTTCGGGGGGTTGTCCTTAGCAAAGTGGAAGGACTGTCTACGAAGAGTGAGAGCGAAGTGGGGCTCGGAGGTACGAGCGATCTTTGTGACACCAAATCGGGGATGTTAGAAATGAACAATGGAGGTTATCGTTGAAACCAAGCGTTCTCTTGAAGAATGTTAAAAAGGGTGAATTAAATTATCCTGACGTGATTTCTTGGGAATGAGAACCGTTTCTTGACGAACGGGCTTGAAGAACAATGGCTGTTCTAACGTTGTTCTCTTTCTGAACAACAAGGGGGGGAGGGTGAGAACCATTTCTTGTCAACGGGCTCAAAAAACAATGGCTGTTCTAATGTTGTTCTCTTTCTGAACAACAGGCGGGGGGGCTTATTGACTTGGCATCTCGAAGGCATGAACCTTGGCACTCAAAGAATATTGTCCTCTTCTGGACAATAATAGTGGATCTCGAGGTGCACAAGGAAAACCGGATCGGCGTGATGCCTCGCGAAAATAATCTGGATCTGATCTGATCTGCTTTAATCGGGAAAGCTTTGATATAAATAGTCGAAGTCACCCCCTTGGCGTATGGGACAATTGAGTGGGAGGCTTCGGGGGAATGCCCCGGTTGCGCCTGGGAAAATACCTTATCTTCCCATAAGCCTAACTCAATCTGGCGAGATCGACGTATGGAGGTGAAACGGGGAAAAGAACCTCCTTGATTAAATATTTGCTAAGGTGGGCGATAACGCTCTCTGCTTCCTCTCGCACGTGGGTAGCCATGTGTTTCTAAACATGTGATAGCGGCTGAATTTAAGCGGCCTCAGACCGTTCTATCACAGGAACTTATTTGAGGTATAGTAGCAAGAGTGGATTCCGGCAATAATGTTTCGAATCGTAGTGATAATAAGCTCTGCTGACCAAAGTTGCGTTTTCTCACTTATTCTTATTTATAAGATTACGACCTTTAAAACTTTCAATTATTTCCAGACGAACCTTGGGAGGACATTGACAATTTTATCATTCGGAGGAAAATATAAAACAACATAAGGGTTTCAAATTTCGAGAGAATCAGCAGAATAGTTATGAAGTTATTGCTAAATAATTTCCCATATAATCTTGGAAGGACTTTGGCAATTATTTCATTCGAAAGAGAATGTAAAACAACACGAGGGTTTCAAATTTATTTAGAATCAGCCAAATAGTTATGATGTTATTGTCAAAATAAAATAATTCCAGTGCTAAACTTGGAAGGACCTTGGTATTTATATCATTCAAAAGAGAATGTAAAACAACATAAGGGTTACAAATTTCTTTAGAAGGACCTTGGTATTTATATCATTCAAAAGAGAAGGTAAAACAACATAAGGGTTACAAATTTCTTTAGAAGGACCTTGGTATTTATATCATTCAAAGAGAATGTAAAGCAACATAAGAGTTACAAATTTCCTATTCGAAAGAGAATGTAAAACCTCATAAGGATTTTAAATTTCGTTAGAATCGGCCGAATAGTTTTGATGTTATTGCCAAATAATTCCCAGGCTAACCTTGGAAAGACTGGCAATTATTTCATTCGAAAGAGAATTTAAAACAACATAAGGGTTACAAATTTCCTTAGTATCGGCGCAATAGTTACAATGTAATTACCAAAACTAAATAAATCAAAACAAGGCCCGAGCGACCGACCGACACAGGGAGATATAGAGTCGCACGCGACTAAAAATCTAATACGAAAATAGTTATGATTATAAACAAATACGTGCAATATAAAGAATAAAATATCTGAATTGAAGGTATTAGTTGAGATAGAAGAGTTTGATATTATTTGAGTTGCAGAGACTTGATCCAAAGTAGTAAAAGATATTTTGGGGAGGAATTTAACTTAGCAGACTACAAAATGTTTAAAGCCGGAGTTTTTATTTTATAGATTAAAGATGATCTCGTTCCAATTCCAGTGATTTTAGCCATTGAATTCGTGATATTAGTAATAAAATATATGTTGTTCTTTTCTGAGACCATTACGGCAAACGGAGGACCGTGATATAATTACTTTTGAAAACTTTTGATCCTAATTTTCAGAAAAAGGAAGATACGCACTGATCTCAATTTTCGTAACGTAGATTGTTTAAATGGAACAGCTGACCATGCAAGTAAATCGAATCTCTAATTTACAAACAACAGCTCATTGCATCAAATAGTGGTGAACAGACAGGAGAACAGTATATCCTCGATTGAATATTTATAAATGCCGATTTATAAATTTGCAACATTTGACAAATGCGGATGAAGCCCTGAGTGAAGATGCAGTGCAAATCCAGTACACTTTTACTCGAGTAGAGCCAGTAACATTGAATGAAGATTTTGCTAAAGTATTTGTGATGAAAGATAAAATTAATTTACTTACAATATAAGACAACTGAAAATGTAATTAGTATTTATTAAGATAATGAAAATTTTCGAAATGCCTGCTCTCGACAAAAGAGATTTAATCCCCATTAAGGACTTAGAAACGACTAATATAACTCCTTTGTATAATTTTAAATATCCATTAGTGAAATATTCCTTTACTGTTAGGGAAGGAAAGGTTCCAGAGGAGATCAAAGAATAAACACCAAATCACTTTTGATAAGGAATACTGATCCTGGAAACTTGAAGAAAAGAGATTAAGTTCGAAAGAAAAAACTTCAAAATATTGGCTCAGCGAAGAAAATTAAAAATTATTAGTCACAATGTTGCGGGCTGGAACGAAAAAAGACGTTCACTAATCAACACATATTTAAAAGAAGACCCATAAATTATAATATTAAATGAAATGAATATAAACTCAGAGGTTGATAAAATCAGAATATTTAATTACACACAAATAGCCAGGAATACATACGATGTCAATTTTGACTGCGTCGCAATTGCGATAAGAAACGATGTTAGATTTACAAAAATAAATGAATGGGATGAAGTATATCTGGCAATTAGAGTAATGAACTCCACGGGGAACTTAATAATCATGACGGGGGACAGCCCCCGCGGAGAAATACTTGGCCCTTATCAAAAAATAGAGTTCTTAACACTAATGCAATAAAACTTCAGAGAGTTCAGAACTCCGCCGTATACATAATTACGGACACGAAAAGGAGATAGCAAAGGAAATTAAAAGACATACAACAGTAAATATAAATTCCAGCTACTACTATATCCATACACAAAAGGGCATGTAAGTTATGGGATAATCTGAATGACATCCTAGATGAAGAAGACTTAAGATCTATGTAAATCCCGCAAATACATAGGATTAACAACAGAGGCAATTTTAGGAGAGGAAACCCGGACCCGAGAGGGGTACCATCACCTGTCTACACATATAACTGAGGTTGCTTTGAAATGCCAAGAACAACATAAAAGATTACATCTGCGCTGAAAAGTAAAAGCAAACGAATTACAAACGAAGAGCAAAAGAGGCGTGAGAGCCCCCAAACAACATGGAAAGAAGATTGAAAAATAGGTCGAAGCAAGAAGAAACCAAGAGATGGCTGGTCACCCAGCAACTACAATCAACTCAACATTTTCCCTTTCTTACTTTACTCTACAATCTCTATTTAGTCAACTTCTACTATACACTTTATTTTTTCTTCCATTTTCAAGACTCAATGATATCAAGCTCGATACTAAGTCAAAATGCAACAGCGGCTGCGGAAAATTGCAAAATGATGTAGATAGATAGTTTAATGGTCAGAAAGTAGGCAAATGAAATCCAACGTCGAACGGTGTAAGGTAATGCACATAGGTCATGATAATCTACGAAGAGATTACACTATAGGTGACCACATTTTATGCACAATCAACTTGGAAGAGGATTTAGGTCTTTTAAAATTAAGTATACAATTCGTGTTTAAATCGAAAAACATTATTCTTCCATTATATAAGGTGCGCTGGTAAGACCGCAATTCATGCATGCGGTAACATTCTGGTCGCCATATATGCAGAAGAGCATGATAATAATCAAACGCCCAAATTCCAAAATTCTCCAATAATTTAAAACAATAAATTTTCAGGTTCGTTAACATTAACTACACTTCAATATTTGAACGAGATAAACAACTGCGCCGTAGAAATAATCGTTACAAGTTTGAAACCTATAATATTTAGCAGTGCAATAATGCAAATTTTATTATAAAATAACAGAAACAGAAGAATTTATTTGGAAATTTTGTTGCAAGCCCTAAATATTTAAAATATGTTTAAAAACTATAAATCAGTTTGTTAAATGAATTCTTTTGCATATCCTCCATCCCTTTTAACTCATATTGCGTTTGATATCCATCTTGGCTTTTCTCTTTAAAATAGCCTAGAGTGTATCTTATGGTAATTGCTCATTCTTAATTCTGTTATATAATTGTTCTTATAGTAAACCATATAATTATTTTTGTTTTATTATTCATCTCCTAGTTTTGTAATTGTTTGCATTAAAGGCCACATTTAGTACACGTGTACTAAATTCAAATAATCTATTCAAGTTTTGCGTCACTACTAATCTCCTCTCTTCTATATCAGCGTAATATTTCCGCTTAAAACCAAATTCAAGCGTACAGTATACAGTGAATTAAAAGAGTTGAAAATAAATCATGAATGGAATAATTATGAAATTTCATTCTTTTTCTTAAGTTTTTTCCAAATATGTTTGAGTTTTTCCTAGCTGTGGATTCAAAGCGAGAGATATTTGTGTATTAAAAATTTCAAACTGACCCCTTTGTGAGACGCGGGAAAGGGCGATGACGATGTTTACCCACACAAAAAATTCAGGTTTCTTTTCAACTTTCGATCGATTAACTGAAGAAGACCACAATCAACCGAAATTGGCAGTCCATTGAAAATTATAGCCCGGAGGTAACTCTCTTGCTACGTGCTGTTTAGTATAGTTTTGGGGTTTGATAAAATTTTCACACACTCCAGCAAACAATGAAACCACCATACATAGGCCACTTACATTTGTATCGTATTGCTTTATATATCATGTGAGTGATTTTATTATGTATATCCATAAAGGGCTTTCTTTTTTTGTCCTTTCTAGAGAATTTTCTAGATTTTGTTTTTGTTTTTACCTGCCGCGAAGTGTCAGGCCTAGGCATCGCTTTTTTTTCAATAGGAGTCAAGTTCTTGATAAAAAAGAGCCATGAAATGACCCATATGACCATGGGACATATGGTTATTCACCATGCAAATTTCAAATCTGCCATTAGATTCGGCGCTGGGTGGCGCCATCTAGTGACAGAAGCCTCATTTAGCCATTCAAAGACACTTGTAAGAGATTTGAACCATAGGAAACCATCAAAGGAATAACCATTTATCGTCTTATCACAAAACGCCGCAGGTCATTGGAGGGACTTTCCCTCTTTTTTTGTTCTTGTTTTCTAATCGCGTGCAAAGTTCCTCACGCCATATTGCATTCCCTTTATTCTTTTTAGCACTTTCTTTACCAATCCTGACTCCGTGTTGTCTATCGTATAATCTCTTTGAACCATTTAGTTATTGTTGTACTCCTAGGGTACAATTTTACATTCTATAAATCTGACAATGTTGGTGTGATTTAATCTCCGAGAATATATAGAAAAAAAGAGTAATTTGGTCTTTAGTTAATCATCAATGTACATATTAATGTTTGGATCGCTTCTCTCTCTTACATTATCATAAGTAGTCAATTTATAAGTCTTAGGTCATTGAATATAAATGATAAGCCTCTTCATATTCTCTAACTTGTTGCCAGAATACTCGTATGTGTAACTGTAGTCACACATCTTTAATAACCAAATAGATTAAGTAGAGACAGAGACGTTATTATCATTTAACCGGTAAAATACAGTTAAGTAACTGAAGACAATCTTAATATCTTCATTTGTTTTCCTTTATTTGTTTCCTTGATTTCCCATCATTTGTTTTCCTTGATTCCGTGATGAGAATTTTCCCCAGAAAACTGTGTGATATATCAAGGGCGCAAACATATGACCAGGGCAATCAACTTTCAAAGATAGAAAAAGGTGGAATCCGATAATTTATCCTTGTTTGGAAAACCTCGGAAGAATAATATTTTTTATTTTTCTTTACTCAAAAAGCGACAGAAATTCTCAAAAAAATTACATTTCTTGTAAAGCAACTACATTTAAAAGGAACAGAAATAAATTAAAGGGAGTAGCAGTTTCATTAATCTGCTCGTTAAAATGTATAAACTCGTATGAAGGCAAAATCAAACATTCCAAGTCGTTAGGTAAGGAATGGGGAGGAAGTTCCTAAGAAATTAAAGATGAATTCATCATCTTAGAATAAGATCATTTATTAGCTCTCTTGTGTTATCAGCGCAATGGCAATGTTGTTAGTGTCTCAAACCCCAGAGATGCCATATCAGTGGTATTCATTTAGTGATTGTTATCTTTCGCGATATAGGGACTCGTTTAAATTTCTGAATTAACATCAGTATATATGTATGACTATTTATATTTTTAAGTTTGATTTGTTAACATAAATATTCAAAATTCCTTTCTCAAAAGGTATTCTTTTCATGCACCGCTTAGTATCTTTTTTTCTCTCTCTCTTAAGAGTAAATTCTAAAATATTTCTCGGCTTTTATAGGCTAATAAATGTGAATGAGTTAGGAAATCATTTCTTTGATAAAATAATTTACTTCTTTTATCTGCGTGGTAACAAATGTTCTCTTAAGGGATGTCCAGTCCCAAAGGCGCCTTGGAAATTCCTCTTCGATAAATTGCTTTCAATAATTACTAAAGAAGGCATAAAAGAAATAAAATGAAAAACCTTCATTTATTCTGCGCTAAAAGCAAATATTTGTCAAAAAAAACAGAAATTGCTGAAATAAATTGAAAAAAGAAAGCAGATGAAGAATTCAACAACCAACCAATTATAATTAATAGCAAAATTAAACACCTAAGAAATTTCATGGATCATCTATTTATTAAGTATGCCTATTTATGATCAAGTTTTGTAATTATTTTTACTACTGACATCATTCACACGAGCATTTGCAATCAGTTTTCATCAGTTTTCCATACCACTCTCTCACCCCATTGGGCGAAAATAGAGGACGCTCTTCATCCAGGCGTGCCCAATGTGGCAAGAAAGTGCTATCTTAATACATTGTTATTATTTTGTTTTATAAAGAAAAACTGAGTTAATTTTCGTTCTGTTTTATTACTCTTTATAATTGGTGCCTTTAATTGAGGTTTGTCTGAAGTAAAAAGATGATGTTCATTCGTTGTGTTGATTACCACCATTAATTCAGTGTCCCATTTTCTTGGTTTGGATAATCGCCCTTCACTAGATTCAACGAGCGAGAGAGTTACAAGGACTTAAAAAGGAAAGAAAATACCTTAAATAACCTTACAATCCATTAAAAAAGATGCTGGTATAAGTTCACAACCTTAATAATACTTTTTGCTAAAGTATATGAATATTGGAAAGTAAAGAAAATTCTCTCCACGCGTGGAAAATTTGAGTTGGAATAAAGAAGGTAGAATGTTGACAGGAAAGTCAGTTTTAAGCATCGTTTCCGTTCAAAAAAGAAAATATACTAATAACGATAAATACATATACAAATGCATGTTATCGCCTGACCAGATCTCAGAATAATCTATAATATAAACTAGCTGAATCTTTCTCTCAATTTGAGTTTAACACAGAAAATATAAAGAACTTTTACATTTGACTTTTCAACAAATGCACGATTGAAAATAGATCCAAATAGAAGAGAAAATATTATAATTATTTTGCTCATCAGTAGAAATGTCAAAAATATAATCGAGATGAATCAGGTAAAAGAAAATCCTAGTGTGTTGGCATGTACATAAAAGACACCCGATTAAAAAATACTAATATCAACCTGTTAAAAGAAAAAAGGGATTCAAGGAAAAATATCTGGGTTTGTTGAATAGTGACCTAATAAGAGAAATATTTTAATTTACGTATGGCTTCAACATTTTAATTATATCTGAAGAAAATAGTTGATAATAAAAAAAAATTTCCGTTCTATAAAAAAAAATATGAGGTACACTTCTAATAATTGAATCTCAGGAAATTTTCTCAATACTGGATAGTGTCTTTAAGCTGTATATCATAATAAAAAGATTTTAGCCTCTTATAGTTAATCATTTTTTTAATATATCTCACCTCATTGGGCCAAGTTACTCTAACCTATGAAGTATCATCCATAATAATATAAAACTTACATTTTTGAGATCGTTAAGATTTAATCTAGTGTCTATGGGATCAAATCGTGGTTGCCCTTAGCAATATTTCGCTGGTATTTTTTCAGCCCTACTGGGTTTTTTCTTTCTGATTATTTATTTTTTCTTTTCTCTTAACTCCAACTAAACTTTCTTCACTACTAGATAGACCGATAATGGAGAAATTCCCCTAAGCATATCGTAATTGCAAAGGTTCTGATTTTTATCTTCTGATTGGTTTATGTGTGTGATAAAATCTTTCCATAAAAAAGACAGTTCTACTTTTCCAGCACATGTTATTAAAACGTCTACTCCATTGTGTGCAGCTGTGTCGGGAAAGATGTGAAGAAAATCGAGATTTCTGCTCTCCTGCACACAGGGCCACATTAAGTATGATATCTTCAAGTGGCTCGTCAGCGAAATGAACCTCCCTAGAATCCCAGAGAGGCACAATAACGTGAAATAGCTCAAAGTTGGACCTCAATCCGGCAAACCTCAAATTATCAACCGTTTGCCTTTTATAAAGGCATTCGAAAGTGATCAGAATCTCAAAATGACTGCACTTTTAAAAAAGAAGAACATCCCGCTAGCCCCGGTGTCAAGGGCCGTCAAGAAAGAGGGCAGCAAGATCTTGAGGTCAATGGAGAGAGTTCTACTCAGCGACCATAAGCAAGAACAATGTCAAAGACGCTGTCATAGCCTCATCAATGACTTGAAGCGTCTTGGCAACGATTTCTTATTTTTTCTAAAGAAATTCCTACACGGGCGATCTTGTCTTTAACAAGCAGAACTAATACATGGGAATCTTTAGTCGCACATCTCCGAGGGCCGCTAAGGCTCTATGGTCAAGTACCTTGCCTTAATTATGATGCTTGGTTTTGTAGCTTTGAATAGCGAGAAGATGCCGCGGGTCTGGTTCGCGGATGTATTCAGGCTCACCGCGACCAATTACAGGGATATATTGGCCAAGAAAGTCCTGCGCTTGAAAATAAGGATCACGAAGAAGGCAGACTAAGTGTTTCAGGAGGACGGTGCCCCAGCCCATATGGCCAAGATCGAGTAGGAGTTGTTGGGGTTTAACATGAACTTCTGGTTGGAGGAGTTTTGGCCGATCTAGTCGGCCTACCTAAATCCCTTCGACTACCGTGTGTGAGCACATATCAAGGGCAAGTCCTGCAACGTCCGTCACAGCAACGTCGACGAATTGAAGTCTTCCGTCAACAGCGTGTGGGCCAGCATGAAGAAGGACTTAGTCCGTAACGTGCACGCAAACTTCAGGTCTCACCTGAAGCGCTTGCTTGGCATCCACTGCGGCAACATTGATTAATATTACAAATTAAACCCATTATTTTTTTGAAAAGATAAAAACTTGTCTAATTGAGATTCAATTCATAATAATAATCAAGATTTATTCACTTGCATTAATTTCCAAAGGTCTTTTCAAATTCTCTTCTCCAGCCATGATTAACTCAAATTTAATCTAGAAGAGATATTATTAGTAGTAGTACCAAGCAATGGCTTCGCTACTAAGATTAAAATTCAAAATCTAAAAAAAAGCAGCCATGGTTAAATTTTTAGAAAATTTCTGAACTTCGCCAATTATAATCATTTTAAAAAAGAACTCTAAACTAAATTTCTCCCCTTCAAAATATCACGTTGCTAATATATATATATATATATATATATATATATATATATATATATATATATATATATATATATATATATATAATAAATTTTCTGAACTTCACCATTTGTAATGCTTTGGGTTTTAAAAAATTCACAAAAATTTGATACTTATATTTATAAGTCATAACCAAACCTAGAGGAAATTATTATTCAAATACTCAAAAAAATCCCCTTCTTAAATTATAGAGTTAGTGATGATGATGATTATGATTATGAGCAACTTAAAACGACGGAGAGCAACCATCAAGAGTATCTCCCATATATATATATACCAATGGCCAAATGTATAAAGCATCCTATCGAACATTCATATAATGTACATAATTAGACATAATTAAATTGCATAAAAAACATTTTAAACAAAAATACATTAGTCTTTCTTACTACCTGAAAATTACTTTTATCTGATCTGATAACTTTATATGTTCAATTTCTGAAGACATTTTTTACAGATAGCGATAGCTTCTTCTTTGCCTCGCATCCCTTTAGTTCTTGATCTTTAAGTTTCCTTCTGACTTTTTTGGTCATATTTTTAAACTCGAAGCTTCATAAACACTCTATTAATTTCAGGGGCTTCGATAGTGAAGCCCAAATGGATAGACGTCTTAAAAGACACATACTGCTACTTCTCTTCCTTGATACAAAGCTCTTGGTCTATTGATATTGTTTTAGAGTGGATTGGAGAGCCTATCTTGAATATTCGAGTTTGTAGAAAGTTCTACTTAAAAGTTGGATTTGTGATATGTGTACTTCTGTAAGTTCTTTAGCTTTAGTTATATCATTTAATTAGAACAACTTTGAGTACTCACTAGTTATAAATTTAGGTTGAAGCATCTTAAATATTCTATAAATACTGATTTTAGAAAATATATATTTTTATTTATTACACACAATTTTTATAATACTAAATAATTTAGACTTATTAACTTAATATTCAAACATATTATGATTCATATTTATGAATACTATGATAAATTCTGAAAAGTTTGATTAAATATAATGTTAATATATGAATTTAGCCACGGAGGAATGCTAAAATTGAGATTAAATAAATGAAATACCAAAATATGCTAATTTTAGTCAGAATTTGGTAAATTTTATGAGATTTAAGAAGATTAGGTTTAAAAGGAAACAATAAGTATATTATCAAATTCTCATGTAAGAGAATCAATTCTCTGGCAGAAATTATAAAAGAGTATCATGATTGTAAATGAAAAATATTAGCGAAAATGACAGCATTGAAAGTAGTCGAAAAAATATTAAGCCTATGCAAACCAGAACTGCAGGAAACATTTAGAATGCTAATGAAATTCTTTTATGTCAGCAATATAGACCAGATAAAGAAAATGAGCGGGTATTTGCAAATCTCACAGTATTTTGCGTTCTTCAGTCTTTGAGGATAAACAAAACGATCCGCATTGAAAAAAAGAACGGAAGAGTGATGATCTTTAAAGCTTTATCCGATTCAGTGAAAATTAAATAAAAACTCACTTTTATAGTCTTCTTGCCTGTATCATCTGAAAACAAAATATAAATAAACAAAAGGAGTGGCTCCGACACTCTTCCTTACAGGAGGAGCCAGCACTTTGCACACGCAGATCTTTGGTCTGTGGCCAACGTCCTATCCATAGGCTTTGACAACGGCCGGATACTTATCTCC
This sequence comes from Ceratothoa steindachneri, assembly GCA_963969495.1. Classification (NCBI taxonomy): domain Eukaryota; kingdom Metazoa; phylum Arthropoda; class Malacostraca; order Isopoda; family Cymothoidae; genus Ceratothoa; species Ceratothoa steindachneri. The sequence goes on from OZ018320.1 coordinate 183,709,005, forward strand.
TAACAATTTACTCATGGTCTACTTACTTTTAAAATGTATGATTATTTTCTTGGCCTAGAGGAAAAAAAAAGCTATATCAGCTCTTTTCAAATAAGGAAAAAACAATTCTCTGGATTCTTTTATTGTTCATTTAAATTTGCCCTAAATAATTTAACTTTGCTTCATTCATTTTTAGGAGCTAGTAACTGTTTCCTCCTGACAAATATTAAAATAAAAAATCTATTTTAGGAATAACTTCGATGAAATTTTCGAATATACGAAAAAAGAGCAGCCATGCTTAAATTAAAAAATAAATATTCTGAACTTCACCTTTTGTAATTCTTTTTGTTTTAAAAATTTATAAAATATTCGACACTCATATTTATTTCTGAACTTCACCCTATTGTTTTTTTCTGACTCTAAACAAACTCTTATAACTGGATAAAAACATAAAATATACCTAGGTCGCAACCGAATTAAGGAAAAAATATGTTATTAATTCAACCACTTCAAAAAATCGTGTTCTTAAAATATAGTGTTATGGATGACTCATCACAAATTTTGATCCCAGGTGATGTAAAAAATGATTTAAAAAATCATGTAATCATTTCTCTAAAGCTCCCTGAAATAAAAGAAATTTGGGAAAATTAGATAAATCCAGGATCGTAAAGTTTTTATTTCCTTCTCAATGTGAATGTAACAGTGAAATAAGGAATATATAGCAGTTACATATGACCAAAACATGAAAATAAGAATTAACAAAAACAAAAATATAAGAAACATGCAATATCAGCAAAATATTACACATAAGCAGAGGGAGCTATATAAAGATACAGCAATACATTTTTTTTCTTTTGCAATTTAGGAGCCAATCTGGCGACTGCCTACTTGGGGAATAAGTCGCCATACTCACCAGAGCATACTACTAGGCTATAATAAAAAAATAAATAACGATATATAAATAAATAACAACGATAAAAAATAAAGGCTAAAAAACAAAAAAACAAACAAGACGCCAAAAAAACAAAACAAAGAAAAAAGGCATCAAGGAAGCGGGCCCCAGCGCCAGGAGTAGTCCCGCCTTCCCCCGGTGCAGGAACATGCAACCTAAAAAAACAAACAAATAGAGGAAAGGAGGCCAGCCTCCGCCAAAAATTTGTAAAGTCCACAAGTCGGTTTACATGAACCCGTCCCGAGTAGAAGGGACAAGCAGTAGCGACTCCGCTCGTCCCGGTACCGGGATAGGTAACATGCGCGGAGATAACCCAGACTGGGACATTCAACATGAATGTTCCGAAGAGTCTGGGGGACAACGCAGTTTCCACAGGATGGCTCAGTCGAGCACTCCATCAAATGGCGGTGCGTCCCGCGAGTGTGCCCAATTCAGAGAAGACAGAAAGCAACCTAAAGCCGTATCGGCATTGGGGGGTAGGTTCATGGGAACAGTCGCAGCGCAATGGCACGCAACTCTAAGTTCCCTTCGACCGACTCCGATCTTCATTGAAAAACAGCCCGGAGAGCTGCCAGTATTCCTACCATGCAATCCTTGTGAGGAAGAGTAAAACGGTGGCCTGGTCTTCCAGTTCTTGCAGACTCTTTGGTGCCCTCATCGGCGCACTCATTCCCCGCAATTCCTACAAGTCCAGGGACCTGGACAAGATAATCTCGATATCCGCCCAGATTGCTAAAACCGTAACGTTAGGATTTCACGTACCAAGGGCTGCATACATTTCAATACCCCGTTAGCACTTAGGGCAATTTGTGAGTCGGTATGAATCACACTTCCGGTCTACGAACAAGGCCCGTCGCGTCACCTCCCGTACCGAGCGGTGTATTGCAACCAACTCGGCCGTGAAGACAGACGCAGTGCCTGGCAGAGCCCCACTGACTTCAAACAGAGACGAGACGGCGTGGAAACCAACCCCTTTTTGGGACTTGGAGCCATCAATATACACTGACACGGTTCCATCGTAAAACGAAGTGGGCTCCAAAAAAGCCGAACGCAATACTGCCGGCACTGTAGAAGCTTTGGGGGCAGAGGCGTGGCGACAAATATTCAGAGGTAGTACCATCCAAGGTGGCATCTTGGGCAGAATCAGGGCTGCCACCGGCCCGAGAGCTATACGTAGCTATAGAAGGAGTTTTCTAGCCCAAAACCCAATGGTCTTAAGGTATGACTGGCGTATCTCGGCAGCATAGGCACCGTCGAGATAAGCTGCGAATGCAGTAAGAGCTGTTAGCGATTGAGGGAGGCACCGGCCTCGCGCGTACAGGCCAATTATGCACTGTGCACGGCGAAGAGCATGTGGCATCTTCCCATCTTTGACAAGAAGGCTCTGAAAAGGCAAACTGCGGAAGGCACCGGTCGGCAGGCGAAGACCGGTGTAGTGTACCGACTCCACATTCCGCATCCGTTGTCAAGCTTCAAATGAACAAGGGATCGATAAAAAAATAAGGCAATAGCCATATCAGCGCCCCAGGCGCTGAACGTCACGGAACGAAGAAGGTCCATGGGGCGGGTACCATAAACCCTAAGGCTGTGAATATTAGCCTCCCAGGTAACGGATCGGTTAAATAGAAGGCCAAGGAAATGGTGCGAGTTTACCCCTTCCAGGTCAACCCCATTTAGAAACAAATCTGGGTCAGGGTGCAGCTCTAGATGTCGGCAGAAGTGCCCCACCTTAGTCTTGGCCATGAAAAACTGAAGCATGTGCGCTGCGGCATAGCGAGAGACACGTTTCAATGCATAATGGAGTCAATGCTCGAGAGTTGGCATCTGGGCCACGCCAAATTAGATCGAAAGGTCGTCCGCGTAGAGCGTAGCGGTAAAATCTTCCGGCGGCACTGAATTGATGCCATTAATGCTCAGGGCAAAGAATGCGACACTAAAGATCCCGCATCCGGACACCCTCTTCCTGCTACATTGGGCACGAGAGGACCCCCCCCCCCCTCCTCTACCTGCACGCGGAATCGAAGATCTCTCAAAAATTCAGATATAAATATTGGGAGATGTCCCCTCACACCCATTGTGTGCAGTCTCCATGATACCGTATCGCCATGCAGTATTATAGGCCTTCTTCAGCTTGAGAAACATCGTGGTGTAGTGCCACGATGTTTCTCAACCTGAAGAAGGAAGTCCTCGCAGACAGCATTTTCAAAGGAGAGCATCCGACGTGGAACTTGCGGAAGCCACACTGTATAAAAGACATTTGGTGTCCGCTGTCCAGAAAGAAAGCTAATCTAACCTTTACCAATTTCTCCATCAACTTGCACACGCAGGAGGCTAGAGAGATTGGGAGGAAATCGGCCGGCGTAGAGTAATCTTTCCTAAGTTTGCGAAAAGCGGGAACAGTAGCGATTCGCTAAGAGTCTGGGAGGATACCCTCTACCCATATCCTTTTGAGAAAATCTAAAAAAATTGCCATGCCTAGCACTCTTAGGTGTGTCTTGGCGTACGGGACATCGTCTGGACATTGGGCGGTCTCCGCGCACGAAGCGAGAGCGGAACGCAGCTCACTCAATGTAAATCTGTCGTTGAAGGTTTCTCCGCCTCTGGAGGTAAAGTCCAGTCGGCGGCCTTTCGTGACATCACAAGCGCCATGAATGCTCGCGGAGCAAAATCGCGGCTAGATGGTGTGGAGAAAGCTGTGCGAAGGATTCCACCACGGACGCGCAGTCCGAGATCGCGGTCCCATTCTGTTGGAGAACGGGAGGGGGGTCTTGCGAGAACTTGCCCCAAATCCTTTTGACTCACTTCCACACCTCTGCCACTGTACTCGGCAGGGGAAAGTGAAGACGGTGGATCAACGATCCATCAACATCATGGTTCAAGTTATCACTCCATGCATTGCTCATTTATCCACATATTCTTGCAATACCCTATCTACAATGCTGCCATAGCGCGCCGTGCAAGACGACACCAAAAAATACAAGGACCCCATATCTGCGATGTCTGTGGAAGAGCCTGTGCTAACCTTCGAAAACTCTGCATCCATCAACGATCTCACAAAATACGATAATCATCAGCCAAACCTCATCAAAATCATCAATGTATGAAGTGACGTCGTCATCGGCAACGATGGACAACATTATCTTAAGCTAGGCCCCTTAAGTGAAGACACGTATGCCCGCCAAGAAGAGCGATGGGCGTGCTTAGAAATATACCGGAACCTAGCCCTAGCTCGACGAAATTCACCGACAGTGAAATCGTTCGGGCGGCGCTTATAGCCCATTTCGGTATAACGCTTATGTTTGAGGGCCGCCTCACACTTCGATAACTTCCATGAGAATAGTCGGCGTGCAAAACGGCCAGATATCTAGGAATATTAGTTAGTCCCACGGCGATGAGGTCGCCTGAAAAGCATTCTATGGCCTCATCTGCCCACCTAAACTCCTCGACTGAGATAAAGAAATCAGTTATTTCCTGAAATAAGATTTGAATAGGAAAGTGACCACCCCCCATCCAAAATCAGCTGTGCATCCGGAGAGCACAAAGATAAATCAACACAGGAAAATGAAGTGGTGCTCGGGTAGTGATGCATAAACTCATTCACATTTAGGACACTTATATCCAGCTGGTCGATCAGGTCGGCAAGGACTTGACTTCTAAGATTAATCGAGTAGTCTTCCCAGATGAGGTGTCTACCGTTCAGGTCTCTGAGCAAGAGAAATGACCTCTGCAGCCGTGCAACGACGCAGGAGAATTCTCCGGCGTCGAAGTCGGCTGACAAGGGAATGTACGCGGAAAAAACAGTATACCTCCTATCCAAGTGCAGCTGCACAGATAATGCATAAAAGAAGGTATCTAAAGCAAAGAGAAGAACGGGACAATATGGCGGGGGGAAATCGCACATCCCTTATACATCGGGAGTGTGGACAGGGGGCACGCGCCCAGAATGGGTCATGCAAAAAGATAGCCAACGAGGAACGGGAGGAGACGAGCCTCCGCAGCTCCTCTCAGTTGGCCCGAAGTCCACGGCAATTCCATTGAAGGAATATGCTCTCCAAGCCTAGATCGTAAGAGATGCGGGGCCCCTCTTCAAAGTGAAGGCCCTCACGGGAATGGCCGTAGCTTCTAAGAGGCAAAGTACCGGGTGTGGTTGTCCGGACAATGCGGTGAAGGAGCTGTCGTCTCCGAGGACCTATCTGGGGATGTCGGGCTCGCCATGTGAGTCTATTCTTCCCCCCGCCTCGAAACCTTATGCGAGCTTCGAAAGTGGAGAGTCCCTCATTTGGAGGATCCAACGTCTTCGAGCGACCCAGCCTACCACTGGGTGTGGGCGAACGAGCCGAATCTCCTTTATTGTTACTCTCATTTCGGGGGGCAGCTTTCGGAACCCCAGAACGGAATCGAGGTTCCGTTTTGTGCAGTTCTGGTCTTCGTGTTTGGCTCCCCACCAGGAAGAGCAACGTGGCCGGACGTGCCGACCTTTGCTTGATCGCTTACCGAAACGGTAGCAGACCCGTCCATCCCCGCGGCCCTCCTATTTTTAGGAGAAGAGGGTGGAGAGTGAACCTGCTTCTCTCCTCTGCCTGTAAGAGCACGTAGGCCAGATGGGCCGGCCTCGGCAAGATCCTTATCTGAAATAGAGAAGGTCCTGCCCATCACAGGAGTACCAGCCGGGGGAGGAGATCCCAGAACACCTTGTGAGGCGTCCCAAGAAGAGCTTGCATAGGGATAGACTCGGGTTCTGTGCTTGGAACCTAGCCTGGGTTCGATCCCATGAAAGATCGTAACCTCTGGGACTAGGTCACTTCAGAGACCATGTCCATCTCAATGGGGGCCTCCATGTGCTTCCCTTCATCCTCCGAGACCACAGGTCCTATTCGTAGTACATTTGGTCGTCTTGTCTTTGCGACCCCCTCTAAGCTTACCATGCGCACCCCTAGGTCTTTGGAAGGCAGGGCCTATCGTGCTGCTCCAACCGAGAGCAGTCAATTATGGGCCGCCTGCCTACCATCTTGGCAGTCCCCTTGGAAATCAGAGGGGCGGGGGCTGCCGCTAAAAAAAGCGAGCCACCTTAGTGCGACTCCAGAGAAGGGGGTGAGAGGGTTACCTATGCAAGCACAAAGGGGAAGAGCTCCATTTTTTTCCGTGGATCTGCCTGAGGGTGGCTCTGTTAATGGTCGATGGGATAGTAGAGAGGGAGTATTATTATTTTTTTCAAATCATCATTGGGCATGGTGACCCCCTTTATAGCACGGGATGCAAACGCTCATTACCTTACGCAGTAGCCGACTCTGCAAGGCGTGAACACGGGGCCGGTAGAACCTGCTCCCACCATTTGATTACACTTATCCCGCCTAGTGAATTGGCTGCCCATCAGCTTAGCGACTCCACATTGGGCACGGCGTAAAAATTGATGGAGATAGAACGGAGAATAAAAGGGGATGTGAGAAAGGTTTGGGTGGAGATGAAGCAGGTTGCTTAAAAACCAACCACCCCAAGCCGGAGCTCAGGGGTGAGAGAACGTTGTCCCCTCCCCCCTCAGCTACGATCCGGGATAGTTGGGTGAGAGGAAGCTGATCGGCGTCTACCTTGTGAAGTTAGAGGCCGACCAAAGAAAGTTGTGGGAGAGGTTGTAGGGAAACTGGGGAAGTAGGGTAAAAACGCAGGCTGTCAAAAAGAAGGAGAAGAGGCTAAGCTGGGGTCGGACGAGGCGCTGAGTTCCGTCAAAACGGTGGCCAGGTAGGCAACTCGGCGTCCCCTTTACGGGGGTAACACCAACAGAGAAAGGAAGCTTGCTAGCGTATCTATAATCACGGCAGTGATGCAAGCATTTATGCTTGGAGGCTGATTGGAGACCCCTTAAGGCCTCTTTCAGGTCGTTATAAGTGCTCTCTTCGAACATCAAATCTAAAAGTCTTACTTTCTTCATGGAAGAATCGTCATGTATTTACGTGGTCATCAGTCAATCTCTTTACTCGTCAAGTGTGATTGTGTTTGTCTCGGGCTAATAGATAACAAGATTTCCTAAGTTCAGGGAGCTTTGATCACAGATCTTTTTGATATTTCTTTTGGGGATATTATGGCAAGTCTATCAGCTGTAAACTATCAATTTGAATTAAGTATAGTTCTCTTAATTTTGCATATAAGCTACACTTCTAATTATACCTTCTACTACGCTGATTTATGGTCATGAGCTTATCAAATGAAGCTTTGTATTAACGATTTTCCTTCATTTATTCAAGGAAATTACGTCCAATGACTTTAATCAATGTCCAATTAATATATTAAATCGGTTCGTCTTGATATTAATATTTGGGTATGTGAATTCAAGCAATCATTATTAGTAATGGCAGGTCGTGGTTTGAATATTCTTCTGACTCAGTAAAGGAGGTGATCTTGCCACATGATGTAAGGCTCCTACCACTTAAACACATAGTGGGTAAGCGAAGGAGGTTCATGTAAGAAGGGATGCACATGCAGACATCAATTTTGTATGGTGCTTTCTTATCTTATTTAAATTCATTTAACGAACAATTTCAAACTTTTAAAAGAAATGAAATATTCACTGATGAAAAATGAAAAAAAATAGTAAATTTTTTAAAATCCTCACAATCTACAATTTAACGGAGTGAATAAATTCTCGTGAATTGTTTGCTTTTCTTGCATTTTACTCTCATTATTGGCAAATTTGTGTCTGTTTTCACTTTTCTTACAAACCTAGTTCAATAGAACATTTTGAATAAACTACGAATAAATGGGAGTACAAAATCAAAAGAATTAATAATAAGCAGAGAATGGTGTATGAATGAGATGGGGATGAGAAAAACTGCAAAATTTGGTCCTACGAACTCAATTCTGTACCTAAGATACAGAATTTCAGAATCTCAGCGACCAAGTTTTCATAAATTAACACAAGAATTCTAAAAAAAGAAGCAAAATAAAAGAGAGTGAGAGTAATAATCTTTCTCTGGCCGAACAGTTTTAATCTTTGTGCCTTTCTCGTTTCTCAGAACTACGTTTTCTCTTTCTCCTGGTTTACTTCCTTTATAACTGTTTTTAAGCTTCCACGTTGATTTCACCATACACTCATTACCTACAAAGTTGAATATCTAAAAGACTTAATACATCTCTGCCATTCTTTTTCTTCTCAGTTGCTCTTATTTTAGTTCATCAAGATCTTATTTGCTTCCTGAATAATCGGGAATTCCCTGCTCATGCCGTTAGGCGCTTGAATAGTCTGTTATATGATATTCCATCTTCTTCAATACATTTTACATTCGTGTCCGATTTAAGGCCTCATCTCTTACATAAGGCTTTGTATTCCCATTGACTTTATTCCTCTTTTCTTGTTTTCTGTCCTAAAACTGTGCCTCTCCTATGGTTCTAGTTCTCTTAGAGCACCATAGGTTTTCGGCGGCAATTTTCATTTTGTTGAAAAGTTTATCATTTTATTAGATGGACGCTATTAAACCTGCGAATATTAAAAACCTGTTGTGGAGCTCTAATAATATCGACAGAATTTGATAATATTTATTATAAAGTTTTAATGGCTTTAATTAGTTGTGTTAATTTATATAATAATTTTGTTGGCTTTGTTTTTTGTCTTCATTTGCTGTGCTATTTTCTCCTACGGGATTCTTGAAGTTTTGCTGTTAAAATTCTTCCTTTATTTTTAAAATTAGATTATAATTATATATAAAAGGAATTACTCAGGAAAACTTTCACAAATAATCAGTGAGCCAAAATCGTGGAATTTTATTTTTGATTGAACTAATCCATCATTTGCACAAGGAGAATATTATCTATACTTCAATGTCAAAAAAACAACATTTGATTTGTCGCTTGATTCAACGTTTTATGCATTATGGTTCAGTAAGTGATTTGCCTCGATAGTGAAGAACACGAACTGTGAGGGTGCAAATGAATCGTGAACGCGCCGAGGCAGTATTGATAAAGAACCAGGAACATCGATTCACTGATGCTCTGACCAGGTCGTGATTTCTCGGGCGTCCTTGCATCACATATCATGAGAGGATTTGCACTTGTACCCATACAAACCGCAATTGGTACATAAGTTACGACCGATAGATCATCCACAACGCTTAAATTACTCGGTATACATTAGGAGGCTGGCTACTGAAGATAAAAATTGTTCCTAAGCTGATTTTGTGTGACGATTACATAATCCAAGGAATATTGATCAACGCGAGTTTCATCCTCACAAATGCACACTCTATTGTAGTGTAACGTCCTAAAGGAACATTGGCCCTTTTTTTAAAAAAAATGAAAATGTCAAATTAATGACAATCACTAATAAGCGGTATCAAATCATGATCTAGATTTATTTGAACCCATTATTACAGTACTAACCTGATATGTGGTTTCAACAAGATAGAGCCACCGCTCACATGACTCGAGCATCAATGGAGCTTGTAAGGCAAACCTTTGGTCAGCGAAAGAAATTATGAAATTTCTTGGCACATCGTTCTCATTATCTTATGTCTTCCAATTATTTTTTTAGAGATACTTTAAGGAGTGTGTATAGGTCAATAATCCATAGACAATTCAGCAACTCAAAGTTAACATGTGTGCATAAATTTGAGTGATGCAGACAGAGTTACTACCCACGATATTTGAGGATGCAATCAAAGTAAAATGGAGGACATTTACCTCGTATAATTTTCCTAATTAAATGTGAATATATTTTCAATGTTTGAATTTTTTATTCTGTATAAATTTATTTTGTAAAACAAAATAATGTAGTAATTTTAATATTTTAATATCCTTAGGTGACTTTTGGGATGCCCCGTATAATTACTAGATTTAAACCTATATCCTCAATGGCTTTTTGATTTTTAAGTAAAAAAAATGACAAGAGTGATTCTTGTATAAATGCTCAGTTTAATCAAACTAAACCACCTTTTATTTTTTACTATGAATAATTCGATGCTATGTCTGTCCAGTTTCTCGAACAGGAGAAAACTGGCGCTTAGTGAAAATTTAAGGAAACTGAGTGGCTGAAAAACTTCAAAAAGTTATCCAGGTTAAGGAAATTAAATGAAATTTCATCTCTTCTATCTAGAGCCAAACAAAACATAGGTGAATAAATGAGTTTCTTTTTAGAGAAAATAACTTCGCTTTGATGAGGTGTCAAAAAAGAGAGAAGGAATATGAATAAAAAATGCAACAAAATCAAAATGTAAAGAACTACGAAGTTAAGTGTTACCACATTAAATGTTGTAGCGTGAAAACAGAATTTCAGAATCTTAGTGATGAATTGCTTACTAAAGAACACAAGTGTTCTAACAAACTGAGGCAGGACTGTTGTTTTGAGAGCCATGATAGATCTGAATTAGGGTGAAGGAACCTGTAAGTACTCCTTTAACAAGATAAAACATAGGCCCACTTCCCCAAAGAAAGCGAAACCCAGCAGGATTTTTGCCAAATTTTGAAATATTTCTATAGATGTAAATTTAATCATGTGAAAAAATAATAAAGGTACACGTCCCTAGTAGACAATTTGGTTCGCGAGGTACCTAAAGATCGTGAAACTGTTCTTTGATAGAAAACATGGTAAATGTATGCAAAGGCGAGTGAATCCTGAGAAGAGTAAAATCTCGTCAAAATGAAGTTCAACATGCAGAATTTGGCAGTCACTATTGTCAACAAGGATAATATCTAAAATAAAACACAAATAAAATTACAATAATTGGAACTAGATCAATTTACATTCATCCAACCAGAGGAAGAAAATATATGTATGTTAATGAAATCGTCTGATAAAAAAATGGGAAAATTAACCGTTTGATCCATGTCATGTTTAAAGATTGGGCTCGCATATGAGATATAAATGTAAATGTAGTTTATTACGATGACATAAAGGCTTCTGATAACATTCTAGTTAAAGTCTCTTGATAAAGGAAAAACAGATTGAAGACTTCTTTAACTTAGAAAAGAATCGTATGAAGATAGAATGAAGCGCCTCAATTTACTTCACATGGTGATAGTCTTTTGCACGGTCAAATTATGAAGTTTTTATAATACTAAACTGGTTCAACAATATAAATTATGAATCAATACCTGAGCTTGATAACCAATCGATCACTAGGAATAAGTGTCAAAAGCTACTAATTATAAGATTTAACAGAGCGATACCAAAAGATATATTTACATATAAAATAACAAACTTTAAATAACTTGCTAGAAATATCGTTGATAGCACCAGGGTAAATATTTAAAAAAATAAAATAGATTAAAGATACATAAAATATTACATTATATCAATAAGAGTTGTAAAACTAAGCGCCTCCCTTCTTTTAACCTATCTTTTCCTTGGACTTCCAGTCTTTCGTCAACGAGCCTCAAGCGGGTCAGAGCGGCTTTCCTGGTTCGTAATTTTGTAACCATTTTTCAAATTAAATTTCTGGAGGCGAGCAAATTTTGGGAGCTTTCTGTTTAGTTTATGGTCAAAGAATTAGATTACAATATTTTATTTTTTTATAAAGTGATTTTAAAATTAAAAACTTTTACTGTATGAGTTCTGCCTTTTTCATTGGGTTTGGGTGGGAGGTAGAATATTCAGGATTGTTTCCTTACTCTTGGGCGGTGAAAAAATAAATATTCAGGTAATTACGATTTTTGTTCATTTTATTAATATAAAACGCTATGTGTCTGGTATGGACACTGATTACTTTGAGCATATTTCTATTACTGACCATTAATTAGCTTAGTTTTCTTGAATCAATGTTGTTTATTATCAAAATAATTGTATTCAATCCGGGGCACCATCTCATAAATCATTCTGCGTGCATCAAAATTGCTTAATATGCAAGAACCAAGGTAAGTTTTGCTCAGGCCTAATTTCCCACATTTTCTTCAAAATAAAAGTATCCCTTATACACCGGTATCTCTTATGCCCCGAGAAATATAGTACATCATATGCCTATTTTTTTGTAGGGGATTTATGAATTGCACACTGCAGGTTTCATCTCTACATATTCTGCTCGGATCTCCCCTGCCACCCTATGGTATCGTAAGCTACCCTTATTGTCATTAATATAAGCTTATCTGTGAGCTTATCTGTGAATTTCAGAAATGAAAAATAGGGATATACTAAAATATGAACTCCTTTCCCTTGAATTCATTTCTAATATAAAGCTTCCCCTCTGCAAATCTGTCACGCATGTCTTTTTATATTCTTGCTATTTTATAAGGTTGGACAATTTATTAGTGCTATGATCCACGAAGAATACCTGTGAATATTTCGGTACCTTTACCTATTTAAAACTTATCAATCCATATATGTCTCCTCTTCTGTAAGGCAGAGTACCTTGATAATTGAACAAAATAAGCGAAATTTTATTGTATTTGTATGAAATATATTTATAAGAATATACTGAAAGTCATATGAATAACAGGTAGAAATAGACACGTTATTTATGATATTATACATAGCAAAAGTCAGAATAATATGTATTTTGTTACATTTGATTAATTAAACTTCACCTTTAATATTTACCTTATATATATATATATATATATATATATATATATATATATATATATATATATATATATATATATATATATATATATATATATAAATATATATATATATATATATATATATATATATATATATATATATATATATATAATATATATATAATATATATATATATATATATATATATATATATATATATATATATATATATATATATATATCTTCCCTTTTCTTCCACTTCTCTATCTCTTTAAGCCCTGATCGGGTACTCAGTTTTCATTCTTTTTCTTTTTTCCACCTTAGAAGTTGACTGTAATACCGAGCCGATTGGATGGAACTATTAGTGTGTATGTGTGTTACCGCACAGGGTTGTGTGATGCGTTTAGTTCAGTAGCATGCTTTAGTGTTAAGTGCCTGCTTTGCTTGCCTTCTCGCTTGCAGCTTCTGCCACTGGCTAGCTCTTGTATTGAAAAGCGAAGCCGAGTGCGTAAGCCTTTTCCTGTCAGTACATAGCCTCTTCATTACCAAGACTCCTGATATGCCTCCTCGTGGCCACACACGATAGCTGGGTGTCTCTTAGCCCCAAGCTAAATCAGCAGGGAATCTCGGAGCAGCAGTTAGCCCCAGAGGTACGATGTGTATGTACACCGGTGTATGGACATGCCACCGAGGATAAAGCTTGGTCGTCTCGAAGACTGCCCACATTCCCACCCGTTTAAACCTAGTGCAGGTTTGATGCACAAACAAACCGACCCTAATTAAGTCCCGCGGCGATTGCTCTCCGGTGGTGGGGGCTCACCCTGGATGAGGGATGGCTCTTAGCTGGACAGCTGCACGTTGGCGGCGGAGGCGAATATGGTCGTTCTCTTCTGGGACAAGGCAGCAGCAGAGACCGGTGTCAACCTTAGTGACTAGAGCACTATTTAGGTTCACACTGCTTACCCCAGTGAAATGGGAGGGGCATAGAAAAGGTTGCCTAAACATTTCCTGCATTAAAAACCTGTCTGGGCATGTAGCCACGCTTGCCGGATGATCCCCTTTTACGTGGTCATAAAACAAAGAAACCTAACATTAAAGTCACAGCTTAGAACGTCCATACCATGCTCTACTCAAACCTACCCACGGACAGACCAGTTAGATGCACTGCTCTCATCGTACAGGAACTGGTCCGTTACAACGTAAACATTGCTACTAATTCAGAGACAAGACTTTCAGATGAAGGCATCCTGACCGAAGCCCAAGGTGGCTACACCTTCTCCTGAAAAGGATACCCTACACAAGAACAAAGACTCCACAGCGTCAGTTTTGCGTTCAATAATTCCCTTGAGCGCCTGATTCAAGACAAGCCAAATGCTCTTCCGACACGCTTCATGAAGATGAGGGTTCCCCCCTCTAGGGACCGACATGCAACCATCTTCAGCTGCTATGCTCCAACTCTTGACAGCCCTGAGGCACACAAGGATGCATTCACAAACAGCTAGACACGGAGTTACAGAGTACGCCAGCCATTGACAAAATGTAGTGCTAGGAGACTTCAACGCATGGAGTTATCGGTGGGCACGGTACTGGTAAAGTCAACGCCAATGTCCAGCTACTGCTATCCCTCTGCTGACAGAAATAGCTTGTCATCACCAACACTCTCTCAAGACGAAAGATATATAAAAGAAACTTGGAAACACCCTCGGTCTGGGCAGTTGTATATGCTGGATTACGTGATCGTCAGGCTTCGCGACCGGCCAGATGTCCTGCTCACCTGGGCCATGCATGATGATGAATGCTGGATGGACTACCACCTGGTTCGGAGCTTTCTGTTCCTCCGCAAACGAGTGCCTAACAGAAAATGACCCGCAAAGAAGAAGCTCAACTGTGTCAGAAGATGTAAAAACTAACCTGGCTGCAGTCATCTCTCACCGTATGGCTGATGCTCACGTCATCGAAGAACTCGATGATTCTGTTGAGGACGGTTGGACTCATTTCGCACAGACTGTCTCATATGCTGCAAAAGAGGTCCTTGGTTTTAATGAGTGAAAGAACAAGGATTGGTTGAACTAAAATATTACTGACATTCATGAGCTTCTGGAAACAAAAAAAGTTACATTAGACTTCCTAAACAACCCTTTATCAGATTACTTGAAACGACAAGTGGCAAAGCAAGAGGCCTGAAGCTCAGCTAAAAGTTGCTGCAGATCTACAAGGCTTCGCTGACTCTGGGGACCTCCAGAATATACAGATGACTAGTAATAGTCTCCCATTAACATGAGAATTTACAAGAAGCACTGGATGGCATCTACGACATCTATAGTACTCTTGGGATTGTCATCCACACCGATAAAATAGAGGTGAGGAACCTTTGGTTCGATGCTGCCCCGCAGGTGGTGCCTGTGATGAGTGTCGCAGGAGTTGATTTCTTTGTTGATGAGAAGGTGAACAGGAGACTCAACAATGCATCGGCATCCTTCGGCAGGAGCATCAAGCGGGTGATCCAGAACCACAACCTCCGACTTGCAACGAAAATTGCTGTCTACAGAGCTGTCTGTCTCAGAATGCTACTGTACAGAAGTGAAACATTCACTCTATACCGGAAACAGATCAAGCTCCTGGAAGTTTTCCACATGCACTGAATCAAAATTTCTCGTTCTCATTTAGGCAAAACTGCTTACCCCGCACTGATATGCTAGAGCGTACTGGTATCTCAATTATTGAGTGCCTCCTCCTTAGCAGACAGCTGAAATGGCTGGGATACGTGCTTCAAATGCCCACTAATCGTTTGCCAAAACGCACCCTCTACGAACAACTGACAGGGGGAAGGTGCACCTGCGCTGGTCCGAAAAAGAGGTTTAAAAATCAACCTAAGAGGACACTGAAGAACTTCAACATCAACCCAGCCCATCCTTAAGTTGTAGCTGCCGACAGAGCCACATGGCATTCTGCCTGTCTTCGAGGAGCAACCAAATTTGAGATGAAACGAACTCAATAACGGAATGAGCGTCGTCATAGGCCTCACGAGAAGGCACTTCAACCCCATCTACCCCTGGCTCCAGACCTCATGTGACCTGAGTGTAGACGCCGCTGTGGCTCTTACATCGGCCTTAACAGTCATGGGCGAACCCAGAAAACGAGACTACTATGAAGGCATCCGTCATCATCAACCTCGTTGGACTTCCCAAAGCAAAAAGCAAGGGAGGAACTTTTTTAAGAGAATTGTAGAGAAGGAAAATATCAACTTCATTTTCTGTGCATTCAAAGAGGAAATACATCTTGGAGGGGTGAAAAGGATTGTGTATTCATTGTTCTGAATGTATCACGGTGAAGAGCTGGAATAAAACACAGATGGAAGTGCATAAGGTAGAGAAAGAAAGAAGTCGGATATCTTTTCAGGGAAGGTGTCGTAGGGTCAGGTTCTATCTTCTGAACTACGTTTGACTTCCGAGTCTCGGAACGGTTGGCAAAAGGCACGCGGCATAGTTCTGCAGTTGAGCCTTGTCTCGAATAATGCAATTAAACTTTGAGTTCCAATAAATCTCTAAGAGTGACTAATTATACATGGCAGAATTAATTCAACTATCTGGAAGGTTCTGTATATCAAACTGGACGAAACAAAATAAACTTTACTGCTGTACATACACAAATAAAATACTGGACATGAAAGATAATCAAAAATAAAATAATGGACAGGTAAGATAAATCAAGGTATACACGCTCGGCCGCACACGACCAACAACAATTTTCTCTTTTCGTGTCTTCGAGCTCTTGGGGTATGAGAGACCGAGAGAAAGAAGTTTTAAAGAGAGACAAAATAGACTTATTAAAAAAAATCATGGCTGAGTCTTGTTTAAGTACAGAATTATTCAGAGGGCAATGAATGTTTTAGTAGATATTTAACAATTATCCCACTTAATTCCCGTCTACGCTCGGCTAACAATCAGAACCTGCAGGCCTTACCTTATGCGATGTCTCCTCTTAGCAGAATACTAATTTATTCAGGCCAATGCTTTATTATATATACAGAGCCCCGGTAATGAAAGTTACAGAGCTACCGGAAGGGAAATTTTGCCATATCTATATAGAGGGGCGCCGGAAGATGTATTTTGCGTAATCTATATCGAGTATCGCCGGAAGTGAACTTAAAGCTTCTCGCCATTTCACGGAATCTCTCGTTGTTACGATTAGGCTTGCTATAGACTGTGTTATCGGACGGAAGTGACGCCAAAAGAAGCCGATTGCAGGTTTTTCCTGTCCTACGCGTCTCTCTCTGACATCTCCCTTTCAAGTAGGAGTGACATCCATTAATAATTCAATCTTAAGGTGGTACCTAGGCCAACTAGGAGTATATGTACAGGACATCGTAATTTAGAAACAAAGAATAATGCATGATAATTAATTCGTGGGTAAAATTTCCAAATAGAAACTGAAGAGTACATACGTATAGAGATTTATATTACAAAAGAAAATATCCATAATTATCAATGAATACCTTTAAAAATGAGGCTCACTTTCCTCGAATCCATAAGCAATAATATTAACAAAATCATTACAGAGAAAATAAATCAAAAGGGTACAGGATTCCTTAAACCTAAGTGGGTATACTAAATGGGCATATGTACATTAAAAATAAATCTCAAAATTAGAAAAATCGACTTTCAATCAGGATCAGCTCGAAACAGAATTCAATGAATTCCAGCTATACAGTTTTCGGAGCCTTTAATATACAGGATCTTAAATTGGAATTCTTGTTTTTTTTACATTTCGGAGGTAAAATAAGGGTTTATGATCAGTTTCTATGATAAATTCTTTCCTTACCAGAAACATTTTAAATTTTTAATTCCTCAGACTATCGCGAGGGCCTCTCGTTCAGTCACAGCCAAGTTTTTTTTCTCGTGGTAGCAATATTTGGCTTGCATACGCATTGGGAAAGCTCTCATCGTTTTCCTCGTATTGAACGAGAACACGATCTATTCCTTCGTTGCTTGCATCTGTTCGTATGTCAAATAGTTCTTCGAGGTTAGGCAAGCGTAATATGAGTGCAAACGCAAGTTTCTCTTTGAGATAATTGAAACACTTAATCGTCAGTGATTTCCGATGATTCACCTCAAAAAGTTTGTCGAAGGGAGTGAGGTATGATCTCTTCTCCTTCCTTGTTGCACTTCAGTCCTAGACGTAATGGAAGTCGTTTCGCTTTTGGACCTGATCATTTGCAGCTTATGCAAACGAATTTCTCTCTTTCTTCTCTTTCTTTCCCTTCTCTTCTTTCTTCACGTTCTTTCTCTCTTCCTTTCTCTTCTCTTTCCAGTGTTCTCGCTTGCACTGCTCTCTTTTCCTCTTGGATGTTTGCCATTAAATCCTTTTCATTCAATCCGAGAGACTCACCTTGTGCTTTGAAGACTTAGAAAGACGACATGGTGCTTGTTCACAAAACTTTACGCAAAAATATAAAACACACCAACCGCAAAAGAAAGAAGCAGAGTTTTCGAACCCTTTTGCTTTGAAGATTAATTAGATTAATTTCTCAAAAGCACAAACGGAAGTGCAAACGGGTTTTGCTTAACCCGAAAAAATCAAACGGAAAACAACGCCTCACTAAATATTCGCACTATTCGAATTTTATTCCGTTCGTTCACTCGGAATAATTTCTTTGACTGAAGTCGAGATTTTAGCACTATTTTCTTATTTTAGCTTTGCTGTGATTGAGACGATATGGCATCGGCGTCTTAACCCTTAAAGTACGCTATAAACTAAACACGGCGGATATTAGGTGTTCGAGGGCAGCACGAGGGGGAGAGCACTGAGCTCAAGTAATTTCCAACAGCACGGGTTGAGTTTGCACTTAAGGCCGATTCGTACTCGACCTGTTAGAGTTATGACGGAAAATACAACCTGTATTACAATAACCACAGTCAGCTTCAAAAGTAGGTGTGAGGGAATTCCACGTGGAATTTCTTTTCCAGCACGAAAGTTCCATGTGCTGGAGAAGGTTCTGTTAGGATTAAATTGGTAAGCCTACCCCCCTCCCCTCTTCCAAAAGCGGTAGCCTTAAACCGCGTCCACTACGGTCCACCTTTACACGGGTAAAAATCGCCTCGGCAAGAAGATTCGAGGCCATTCGAGAGTAGGGCTGTTTCCCACTCACCCTCACGGGAAGAGCCTCGGACTTATATAGGGCTCGTCTCCCATGAGGCAGACACAGAGTTGAGAAGTCTCGCCCGGACCCAAGAAAATTCCCCTAGTTCCAAGTCAGGTGCTAACAACGAAGCAAAGTGACGGCTGAACTATTTGTGTGTTGGAATTAGCCCCAGCCAGTGAGGTAATTCCATTTAACGATCGCTACCGAGCGATTTTATCGACTTCAATCATCAACTCCTGTCGAAGCCCTCCTCGTTCGCCCCTTGTTTTCGGGTCGCCGATATACTCTCCCCTGGACCGGACCTTACCGCCATCCCCCCTCCTTTGGAGAACCGTCATCACTTTAACTTCCCGCTCAGAAGCTCCGAGCGCCTTCACCTCACGTGCAGAAGGAATCCGTGAAGCCTTACCCCGACGTCTCACCTGGAATCCTCCGTAAGCCAACCCCTCTCTTCCTTCAGTAACCCATTTGAGTTAATCCACCCCCTCGTTTACCGGTGTAATTTTGCCCATTAATCCATCTGATTTAATTTTGCCCATTAATTCTCTGATGTAATTTTGCCAAGCAATTCTCTCATTATTTTTATGTAAATAAAATTATATTGTTGTACATGCCTCTTTAAATAACCTTGAGCTTTGCCAGTGCCCATATTTTACCTGACCTCGTTGCACTCTTATCTCGCTATTCTGCTCTTCTAAACTTGTGGTGTTCCGTCCCTTTGTCGGTTTGCCTTTAAGTTTTTGGTGTTTCCTTCATAGATATAATATGGTATTGATGTAATGTAATGTCATACCACAACAGTAGGGATCGAGAGAGTACTTGCCGGAGAGAAAGGTGAGCTCGAGATGTCTCATCGTTTGTTTCTTTTTTTCTCTTTTCTTGTCTTCGGGCTCTTGGGGTATGGGAGCACGAGAGAAAGAAGCTTTAAAGAGAGACAAAATAGATACTCTTAAGTATAATGCAAGCAATTAGGGCACTGTGACGTATTACAAAAATTATGGCCGGGTCTTGTTTAAGTACAGAATTATTCAGAGGAAAATGAATGTTTAGTTAATATTTAACAACTTAGTTCCCGCCTACGCTCGGCTAGAAATCAGAGCCTGCAGCCTTGCCTTATGCGACGTCTCCTCTTAGCAGAATATTAATCTACCCAGGCCAATGCTTTACTATACTGTATATACAAAGCTTAGGAAGTGAAAGTTACAGCGGCGCCGGAAGGGGGATTTTTCTTAATCTATATAGAGAGGCGCTGGAAGTGAATTTAAGCTTCACGCTATGTCGTGGAATCTCTCGTTGTTACGATTTGGCTGACAATAGGCCGTGTAATCGGACGGAAGTGACCTCAGAAAAATCCGATCGCGGATTCTTCCTGTCCTACGCGTCTCTCTCTCTGTCTCTGATAAAAGCAATCACATTTATTCTCCTCTTTGCAAGGTGACTAGTCTCTACTTTCAGATGCGACCATTTGAGTCATGCAACGTCTTGTTTTAGGCAGTGAAGCTCCACCTTTCGGTAGCGTCGCTTTTTTCAGTATCTGCTATTCATCTTTATCTAAATGTAGAGAAACCCGTCGGAACTTCCTCATGCATTTTCCACGCAACTTCTTCTGAGATTTTATTTTAATAAATATATATTGGCAAATAGAGTGATGGATATAATGAAGTTGTTAGTGTTTCTAAAAGAAACAAGACATAAAAACAAGTATGTTGTTTTGGACTTGAACAAAAATATAAGAGTATATAGTATCCACAAAGGTGAATAATCTTAGAAGTAGGAAATATTAGGGTTGAGAATTATTTTTGTTGCATTTATCCCCAGGAGGAAGCAGATGAGCTCTCCTTCCTCCGACCGCTTTTCAGATTAAGTAGGAAAGCTTTTGATCCTACCACCTGTATTGAGGGCCCCGTTAACGTTACCACAATTAAGTGGTGCCATGCATGCAATGGGACTGTCCGAGGTTTTTAGGTTAGAATGGAGAGAGGCTGTTTCGTGCTGTGGGCATTTCATAACACTTCATGTGCCAGACGTCCATCCAACGGTTAGTAGGTGGGTGTAGGATTATTCAATCCAAGTTCGAGGATCGTGTCATCTCGACTTGGAAATCACTGACCACCCAACATCTCCATTCATTCTTGCCCTACAGAGTTTTGAAAGCACAGCCTTGCCTAATGGGCCGTCGGCACTGGGTTATTCCGATAGGACGGTCAATCCCTCCTATGTGTACACAACTTAACAGGGTATTGAGACTGAAAAGGTGAGGTCGTCCGAATATCCGACTACTGCGCTCTGCTAAAGAACCAACGGATACAGCACTTTTACTTGTTTAGTGACTGACTTTTGAGCACTGCTTACATAGACGAACGCCTATTCTGGAAGTCTTACCGTGAACACAGTTTCATCCTTCAAAAATAAAATATACTTTTTACGTCGAACCCACGTAATTCAATGAGGGTTTAAGCATCTCACAGCTCCCGTCCATCACTCTGCGTGCGAACCCGCTCGGATGCCTGCCATTCATTGATTTCGTCTTAACTATGCCGGCCACTTGGATTGGCATAATTAAGGGCATATGTGAAAACTGGTTTGAGGCCTATCCCACAGCAGAAGCGTAAGTTAGAAATCGTCTCGATACTGGGGCATAACTGCGAGTCCCGGACGGAGGAGAAATCCTCATCGCCCGTGAGGGGGTGGCAAAAACTTAGCTGTTGTTGATTCGGCTGCTATGCATTAAGTCCACTAAGCTCAACCCTCTGAGGTCCCCACCCGAGACCCACCCCATTTATCTATCACCCATCATACTGGCAGCATACGAGCGGGGGAACAACAGGAAAATGGACGGGGACGTTTCTCACCATTAATTGGACCCGTTCACAAGCTTACTTATACCATCCTTTACCTCCTTTACCACACCCTAACTTTCTTTTCATACACAAAATACATATTAATTACACTTTACTTACAGGGAATAAAGGAATTAGAAGAGGAACACGACGACCATGGAGGCCCTCACTAAGAGGGTCCCCTTAAGGACCATGCCGGAATGCAGATCCCAACCAAGAAGAACCTTTGCGAAATCCTATATATCGAGCTCAAGGTGGCACTGGTGAAACTCATCGAAGTTTCATCGAGATTCATCGCCATGCGTGCCAAGACGAAGGATGTGGACCAGCTCCTATCAGAAGAGGAAGCGAGAGTCCTGAAGAACACCGGACTAGAAGCCAAACCCCCCCACAAGTTGCAGCAAATAGAAGTGTCATCTGCCGCAAAGTGGAGAGCTGGGTGAACGAACATAAAACAAATGAACTAAAAGAGGAGATTACGAAAAGCAATCCGTGGGGACAAGTTCGTGAAATCATTAAATTCCGCGAACATACCCATGTGTTCAAGATAACATTCTCCACTACTGACATGGCGAGAAAGGCGACCCAAAACGGCATTCTGGTATTAATATGAGAATACCAGGAGAAAATATTCAACAAGAAAAGTTCAACAGCATACAAATGTGCTTTGTATGCTACAAGCTAGAAGAAAATCATACCTCAACGACGTGCCTGGATAGGAAAAAGCTGTGGTGCAGTGAATGCGCCACAGAAGGGCATAGGTGCGACAAGTGCGAAAGCTCCACAAAGAAATGCCTAAATTGCAAAGGGGAGCACCGGACAATGACCCTTAACTGTCCCAAGCGCCGCGAGATAATTAGGAGAAAGGAAGAAGAAGAAAGAACGCAAAAGAAGTGACTTACGCAAACGTCACTACGAAAGATGCAGAGGTGAAGCCTGCATCAGCACCCGCACAAATTAACTTCACTGGGGAACTAAGTGCGAAGATCTTGATCTGCATAACCCATACAAATGTGGCAAATGCAGTGAAGCCCGGTTGTTATAACCAAGTTCTCAGCGCTCTCCTAAAGGCGAACAACCTCCCTTCAGTATTTATGCCTGAAGACCCCGAATGCTCCAACGCTTTCAAGGACTCTGTCATAAGGAGCAACAACGTCAAGTCCGGTTTGACGGAGATGATTGAAGCTTCCTCATCGGAAGAAACCGAGGAAGACGAAAAAGAAGAGGAAAAGGCTGGAAGCGAATATGGATTCTCCTCATTTGACAGCGAAGAAGGCCACTGCACTCGTATATGAGCTACGAAGAGTAGGTCAAAAACCCCGAGTCTCCCTCTGAAAAAGGAAAACCCTTGGCCGATAAAACTTCCCAGCCAGCCCCCAAGCAGAAAAAACCTAAGAAGAAGCATAGGTAAAAACAACTCACCATGTTACGCAACGCAGTGAAGATATTGGAAATTAACACCAACGGCTGGACCATAAAAAGTATTCTTTACGGAAATGTATTCAGAGAAATTTATGCAGACATCATACTGATTTCAGAACAAGGGATCGACACACGTAGAACAGAAATAAAGATCTGGAACTAAGATGTGTTGGTCACCAATTATTCGTAAGAGCGGTACGATGGCGCCGCTATTGCAATGAAGAAAGGGATCAAATACAAGCAAATACAGAATCTAGAAGAATCCTACCTCGTGATTGAGGTCGAACTCGACTTGGGAAAGTTGGTCATTGCTACCAGATATCAACCGCCAAAGAGAGATGTGTTGCCTATTCACACTCTCACTGGCCTATTTGGCAGAAGAGCCACCACTATATTAATAGGGGATTTGAATGCCAGATGCCGAGAATCCGGTTACAGGGCCTACAACGGTATAGGTAGAAGCCTGGACCTGTTGTTGGACAGGAATATTGCCAAGCGGATAGGCTCCGACTTCCCCACCTATGTCAGAAAACGATGTGCCACAAAGCCAGAAATCTGTCTGGCGAATCGTCAGCTACCATTCAATTACTACATGGAACCATTCCAGGTACCATGTAATGACCATATAGGGATCCTACTTACTATCAATAGGAACCCTATACAAGTCCCAACAGTAGTCAAGAAGAACTACAAGAGAGCAGACTGGGCACGGTACGCGCACCTTCTCAAGGCCTACGATCCGCCCAACCTGGACGAGGCAATTCTCGAGGAGATTGACGAGGCACTCGATGACCTCAATAACCAACTCATTGACGCAGATAACGCTCGTATCCCTAAATCCGCATATAGGACCATCACGACATACAAGTGGTCCGAATATATGAAGGAACTGTACAGTGAATTGAAGATAATGTATGAACTCAACATCGTAAATGCATCGGTTCACTCGATGCAGAGAAGTAAAGAAATCAAAGAAGAATTGAACCAGTTGTTTCTCGAAAGGCAGAATAATAGATGGGAGGACGCGATCGAAAGCCTCGATCACGAAACAACTCCCAAAAAATTTTGGAACAAGATCCAAATTCTCAAAGGATCGACTGGGAAGAAGCATAAGATCGAGCTACGAAAAGATGACGGAAACATCGAAACAGAAGAGGAAGAAGTTGAAGAAATATTTCGAAGTTATTGGGAAAATCTCTTCAGTATAACTGAAGAGGAGAACGAAGACTAAGACCTAAAATTCGAAAGCAACATCGTGGACGAGCTAAACGAAGAAATACACAGGACGCACCCTTACCACCAGGTGGATAGACAGCCCGACGGAGACGCCGAGTTTACAGAAGAAGAACTACTCGGCGCGCTTCGCTCATTTCAACAAAAAGCCCCAGGACAATCGGGGCTTACTATGCTTAACTTTGAAAAGGCACCAGCCAGTGTCATTGAAGCAATGAGAAGAATATACAACGCCTGTCTCAATACGGGATACTTTCCGGATGCTTATAAAACAGCCAAGATGATTTTCTTGCCTAAGCACGGAAAGAACCGAACGTTCAAGGAGAGCTAGCGGCCAATTTCACTTCTGGAATTTGGCGGGAAGCTCTTCGAGAAGATCCTCAACAAAAGACTGGTCTCACCTAGAGGAGAACTCCCTTTACAACCCACATCAATTCGGGTTTAAGAGGAAGCGAAGTACGGAGATGGCGATTAACGTCATCACGGAAAAGCTAGCCCAAGCAAAACGGGAAAAGAGTTACGTGGACATTGTTTGTCGGGATGTATCAAAAGCGTTTGATAAGGTGTGGCAACGGGGAATGCAGTACAAGATCTTACGACTGGGCCTAAGTGAAAACTTAAAAAGAACTCTCTGTGACTATGTCATGGAGAGAGCGGTGTACATCAGTTTAGAGTGCACGGACGGGCCAAAGTTTCCGCAAACTGCGGGCCTCCCGCAGGGGGGGGGGTGCCTGTCCCCTACTCTCTACCTGATTTACACCGCGTATGCCCCAGCTTCTGTAAACCCCACTTGCCTCAACATTCAATTCGGCGATGATTCCACCCAGATAATCACTTGCCCATGGAGAAATGCGCCCTTGCAAGCTCGAATGACAGCAGCAGAAATTGAAAACCTAAACACTTACGAGGCCCGGTGGAAAATCCGTACCAACCAGGAGAAGTTGAAAGTAGTCCCCATAGGCAGGAGACTACTTGATGACGTCAAGGTGGGGGATAGACGATATCCCTAAACCACTGAATGCAATGTACTCGGCATAATGATCACCTCTACCGGATACAAGAAGCACGTCCAAGAACGAATCACTAAGGCCACTGCTGCAGTCAAGACTCTATATAGATTCAGAAATCTCCGCCAAAGCAACAAGAAAAAGATCTACACTGCTCTTGTAAGATAGACGTTGCTATACCCCACTTCTGGCCTCTCGTGTGTCTCAAAGACACAAAAGAGGAGACTACAGGTGGTGCAGAACAAATGCGCGTACCTAATTACAGCTACACGCAGATTGGAAAGAAAAAGACAAGAAGAGCTGCACGGGGAGGCGGGGTTGACTCCCATTAACATTGTCATTGAAGAACGGACAAGGAATATGCTAGAAAAGGTCAATCGTGAACTGGACGACGAAATCGTCCAAATGCTTGACCAGAATAGAAAAGCTATAAGTCGCGCCAGATTTCCAAGCTCCGCCGAGGCTTTAGCTGGCGGAGCAGAAGTGCCGTTCTACGCAAGATGAGACTTTTTTACCCAAAACAAGACAAGCTAACCAAATTGTGAAACCTCACCGATTTTGACAGAACCCTCTGATATTGACAAAACTCACCGATGAAGACACACTTACCGAAGAAGAAAAATCTACCGATGAAGACGGAAACACACCGTACAAGACATCAACGAAGAAACAAAGTACACAAACTACACTCATTAAAAAATATACGAAAAAACAAAGACACTAAACAAACATAGTAAGTAATATTAATGCAATTACCAAAACTACAGCAAACGTGCACAGCATAACCAAATTACATTAACTAATTTGAAGACAAATGGCCTGAACGCCATATTATATATATATATATATATATATATATATATATATATATATATATATATATATATATATATATATATATATATATACATATATATATATATATATATATATATATATATATAAACAAAATGATAAACAACAATGGAACTACAAAACATAAAAAATTTAAAGCGATAGGCCTGATCACCAGGCTCTAGCATCACTTTGCACCCTACCACACTTCTTTCTCTTTTCACCACTGGTCTACTTTCCACTGTCTATCCACACACCCTTTCTCTATCCCCTCACCCACATATACTCTAACACCTTAGCGAAAAGGTAAGGAACGAATTCCAACAGAAGAGTTTATTCATTTTATTGAATTTACTATCGATAGTAGAAGACGTTGAGTGACAAAAATAGTTTCTTCGCAAATCATTCATTTTTCTATTTTTTCTAAAACTCAAATCCTCACTCCTCTTCCTTATAAACCTGAAAATATAGAAAAAAAATCTAGCTTTAAGGCGGTTTAATTAAAGAATGTGTAAATTGCAATTCAGATGAGTATCTAGTTTTGAAGTACAAGTATTCCACGGACAAGTCTGGAAAGCCCAAATTATATGCTATGCTGAAAGGAAATTGTGCTGGGGAAATTAAAGACTGCACACATACGCTTTCTTATTCAGTCACTTTTGAGATTTATAACAAAATAAATTTAGATTTGCGATGCAGATCGAGCTAAATGATATATATATATATATATATATATATATATATATATATATATATATATATATATATATATATATATATATATATATTATATATATATATATATATATATATATATATATATATATATATATATATATATATATATATATATATATATATATATAAATATATAAATATATATATATATATATATATATATATATATATATATATATATATATATATATATATATATATATATATATATATATATATATATATATATAGGTGTGGGTGTGTGAAAACGAGAATAATACTGTAATATTTTCTTAGAAAAATTAAATTAAACCTCGAGTCATAACATGATGTCATAATGGCACACATATTGTTCCAGCGGCAAGAATCAGGGCAATGTGTAATAGAAGAAGAATTAGCAATCATTCAATTAATAAACTTTATACATCCTCCTTGTATAACATACTACGTAATCACTACCAATTAGGAACCAATGTTTCATTTAACTAGTAATAAACTTAATGAACGGAGTTCGATGGCGTTCAAAAATATAAAGGTTAAACTAATAAATATAAAAAGATATTTAAGTGGACGATGCCGATATCATTTTTTCTTTCATCATTTCTATCCTTAAGGATGTTATTTTTAAGCTCTTGTTTTAAGGAGACAGAAGAGATTCATATTCTTCCAAAATATCCTTTTAACTGTAATATTCAGGATTTGGCTTTTGACACACGGACAATATTTCGATAATGGTTCAATCGACAATGGAATTAAAAGAAGGGATTTCCATAATGTATTTCTCTCTGACTCGGCATAGACCACAAGCGTTTGTTAAGCGTATCTCAAGGGATAAACTAAAGTTTAACGTGGTCTTTCGAAATAACGGGCGATACAACCACTAGTAAATGCCTCAGCGGAGGTGACCTCAATCGGGACTCCATCTGGAGATCAACCACACTAGAAACGAGTGGAAGAGTGTCAAGGGAGGTACCGCGATAACGGTTGGGGATATAACCCCCACGATATGTTGTTTCCATTATACGGAGATCGAGAGGGAAGATAAATAAACAGAAAAAATAGCCACAGTAACCAGGTCTAATTCCTCTTTTCTTACCCTAACTCATCCACTTATCTATATTTTTTTTCTCTTCATGAGCCCAATTTGATCTGAAGGCCATGAGAGCGGATGGTACCTCTTCCATTCCCTGCCAAATTTTATCACTTAAAATCTTTCATCGAAATAGTGTAGGTTAGATTTGGTTAGGCTAGATTAGGTTAATTTAGGTTTGGTTAGGTAGGCTAAGTTAGATGAGTATAGCCTAGATTAAGGTTAGATTAATTTAGATTATGTTAATTTAAGTTGTTAAGTAGATTAAGTTAGCTTAGTGTAGGCTTGATTAAGTTTTGTTTAGATTTGTTAATTATAAGTTAGATGAGTAGAGCCTAGATTATATTGGGTTAATTTGGTTTCAGTTATCTAAGTTCAAATTAATTAAGTTAGGTTAATTCAGTCTAGATTTGATTCATTTATATTTGGGTAGATGTGTTAAGTTGGAAGTTGGATTAGGTTTAATTAGGTTAGATTAGGCTATTTTATGCTCAATTAGGTAGGATACATCGGATTAAGTCAGTAAAGTTAGTTTATGTTAGTTAAATTACATGTCTTAGTATTCAGGTGGACGCAGTTAGTTGTCTTGAAACCACATTTCCTCATGATATAGAAATATTAAAAATCGAATGGAACCGGAGAAAATGTTAATTAAAGAAACATGTCAAGGAAATTATAGTTTCAATAAATGAGATTGAAATAAATACATATTAATTTAATTAATTTTGAAAGGGAAGACCAACGGCTGAAATTTTTTTCAAAGAAATCGATGAAGTTAGGTCAGGTGAAAAGGAGTTTCTAGAAGAGAGAATGTTAAGGCTTGCAACTCTCTTTGACTTGTCACCACGACACGATGGAAGCATATCCCCTTGTTACTGCATTGCGTCGGCATACCCTGTTAATCGTGAACGATGTCTTAGAGGAGATAATGAATTGGCAAATGGATCAGAATGACAATTGATGGCAAGCTCCTGGGCACCAGAGACCTGTACTCGTTGTTGGGGGAGCTGCTGTCCCCTTGTGGGGATTCGATAAAGTAATTGAGAGGGACATCCTACTAAGAAAACAATTAACATCTGATCTATTAATTATTTGTAGTAGTACATTTTATTATTATCATAAAACTTTAGTATTATAAGAATATAAGGAGAGAACTTCCCTGTGATTCCCCTTGTGTTGTGTCATTTCTGTCTATTAATAGAATGTGCCATTAATAGAAATCTTATGAACTGAAAAAAATCCAAAATTGA
This sequence comes from Ceratothoa steindachneri, assembly GCA_963969495.1. Lineage (NCBI taxonomy): Eukaryota > Metazoa > Arthropoda > Malacostraca > Isopoda > Cymothoidae > Ceratothoa > Ceratothoa steindachneri. The sequence continues at coordinate 183,737,953 of OZ018320.1, forward strand.
CACATTCATAGAGAAAAATAGAAACAACATTAATTTGTGGTCTAAAATACAGACAAGCAAAAAGAAGGAGATAGATCGAAAGATGCACACTACCAGTGAGAAGATGGTTGTGATTTTAATAATGATGCTATATCTCGTTGTTCCACTACTGTTTATTTCAGTGGCAGTTATTACATTATTGTTGCTGAGAGGCAGATAAATGGAAATTGCGGAAATTTACTTCCCTTTCGAGAATCATCAAGAACGACACGGGACATTTATCTTTATTTATTGTCTCTTATCTTCATGTTGACACCATACAGACTAAATATTAACGAAGTTAACGAGTTGTTGTTCTTAGAACATTCATTGTTTTCTTATCTTCTGTTGATATTTTGAATGTCTGGAAAACTCGATGGTTGATGTTTTGCGAAATTCTTATGTTAGAGATTTTCATATTCTATTCATTTGTTAGCTTTTTCTTTTTTCTTTTAATAGTGTGACACTACAACTACTTTCCCCATTTGCAGTATCAAGTAGCAGATGTAAATTACATACACATCTAGATGATTTTCTGCATAGGACTGCTTGATTGTTGGCTCAAATAAATAGGAAGTTGTAATTTCTGCTATAAATTCTGAAGTAATTCGCATCTTGGTTAGGAAAAACAAATGTTTTTTAGTGTTGTTAAATTTATCTATTGGATGCAGTCCCTTGCTAGGCGTGGGTAAAGAGCGTTCCAAAGGCGTGCCCGATACACTGTAAACGAGGCTTACCATTACCATACTAATTCATACTCTGGTTACGGCTATTGCAGTCTAACTGACAGTATATATATAGCCTATAGCAAGCCAATCTTCCACACTCCGAATGGAGAATAAAACACCGTGCCCTGTGATGAAAAGAGAGAATGTTAAAATAGTCAAATGAAACAGTTATTTGAGGACGGTTAGAATGGTTAACTGAATACAGTCATTTGATTCGCGTGGATAAGGAACGTTTCCCAGGCTTTCCAGATGCAGTTTAAAAGAGAATTACCATTACCATAATAACCTAATACCGTGATAGATAAACTTTGAGCTGAATATTATAACTTCACCATTACATGAACTTATGTATTATTCTATTATAACAAACTAAATAGCATTAACTAGCAAGAAAAGAATTACCACCAAAATTATTATACTACAATAATAAATTGGAAAGATAGACTAATGTAGGGGAATTAACCCTCTCCCTCCTCTCTCAGTTAAGATACGGGACGCTGACCACAAACATCCGGGCCGTGTAGACGCTATGGTTCAAACTCGTAACTACAGCGCCCTCACCCCTCAGCCCGATGAAAAGCAGAACGGTTAAAACTGCAAGATCTCCCCTAAGAACAGGTATTCCATTTCCCCTCACGTGTGATACTGGAGACGCATCTCCCTCAAGCTCGAAGGTCCATCAGGACCAGAGGTAAGACGGCCTGAGAAAAACCGTTGGAGTAGGAACCCTCATGCGGCCCGTCCACAAATCACCCCCCCTCTTATTACCCGCACCACAGTGGAGTGACGACGTATATATACCCAAAACTTGGGAAGAAGGAAGTAGAATACGTGGGTCAGCAGGCTATGAAGTTCCCGGCAAGAAGCCGGGGCTACAAAGAGAAGGGACTAAGAAGCAGCTCATCCTCGAGCTAGTTCCTGGTTATCAAACCGAACTTTAAGTTAACTTGTCCAAGTTCAACTTACTCTCGTCAGAGAACCCCCCTTGCCTATCTGAGTGTAACCCAAAGCACCGAGAGAGTCCTCGCCCTTAAGGAAGACTGGAACTAAGAAGAAAAAGCTCATCCTCGAGCTAGTTCCCGGTGGTCACACTGAACTTTAAGTTAACTTGATTTAAGAATCAAGTTAAACTTACTCTCGTCAGAGAACCCCCCGGCCCCTCCTATCCTGGTGCTGTCAAAGCACATAGTCCTCGCCCTTGAAGAAGACCCCGAGTGCACTTCCTCCAGCACTCCCCTGAGTCAAAATATTCAAGTCTTGGCTCATCGCTACCCAGTGAGAATTATTCCCTAGAGTAATCTGAAGAGGAGAAAGGAACATTCTTTCACAATCTCGTGGTGATATCCTATCCTGCCGAAGGCCACTGACTCCCCCATCCGTCACACTAGCCAATGTTCTCTGTGGCTTTCAAAGTTATACCGTCAGCCACCAACCATCTGGCCAAGGCCACGTCAACGAACCAACAAAATTCGTCAGGTCTCTGTACTCATTGAGTTCAAGGTCAGACTCAAACCCGTCGCAAGAGGGAAAAAGGAATTTAAACTCTGGTAGAGACAGTTAGCATGTTTTTTTAGATTGTAGGGAGCGGTGGGTCAACCGTCACTATAACTTCGAGAGGTCAATTTAGAAAGCCTTACTTAAAATTGATTGTAGTCATTTCTGTGCATTTAGTGTGTATTATTTCTTTGGTTCATGTTTAATTTTTGTTGTTTTAGTTAAAGTTTTAGTTTGTTTTAACAAATTTTTTATTCTATCCTTGAATCGCTAAGTATGGCACCAGTAGCCGGCAAAGTTTAAAGAAGTCAATAATCAAGATAATAATAATCAAGCATACATAGCACTCTTAGAGAGATATAACGTTAATCACGGAGTCTTTTTTTTGGTAGTACGTAAACAACCCATACGTACGAACTCCCTTCCATCACTCGGTCCTTCCTATACCAGGACAACTAACCTGTATGTATTGTTTGAGTTTTGAAACAAGTGTATTGGTCAGTTGGTTATTCTCTCTTTCGAATATATTCCTTTGTTTTATTCTTGCCATTTAATTATAAACTGTTTGTTACCGTCTCTTGAAACAGAGCTTAGTTTCTCCTTATTATGTTTCCCCTTTTCCAAATTGAAATTATCAATCTTTTCTTAAGAGTTTTTTAGTTAATTTCTTTTGCCTCTTTAAATTTGTTATAATCATGTCCTACAGGCAACAACATATTAGCTAAGGAATTCTTTTAACAACCAGGTTAATTTTAAATCTTTCTTTCCCTTTTTAGCTGCTGTTTATGATTTTAGGTGAGGGCAAGAGCAACAACCAATAAATTCTTAGCATTATATCCTGCGTTTCCATATTCTTGCTACTAGTTAGATCACCAAAGGACAGTTCAAAAGTAAATACTGTGCTCTGACGATACAATGAAGACCTCAATAACAGATTTCGTGCGTTGCAATCTTCAATACAGTAGAGAAAGCAAAGTTTGATGTCCAATACCTGTGTACTTTCAAAAACTATCACTCATCATAAACATATGCTTCTATCTCAACTCTATATTCAACTGTCAAGACTTAATTATTATTGAAATGCCCATTTCAAAATTGGTTATATCACAAGTGGCTAAAATATTTCTTCTTCCTTAAGCTAAAAGTTATAGACAGTAATTTAGATGTAAATTGTAATTTCATTAATGCTACTGATAAAGTTACTTTTAACTCTTTCAATAAATTGTTGTCTTTGAGAAAAAGAAACGGATATTATCCTTAGGAATTTATTTCAAGCTTCCTGTTTTCGAATTGGACGTCTGCCATTATATCCTACTTTTCGAAAAACTTGGATGCAATTTAATACTCTTGCAGCATTTAAAGCTTAGGTAATAAGGCTATATTATAAATTTGATATCTCTAAAGTCTTCAATTCCGTTTTTAAATTTAAGAATTTCGGTATCTTCTAGACTTTGCGTATAGATTCTTCTATTACAATCCGTAAACCCAATAAAGCTAGAGCTGAACGCTTTTCTAATCTTGTTGATTATATACGTAAATAGTGTAGTGTGATTTATGATTTTAAAAATTCTTTACCCTGGATATAAATAACTCCAACTTTATTTATAAATGGATACTTAAATCAAAACTTGTCTGCGTTTTCTGAAAAAAACAGCAATCAAATTTGAAGTTTATTATCAGATTACATTGGTCAACACACCCTCTTTCACCAGAGTCATTACTATACTTTTCTAAATGCATTTTCCACGTTGAATCCGAATCTGCCCTCGGTTTTGCTCTAGCACTTACCGTTTTTAAAATATGCCAAAAATTCAAAATGGCCGCCTGCGATTATAAAATGTAATATATTACTGGTATTGTTCTGTTGTATGCATCATTATTGTCCTGCTAAGATGAGCAAACTATATTCTTTCTGTGTTCTTGTTGGTGAAAGGGGTATATAGAAGAATTCATTTACATTTGTAACCCGTATGCATATTTTGCGCAATTATTTATAATTCTGTTTTATGCTTTCAGGTTCCTCATGTGATGTTCATTTTCTAAGCTGCTCTTTCTGCGTTGATCATAAGAGGCTTCCAAATATTTCGACAAAGCAGAGTACTATCACAAATGATATAAAGAAAATGTAAAAACTCTCATTCGGTTGCCTTTTTGGTGAGCAAGATAAAGTATGATCACCACACCAAATTTGTACTTCCTGCTCTAATGGATTACGTGATTGGATTAACAAAAGGAAAGCTTCATTGCCCTTAGCTGTTTCTATGATATAGAGAGAGCCCAGAGATCATCTCTAAGATTGATATTTCTGCAGTGTGACAACAAAAGGGTTTTCTGCAAATAACAAGCACCAAATTGTTTATCCAACCATGGAATCATGGTGCAGACCAGTTCCACATGATGTTTCTTTGCCAATTCCAGTGTTAGTTGATGATGGCCTCATACCTGATGATATCAGTGATGATAGGAGCACTGAAGGTGCATGCACATTAGATGCGTATGTTGAATATGAGGATGCTAACTATGAGCAAAAGTTATTTACTTAGGAAGACTTAAATGATCTTATGAGAGATCTGTCACTCTCAAAGAAGAAAGCAGAACTTCTAGCATCTAGACTACAGGTAAAGTTCTTACTCGAGAATATTGTGCATGTGAGTTAATTTGGAAAGCGTAATCGTGATTTACTTTCATTCTTCACAGTTAATGGACCTCGCTGCTACTGCTATGATATAAATGGATTGTTCGAAGCCTTGTCACAGACATATGAGGCGTCTGACTGGCGTCTCTTTATTGATGCTTCTAATAAAAGTCTGAAAGCTGTCCTCTTGCACAATGCCATTATAAAGCCTTCCTTCCCCATTGGCCATTCTTTCCACCTTAAGAAGACATATGACAATATGGATATTCTTTTTAAAGCCATAAACTACCAAGCTCATCAGTGGTACATCTGTAGGGATCTGAAAGTTATAGGCATGCTAATGGGTATGCAAGGATGATTCACGAAGTACTGTTGCTTCCTCTGTTTGTGTGATAGCCGTGCCACTGCAAAAGATTATGACAAGCGTGACTGGCAACTTCGATCTAAATATGAGCCTGTAATAAGCAGTGTTCAGTCTCTCCCCCTGGTAGAGCCTCAGAAAATACATCTGCCACCTCTTCATTTTAAACTAAGTCTAATGAAAAACTTTGTGAAAGCAATGGCTAAGGACAATTCTCAGGGAGTCCAATATCTGTGCAATAAAATTCCACAACTTAACGCGACAAAACTAAAAGAAGGCATATTTGTGGGACCACAAATCAGGGAGGTTTTAGCAGACCTTGACTCCGAGAAGACCCTCATTCCTCTTGAACTAAATGCATGGTTAGCCTTCAAGTGGTTATGTTCAAACTTTCTGGGCATCACAAAGTCACCTGCATACAGAGATGGCGTGGAAAACCTCTTCAATATTATAAAGAAATGGGATGCCGTATGTTACTTAAAATCCATTTCCTGCATTCGCACCTCGAATTTTCTCAGAAAATCTTGGAGCCATAAGTGTCGAGCAAGGTGAACGCTTCCACCAGGATATCAAGGTCATGGAAAGTCGCTATCGAGGATTTTGGAATGAGCGCAGGATGGGAGATCATTGCTGGATGTTGTATCCTGATAATCCTGAGAATAAATTCAAACGCAAATCCCATGAACAACGTTTATTAATTCGGGTTTGGACTTATTAGCCCTTCAATCATTGTTTACCATTCCTATACATGCAATATAAGTACCATTAACTTTATGATTCTTGTGAAATAAACAAAACATGGCTATTTATCTTTATTATATGTTTACGCCTAAAGAGAATGATAAATTTTAGAGTTTCTATATGTTAAATGAATCATTTTGTGTCAGTTTAACTTCTCAATGCACATGGAGATATACAGAAGGCGATTTTTTCTAGCAATGGCGCTATGCAACCATATCATCAGTTTCGGCAAAAGAAATCAGAGCAGAACGCTACATTCTATTAGCGACGGCGGTCATATTGCATTTTCCAATATCTTGAAAACCTAATATGCTAAAGAAAACCTAAAGGTAGATTTGAAATCAGCGAGAAAAAGGCTATGAGAAAAGTTTGGTCAGGTCTCTGATGATTAAAAAAAGTTCAAATTTGTTGGCCAGTGAATTATTATTTTAGCCTATCTGAAATTATTTATGATTAACTCAAGTGGTTATGTTCAAACTTTCTTGGCATCACAAAGTCACCTGCATACAGAGATGGCGTGGAAGTCTCTTCAATATTATAAAGAAATGGGATGCCGTATGTTACTTAAAATCCATTTCCTGCATTCGCACCTCGAATTTTCTCAGAAAATCTTGGAGCCATAAGTGACGAGCAAAGTGAACGCTTCCACCAGGATATCAAGGCCATGGAAAGTCGCTATCGAGGATTTTGGAATGAGCGCAGGATGGGAGATCATTGTTGGATGTTGTATCGTGATAATCCTAAGAAAAAATTCAAACGCAAATCCCATGAACAACGTTTATTAATTCGGGTTTGGACTTATTAGCCCTTCAATCATTGTTTACCATTCTTATACATGCAATATAAGTACCATTAACTTTATAATTCTTGTGAAATAAACAAAACATGGCTATTTATCTTTATTATATGTTTACGCCTAAAGAAAATGATAAATTTTAGAGTTTCTCTATGTTAAATGAATCATTTTGTGTCAGTTCAACTTCTCAATGCACATGGAGATATACAGAAGGCGATTTTTTTCTAGCAATGGCGCTATGCAACCATATCATCAGTTTCGGCAAAAGAAATCAGAGCAGAACGCTACATTCTATTAGCGACCGCGGTCATATTGCATTTTCCAATATCTTGAAAACCTAATATGCTAAAGAAAACCTAAAGGTAGATTTGAAATCAGCGAGAAAAAGGCTATGAGAAAAGTTTGGTCAGGTCTCTGATGATTGAAAAAAGTTCAAATTTGTTGGCCAGTGAATTATTATTTTAGCCTATCTGAAATTATTTATGATTAACTCAAAACAAAATAGAAGTACCTAATCGCCCGACCAAATTGGGAATTAATGCTCCAAGCTACTTATAAGGATTTTACTTTACTTGAGTATCGCTTTTGTTAATTTGTTAGTGAGCATCGCTGCAAGAATTATTTCAAGCTAACAATCGATTTAGAATTGTTATTTTCAGACTTTCCGATACCGAAAACCTGCCTATTATTCCATATTCTTTCTCTAAAGTGCAAATTTAATTTCACGTTATGCTAAAAACTATTTATAATGCTAAATATATTGCCATGGAAGAAACGATATTTATTTTTAACAATGAAACTGACTTACAAGATGATGGTGGGCTAAAGGTTTCCATTAGGTTACTTCTTTACCAATAGCCTCTCTGTCACTAAGAAAAAGAGCGGATATAAAACTTTACTTAGAATTTAAACTAATTGTCCTTAAAAGATAATTAGATTACTTATAGACTCCCTATATATCTTCTGAATCTATCCAGATCAAAGACATCCCCAAATCTGCCCCTTTACTTTCCTCGGTACACCCATATATAGTGTCCAAACCTTCCCTCGCCCATCGTCTCTCATGCCATTCTCACATGACGATATGCAAGTTAGAGCATCATGATTCTCTAGTTAACATCCTGAACAACTTTACCCTCCCTAAGGTTCCCTGCGAGAGAGAGATAGACTCAAGACGTGAAATAAGCCTCCACAACCAACAAACAAAGTAAAAAGCATGCTTAATGGCCGGAGGAATACCCGCCTCCTCCCGGTGTTTGAGCATGCAGCCAACACAAAAGGTTAAATAAGGTCATAAGAGAGAGGAAGTTAGCCTCCTCCATAAGCTCCTATAGGACATAGTCCAGTGCATGAAACTGTCCGGAGCAGAAGGAACAATGGTAGCAATCATGAAAGGTAAAATGCGCTAAGATCCCGCAGAGTGAGACACTCAAGAGGAATATGTAATGTTGGAATAAGTCCTCTTCGCACTAAAGTGAGCGAGAGCTCTTTGTAGAATGGCAGTGAGTCCCATGAGCGTGCCTAAATTGAAGATGACAGAAAGCGACTCGAAGCCCCGCAGGTATTGGTCGTTTGGATCAGAGGGATAGTCGTGGGGCAATGGCACGCACTTTAGGATTCCGTCAGCTGCATTTCCTCTTATTTTCCATGTTGACTAGAGAGCTACTTTATTTCTGCCATGTAACCGTCAATGTAAAGAAGAAAGAAACCATGGTCGATCGCTAAGGCCTCGCGAACATTCTGGCGCTTTCAATGAAGCGCTCATTACCTGCAATCCTTACATGTTCGTGAGATAATTTCGATATTCGCCAGCCTTGCGGCAGCCATAAAGTTATGGATACCGCCAACTAGGGGTTGCAAATATCCCATTTCCCCAAAAGCACTCATGGTGCCTCTGTGAATTGCTATAGATAACGTTCTTGGGCCTGAAACTGGAATGACTCTTACGTGGGGTGGTCAATAAGTTTTGCTAATCGGTAGGGCAAAACAGAGAAAGGGGGATGGTTGTTTGTGGGGGTGTTAGGACAAGTTATGACAAGTCAGAACCTGCAGCCGCACGCTCTTGCCTCGTCTATTTAAGAAGCAGAGGCTGATCGAAGACCCCAGTCACAATTTTTTCAACAATGCAGAAGGTTGAGCACCGTGCAGTGATCAAATTTTTTACCAAGGAAGGTAAGAATGCAAAAGAGATCCAACAACGAATGGTTGCAATGTACACCGACACGGCCCCTTCCTATGCAACCATTGTTCGCTGAAATAGGGAGTTCCGCCTTATTCGTGAGTCCTTTAAAGATGACCCCCGTCCAGGACACCCGTTAGACGTGACCAACAAGGACAATGTGGCCCGTGTGTAGATGATGATCCTCGAAAATCGACGGGTGAAGGTCGAAGAAATCGAGCGACAACTTGGAATATCACATGAAAGTGTTATCAGCATCATCCACGACAATTTGGTCGTGACCAAGGTCTCTGCCCGTTGGGTCCCTAGAAACCTCACGTCCCATGATCGACTTCAACGTCGTGAAAGTCCACAAGGCCAGAGTTGTCCAAGCTGCCCTGGGCGAGTGCGGATTCGAGGAGCTCAACCATCCCTCCTACATATATTGCCCCTAGCGACTACTTTTTATTTCACCAGCTAAAGACTGCACTGCGTGGAAGCCGGTTTGGGGAAGATGAAGATATCCTGCTCGCCGTCCAGGAGTGGATTGAACAGCAGTCGGGAGATTTCTGGTTGTCGAGAATTCGAAGCCTCAGGGACAAGCAGCGCAAGTGCATTGAAGTCGAGGGTAGTTATATTCCAAAATAATATAAAACTTTTCCTGATATCTCGTTTCGTTATATCCGAATTGCTAAACTTATTGACCGCCCCTCGTATTTCTCGTAGTACCGATCGCTGTATTGCAACAATCTCAGCCGTGAAAATAGAGGTAGTGCCTGGTAGAGCACCGTTGACTTCAAACAAGGGCGATATGGCGTGGAAGGCGATACATTCTTCGGATTTGTATCTATTTATGTACATTGGCACGACTTCAGGGTGACAAGGACTGTGTTCCAAAAAGGTCGAGAGCAATACTCCCGGCGCTCTCGAAGATTTGGAAGCAGAGGCGTGACCATACAACTGACACTGGATAAAAAATATTAAAAAAATGCTTACATACATAACACAGGTTTAGGTCGTGAAAGATCCCCTCTTTTTTTCATCCCCCTAATCCCCTACTTGAGGCTAATCAGGGAGGGGGGAAGGGGTAGGCCTAAACATAATGAAGGGCTGACATTTCACTATTTTGTTTATTTGCTTTCGTATTACAGAATTAAAAGAAAATTGACCCTCAGATAGATTTAAATTAGGAACTGACGATATCAAGCTCGATTCTACGATTCTTTTCTTAACATAGTTAGCCGATTTAAATACCATTTTACTTCCATTGAAATCGATCGAATGATTCAAGTCTCTAACATGGCAAAATATTCAACTGCTTTGGCTGCCCACTCTAATATCTCTTTTGTGTTCGTACAATCTCTTGTCTAGATTTCTCCCCGTTTCCCCTATATAAACTTTATGGCAATCGTTGCATGGTATTGCATATACTCCTATGTTATGATGTTCTTTGGGTTTCCTAGCAATCATCAATTGGTTTAAGGAATTATTATATTTAAAGGCTAGATTAATACCCGCTTTTCCAAATATGTCCTTTAAACTATTTAATTTATTATTAAATGGCAATGTTAAACATTTGTTAGGGTCATTAGTGCGGGAAGGCTTATTACCATAGAATGTTTTCCTAGCTGCAAAATGGGCAGATGATATGAACCAATCGGGGTAATAAAAATTAGAAAAAATGGTCCTGATAATGACAATTTCTTCATCTAAATAGGAAGGATGACATATTTTATATGCTCTAAGGAAAAGGTTAGAAATTACCGATTTTTTAACAGTATCAACGAAAAAAGAGGGGATCTTTCACGACCTGACCCTGTGTTATGTATGTAAGCACTTGTCTCATATTTTCTATCCAGTGTCAGTTAAAAAAGGGTGTGAGATACACCGAAACTGTTGCGAATTAAATTGTCTTCGGAGAATGTGGTTTAATTCCTCATCTTTTCTTGCGATATTGCATTAATTTTTATCATATATATATATATATATATATATATATATATATATATATATATATATATATATATATATATATATATATATATATATATATATACATACATACATACAGGATGTAGTTGGTAATTGTCACCGTTGGCATATCTGAATTCCACGCATGCGTGTTATCTGGCGTCGTATCTCTCTTTTTTTCTTATAATTGGAAAAGGCAATCGTTCACAACGATCCCTGAAAGTCAATTAGCTCCATAACTAGCGAAGGATCCGTTGAGTGAATTCCAACCACTCGGAGTTCGTTGGATCCATCTCGCCACGCCTTGGTTTTCTCTCCGTCCCTATTCCTATACATTTTCTCTTTAACTCGTGTCTCTCAGATTACCAGTTAAAGGGAAGTTGTGTAGAAATGAAAAATACACCAGTTAAACATTAAAGTAATGTCGAAGCGGTGGCAAGATGCGAATCAATTGACTATCCGTCGCTGATATGTTGTCGGTAAGTAGCTCAGTCCCATTTTTTTACAAGCTTCTTTCGACCTTGATTTTTGCCGCCCTACTTCCTCTATTTACTTATCTATGCTTTTATATCCGCAAAGGGATGCCATAGGTATCACGAAGAACCCTGTTGAGGATGACATCTGGAAGATTGTGTCCCCTCTTGGTCCCACCACCGGTAGTTTGCCCTCCCGATCAAAATGCCTGTAGGAGGAGCAGGGGCTTTATGTCTCTTTCACATTTCACTTTCTCTAACTTTAACACTTTTTTTGCATATTTCTCCTTACAATCTTCTGTGAGATCGGGCCTCTTTGCTATTGCACTTTAATTTCCAGGTTAGAATATTCCCGTTATTTCTTTCCTAGTTTAAAACCATGAAAGAGAGAGTACAAAGAGAGCATAATATTTTTCGAGGAAGAAATGCGAGAGAAGAAGGAACTACCATTTTCTTTGAGCTTTTCTTACATTTATTATTTGAATTTCTCTCTTCGCTCTTTTATCTGTGCAATTTTAAGGTGCCATGGCATTTATGAACATAAACAACCATTAGCATTTCTTTTGCTCGTTGAAATTGTCAACTCTACCCTTGATATACTCTTAGTTTGTCTCGTAACTTGTCTCATTTGCGAATTCGTTTCTAAAGACAAAGGACGATGATGTGTTAATATTAAATACATTTAATCATCAATATCCACTATATTTCTTTCGACAACTTTATTTATTTATCAATAAGTATTTAGATCTGTATTCATGAAACTTCTAATATTTTCATCTGAAATAAGAAATTAACTCATTTTTAGCATCGCATCTCGAATTTGGCCAAATTTCTTTCAAATAGTTGTGTAAATATATTCAAATGCCATTGTTGTGGGTAACGAAAGTTCATTTCATCGGTTTTATTTCTAATTCATGAGGGTTGATTCTTGCATATTCCACTAAAGTAATATAAACATTTTTTATAAGAAATCAACTCCCCTCTCGGCTGTGAGACACTGTCTATCATCACAACTATGCTACTGAAAACGGCGCTTAACATTGTAATTAAAGCTCAATTTCTCATTCCCAGGAACACCACTATTAAGTAAAGGTAATTAAGGCTGACGTGACTTTAATAGCTCGCTTTATTCGACAGTAGTGGTAAAGGATAATCATAAAGTACCATTAAGTTCTTCGCTAAAATCTAAAAATGCTAAGGACAAGATATGCTGCCACAACTGGCAATCACGAGTTCGTTAACCTAATGCATCTACACTATAGGTACTTTAAATGGTTATTGAGGCTGCTCTTGCAATGACCCGTCTATGTAGTAGTAGATCGTGTCATGATGTTCCTATATTGACAGACTCAGCCTGAATGCTTGCTTGCTCACTGCGAACTGGTAAAGGCTATATCTGATAAAGGGGCCATTTGGGGGGCAAGAGGAGTAAAAAGACGGCTTTCTGGGGCTGATTGAAGATTCCTCCTGTCTTCTTTGAGTGGGTTAGCCCCTATCCCACTAAAGGGCTGCTATAACTTATCTATTTCTTGAATCTTTTTTACAACTTTTTCTTCACCATTTTCTCTCTGATACCACATAACCTCGACACCGGCAAGGTCTGAGATACAGTTAGTAGTAAGATATAGTGAGACCCAGTTAGGCGGCCAGAAAAGGAAGGCAATATATCAATCACGAGCCAGATACCACCCATAGATAGCTGATAGGGCTAGGTCCACTTAGGTAGGTATGACCAAGGAAACTTCACAACCCATAAGGTAGTAAAGATATAATTAGGACAAAGAGATGGGCTCCTCTCACTACTGGAGATTGGGAATTTTCCACAGATAAAGTTTCTAAAAAGAACCCTTTTATTCGGAGTGGGGTACACCCACAAAACTTTGATGCTCCAAACATCAATAGACTGCCGCTAAAATTGACTGAAACAAAGAAGAAAAAATACCGGAACAAGTACTACAACTTATATTTTCGGTTGGAGTTTTAAATGCATTAAAACTCCAACAGTATTCATTAAAATATACCCGAAAACAAGGATACTCAACAATCCTTCTCCTGTGCAGGAATCATTACGCTGAAGAAATTAGACCTAGAAGCTAGAATACTCCAACAGATCATGGCAGCAGAGGTAATATATGCCGTAAGATAGAATCATGGGTGGGATAACTAACACCCGAGAATAAAAAGAGCTTCAAAAGAGAGCAATGGTTGAAGATTTCACAGGTCACGTCTTCAAAGTAATATGCGAATCGCTTCTAAGATTTTGGTAAAAAAAGGGATTCTCACTTACAGTATGAAAATCTCACCTGCCCACATTCAAGTAAACAAATTTACTTCAGGTACTATGCAATAGAGGACTACACTACTCAAAACTGCCCCCCTGAAATATTATCAAATGTTCTGAATCCGGAACAGAAGTTCATTTTGACGCAACTATAATAGCACAACAAAAACGGCATTAACTGCCAAGGAGTCAAGAGGACTATAGCCATTATATGCCCCCAAAGGAAGGAAATTATCGAACTTAAAGAATCGGAGGAACAACAGCAGAAATACTTACACTTCAATGACAAAAGTGAGCAGCAAGGACTGAAACACTGAACGAAAAATAATTACGTACATATTTTTTGCGCACAAATTGAACATTACCAATCAAGGAAGATACGCAACAACACTTAATAGGTTGCCACAAAGAAGGTCTAGGACATAGGAAGTTTCTCAAGGAGGTTGAATCATCAGCTATATCCAAAAATAACTTGGCAGAGAATACAAAAAAGCACTAATTGAAGAGGAAACAGAAACGGAAAATACCTCCAACGATAAAGAACAAGAAATTACACGAGTAACACCTAAATATCCCAGAAAACAAATAAATCTTTATGAGTTTACAAAAGGAAACAATGAACTAGTGAAGAGTTGCCCGAAGCAGAGCCAAATTACAAATGAAACTCAAATATAACCAAAAGAAGAAACACCGCTAACTCACATCACTAGATAAAAGCGTCCACGGAAAACGCTAAACGAATAAGAAATAGACAATTGTAATATGGAACTTAAAAAAGTAGATATTTGAAATTAATAAATGAATGGAGCAATAAAAAAATATGGATGGAAACATCTTCAGAACTATTGCTCTGGACGTAATCCTAATATCATGAGATAGAAGGAACATAGAAAATGAAAAAAATAAGATGTGGAATTACAATATGCTTCTCTACAAATCATTGAGGAGAAGCATTCGACAGAGCTGCAATAGCTTTAAATCGAATAATTAAGCTCAAATCAATTCAAGGAATTAATGATGCATATTTAGCAATTGAACTAAAAATGGAATTAAGGTTACCAGCCACCCAGGTGCCCCCAATTACCGGTACCAAATTTTACTAACCTATTTAAACGCACTTAGAAGACAGAAAAGAGAAATAGTAAAACTAATCAACACATCATGAAAATAAATGTAGATACATGTACAATGGAATTTTGGAAAAATGTTAATAGATTAAATCCAAAGAATGGAAATGATAAAATTAAAATTAAGGACGTAAGAAATAATGATATAGAACCAAGACAGAATTAGAGACATTTTCCAAGAACACTTGAAAATGTGTTTACAATAAGTGAAGAAGAAAACGTGAAATACGATATTGAATTCGAAAACCAAATAGTAAATGAATTGCCCGAATGACTCCCGACGATATTCCATATATCACTATTCGTTGAGGGAACTTCCTTAATTATCTTTAGAGTGCGTTACTGTCCGGCGGCCGATATTATGTATCTTCGATATGCTTAAGAAGTGGAACTGAGCTCAAGGATAATAATATTGCTATCATTAATAAAATAGAGTTTTATTAATAATAACTACCAACAAACACAAGACGGAAAATATTGACATAAACAGGGAATGAAAGGGTCGTGGAGACTCGGGCTAATCCGAGGATTTAAAGGATTTAAAAAGGTAAAACAAATATAGAGTTAAAGAGATGGGATGGTTCGATAAACCATTTAAAGAACAGGATAGAATTGACAAAAGGGATCAATACTCAAAGGTGACGTTTGGCTTACGTAACTTTTACACTAGTGGTGCAGTGGAAGGCGACTTGAAGGAATATTCGGTCCGCTGGCGAGTTCCAGCCGAAGGGGGGGAATAAGATGATCCTGACGTGGCGTCTTGGGAAGGAGAACCGTTTCTTGACGAACGGCTTGAAGAACAATGGCTGTTCTAGGTTGTTCTCTTCTGAACAAAGGGGGGATGAGAACCGTCTCTTGTCTACGGGCTCAAGAACAATGGCTGTTCTAATGTTGTTCTCCTCTGAACAACAAGGGGGAAGGGTGAGAACCGTCTCTTGTCTACGGGCTCAAGAACAATGGCTGTTCTAATGCTGTTCTCCTCTGAACAACAAGGGGGAAGGGTGAGAACCGTTTCTTGTCAACGGGGCTCGAAGAACAATGGCTGTTCTAATGTTGTTCTCCTCTGAACAACAAGGGGGAAGGGTGAGAACCGTCTCTTGTCTACGGGCTCAAGAACAATGGCTGTTCTAATGCTGTTCTCCTCTGAACAACAAGAGGGAAGGGTGAGAACCGTTTCTTGGCGAAGGCCTCAAAAGAACAATGGATGTTCTAGTGCTGTTCTCCTCTGAACAACAAGGCGGAAGGGTGGGAACCGTTTCTTGGCGAAGGGCTCAAAACGAACAATGGCTGTTCTAATGCTGTTCTCCTCTGAACAACAGGGGGGGTGAGAACCGTTTCTTGGCGAAGGGCTCAAAACGAACAATGGCTGTTCTAATGCTGTTCTCCTCTGAACAACAGGGGGGGGTGAGAACCGTTTCTTGGCGAAGGGCTCAAAACGAACAATGGCTGTTCTAATGCTGTTGTCCTCTGAACAACAGGGGGATGAGAACCGTTTCTTGGCGAAGGGCTCAAAACGAACAATGGCTGTTCTAATGCTGTTCTCCTCTGAACAACAGGGGGGGAAGCCTTGGGGAATTGGCGTCACGAAAGGCTCGAACCTTTGGCACTCAAGGAATATTGTCCTCCTTCTGGACAAGTGATGGTGAATCTCGAGGTCGAGGTCCCTTGGCGCACAAAGGGAGAGAGGGTCGTGGTGATGTTTCGCGACGAAAATCTGGATCTCCAATCTGATCTTAGTGGTAAAGTTTCCATATAAATAGCCAGGACATCTCCTTGGCGTGGGGGGACAATAGAGTGGGAGCTTCGAGGGAATGCACAGCCGGGCCGGAGAACAATGCCTTATCTGCCCATAAGCCTAACTCAATCTGGCGAGGTCGGCGTATGGGCGCGAACGGGGGGACGATAACCTCCTTGTTTAAACATTGACATCCGGTAGCTGCGATAAGGCTCCAAGCTTCGAATCGAAGATGCACGTGGGCAGCATCGTGGTTTTAAATAATATGGGATAGGAGTTGAAATTAACGCAGCTTCAACTCGTTCTATCACAAGAACCAAGACAGAATTAGAGACATTTTCCAAGAACACTTGAAAATGTGTTTACAATAAGTGAAGAAGAAAACGAGAAATATAATATTGAATTCGAAAACCAAATAGTAAATGAATTAAAGGAAGAAATAGAATACATACTCCTTTCACTTTCCTGTTGAACAAAGAAATCCCAACGAGGAAACAAAAGCCGTAATAACAACAGAAGAAGTAAAAGAAACGATAAAAGGCTTCCGGCAAAAGTCTATAGTAGATCAGGACTGACTAGAAACATTATCTAGACCCTCCCCTGCACATACGGGAATGAGTTAGAAACAGAATCAACGCTTGTTTGAATACGGGATACTTTCACGATAAAATGAATGTAGCAAGGATGTTATTCATCCTCAATGTGATAAAACCCCCACATCAAGTGTGAAACTACAGCCCCGTTTAGGTATTAGATTTTATTAGGAAATTATTCAGGAAGATATTTAAAAGTTAACTAAAGAAGTATCTCGATGGCAACGGAGTAAGAAAGAACTGCCGATTTGTATTAGCCTAAAAGAGAATCACCGAGATGGCACATGGAATCATCTCGGGGAGAAGATTACGAAAGCAAAAAGAGAAAAAGAGCCTGGGCATCGTCTATCGGGATGTGTCCGAGGCATTCGACAGACTTGGCAAAGGGATGTGCAATTTAAGATAGTCAGACTTCGAATGAACAACAGATAAGAAAGAATTTTATGGGATTATGTAACGAAGAAATATGTAGCGTACTTCTAAAGAAATTGAAAGCCATCAAAGAGAGAAATTCGAGCTCGCTGCCGGATTATCACAAGGTGGGTGTCTGAGCCCACTCTCTATTCAATCTACACCGCAAATAAAACTCCATCCAGAAATGAGGACTGCTTTATCATATGCAACTCGCAGATGGCAGAAGCCAGCTAATTGTTTGCCTTTACAGGAACTGAGAGATGCAGGCTAGAATGTTAGTGGAAGAGATAGGCATGATAAATGGAAATGAAGCGAAAGCATTTTTTTCTAAATTGGGGCATAGATTGCACTTAGAAGAGGTTCTTTGCAGACCTATATGTAGAAGGAGAGAAAGAGAAAAGTATGAAAAAGATTGTAAAGTGCTTGGATTAACTATTGCAACATCAGGTTCTAAAAGCACATTACTAAAAAAGCAAATAACAGAAAAATCGGACTGGTATTATTATACAAGCAGACAAATCCCAGGCGGGAAACCGGAGGAAGAACTACTAGAATATAATAAAATATGCATTAAGTGATTCAACAATAGTGATGCACACCATTTCGATGAGTAACCTGGTGCGACTCCAAAGATTTGATAACAAAACTATGTACATAATCAAAAATAAGAGAAGAAGGGAAATAAAAAGAAAAAGAATCAGACGGGGAGGAAAAGATAAAGCTATTCAACATAATAATTACACCATGCCCAGGATAGTCGCATAAAAGACCCAAATCCAAATATGCATAGATTTAGGCAATTAGATGGCACAGAAAGAAAGGTGCGGATCACAACATCTATTCCCTAGCCTACCGAGGATAGAGAGAAGACAAGAAGAGGAAATCTACAATTGGAGAAAGATAAACCTACTCTATAACGATGAAGACTCTTCAGCAAACTGATGCATGAAAAGATAAAAGTATATGGTCTTGAATAACCAGAATCAGAAAAGAAAAAAATGGCTCAAGTGATAGAAATCTTCACCATAAAGAGCAGGAATAATTAGTAATAACGGTTTGAGCGCGTAATAAAAAAATTATACTGCAGTTTTATTACAGAAACTGCAGTATAATTTTTTACCAATACTGGTCAGAGATAATCCTGGTCTCCAACTAAACTAACAACTATTTACAAATCTCTCCCTTCTTTCAAATATGAGCATCTATATTCTCACATATCATACTCACACATAAGACTCACAGCGGACACGTTGGACAAGGGGGACGAAAATAGCAACTGATTAGAATAATTACATGCTGCACATCGTAGTTCAGATTCCACGTTGAGGCGTAGATCCCATGAATAACTACGTTCACTTTGATTTTTCATAATATAGTTTCTTGCTGTCTTATCATGAAACTTTCCTCTTCTCCTCCTTCTTACTCCTAAATTCCGCACCACAGTGCCAGGAGCCTACTAAGCCTATGGAAAATGTAGTAGGAGATGACTATAAACGAGTTTCTGACTTTCCTTTTCATTTCATTTTAGTTTATGTATCTATATTTCATAAGTAAGATCACACTTCGGCCCAGTTTGAAAGATTTCATATATAACGTTATGTTACTAAAATTCAATTAATTATGAGTTACATCACTTATGAAAAGATCACCACATATCTGAAAGAGATAGGACTAATTTAAATTCTCAGCCATTTTAAACACCTAAATGTAATAGAAGTTTATTTACAACATAAATTCTTATTGAAAGACAGTAAATTAAAAAAATAATATTGTTCATAAACTATATTGTGAATTGCTATTTAATAATACTTTCAAATGATACTCTAGATATTTTTGGATAGCTTTCGGAGTTTTGAGTGCCAACGGTTTGAATGAGAAGTGCTTTTAATTGATCATATGCGTTTAGATACTGACTATAATTAGTCAATTGATCTAAAACTTCCAATTATTACATATAGAAGAAGAAAATTCGCGAAAAAGAATACTGATTTTCTCAGATTCCATATAACCAGTTAATGGAATGCCATAGTGTGGTTAGAGAACTCGTTTAGTACTGAACTAGCTCTACAGCACAAGTGTCAGGTCGGTGTTTTGTCCTTTCTCCTTAAAACTCACATTCACTTACCCATTCTCATACCATGACACTCTCTTTCACACAGTTATTCATACCAGAAACATCTTTTACCCAGTCGTTCTTCAATCTTCCTACACTTAGCATACCAAGCATCCATCTCAAGGTTTCCCTTTGCACTGCTTTCATTCGAGAGCTTTTCTTTTCTCCATATGCCATAGTGCCACTCGACAGAACAAACATTGGCAACCGCATACACTTATGCAGCTTCTTCTAAATTTCCACACCCAAACTCCTACCATTCACTAAGATTATTATCTGTCCAGAGACCTTTCCAAACATTTAAAACCTTGCGATGTCAATATATGCTTCATCTGCACCACCATCTTTCCCAATGCACGCTTGATACTTGCGTCAATTTTTAATTATATTGTACTTGTGCCGTAGTATAGATTTAACTTTAGATTTCAAATTTGTTTTATAGCACTTGAAGATGGGTTGAGAATTAACCAAAAACGTAGAGAATAAACAATAAAGATGGGACCCACCTTCTTCGTTTTGAAATTCTTACTTAATATATATATATATATATATATATATATATATATATATATATATATATATATATATATATATATATATATATATATATATATATATATATATATATATAAATATATATATATATATATATATATATATATATATATATATATATATATATATATATATATATATATATATATATATATATATGAGAAACTCACAAAGTAGCGCGTGAGTTGAGCAATAAATGCAAAAAATCCCACAGGAAAATGAAAAGCGGATTCCAAGTAATTTCGAAATTGTTCAGTTCCTTGATAATGAACTGAACAAGTTCGAAAGTACTTGGAATCCGCCTTTAATTTTGTTGTGTGCTGGCCATGGCGTCAGGTCTACTCCGAAGAAGAGTAATATTGACCTTTATTACAAGGCCAATATGAACACCTGTTACCGTGAAGACGAAAAGGCTCTCAAAGCCATTCTCCATCATAACGTGACCCAAACCGACCCTAATACGGATATTAATCTGATTATATACTACAAGACTTAGAAAACAAGTAGCTACATCATGAAGAACAGCTGTCTCCCTCCGATGAGAGAACTCCAGGAGACTAACGTCGTGTACGAATATTCGTGCAAAGTCGGTGACTGCGAACAGCGCAATTCAAAATATATCGGCGTGACCTCCACAACCCTGTCAAGGCAACTGGCAGCTCAGCTTCAAGATGGCGCGATTAAAAAACATGCCCAATCTCATGGCACTACCCTAACCCGTGAAAAACTGAATCAGGACACCTCCATCATCCTGAGACTTCAAAATCACAGAAGATTGCGGATGGCCAAAGCCGTCATCATTCAAATGAAGAAACCGGCAATTAACGTGCAACTTCAGCCGGAAACCATACTCCCGACATCTCGGCGTCCTCGAGTTGACCGCCGTTAAAAGAAGCACGATTGAAAACTTGATTTTATTTGCCTCCTTTGCCAAAGAACTCGATCGGAGCGACAAATAGTCAGACTTTTTGTTTTAAGGGGGAGAAAAGGCACGGCTCACAGAATCAGAGGAGGCCCACTCGGGGCCGACCTTCTCCTGGGAAAACTCTCCACACTTCTGACTCTCAGTTCAAGTGAACTGATAGTGAAGTGCCTAATAGGAAGTCCGGAATAAGCTTTTGAAGAGGGTTTATAGTGAGCAACGGAAAGTTTGGAATTAAAATAGCACATATTGGTGAGGAGGCAGATTGAGCAACCTCAGCAGTCAAAGGTGGAAAGGGTGGAATACCCTTGCCCGAGGGACAAGGGGGACCGTCTTACTTCTTTTCTCACAGAAGCGGGAGGACCGCCTAATCTCTGTTCCCTTATTCTTTTCATCTTTCATTCATGTGTTTATTGCATTCATGCCTATTTGAGTTATCTTAGCTCTGAGCATTTTTATGTAATGCTATGTTACTTGTTTTTACTTTCCTTACTTTGTTTCACTTTCTCTTGGTGTTATCACTTTTTCACTTTAGTTTCACTTTGTTCACTATTATTTTTGTTGAACATTTTAATACTATAGTTCACTTATTACACTTTTAGTTCACTATGTTCGTTTTATTTCTGTTTTACTCTTAACTTTCACTTCACTATCATTTTTGTTGAACTTTTTAATATAGTTCACTTATTACACTTTTAGTTAATTTTGTTTGCATTATTTCTGTTTACACTTAATCTGTGTTGTCTATTCAGTCGGTTGTTTCTTCCTATTTAGGTTGTTTAAATCCGGTTGTCTTATTAGGGTATTAATCTGGTGTCTTGGTTGGTTATTTTGTTGGTTCGTTTTGTATATAGTCGGGTAAATATCTTTATCGTTATACTTGCTCCTTCTCTTTTTTTGAATTTTTACTTAAGTAAACATGGGAACCTCCTCGATTCTCAGCTGTTGTCTGCCGCTTGGAAATCGAGTGTTAAAGGGCACTCCAGCTTTGGTGTTCGTGTGCTCTGGAAATATCGGGGGTAGATTGTCTATCTTCCTCTATATTTTCTCCGCTCTGTTCCTGATTTTCATATTGAGCGTTTCTAATCCTGCTTCTTGGTGTAGATCCTGTAGTCTTCTCCTCTCTCTCCTACGTGTGTTGGTGATTATGTAAAGAGTTTTATTTTGTATTTTCTGGAGTTCTTATTTTTTGGTCCTTGTTTGACCGTTGATAGGAGTTGGCGGGTATATTAGTACCTCTCTTCCTAGTGCAAGATAGATTTTTCTTTTATTTTACATGCCTAACCTCTTAGATTGTACAGTTGGTTAAGCATCGGAATCGTCATGTTCTTCATCTCCGTTATATGTTGTTTGTAGATTCCTTTTGTTATTTTGAGCCCTAGCACTTTGCCCTCATTATGATATCTGTAGTTCTGATCCTCAACAACAATTTCAGCTGTTTTGTTCCTGGAGATTGTGATTATTGTAAATTTCCTCCTGTTCGTCCTTATCTTTCAATCTCTTTCGTAGTTGTTGATGTTGCTGATTTCTAAAGCTGTTGTCCTTGATTGAAAGCGTACGTTCCTGTACGGAGTGACGAAGGGTTGGCTTATATCGTCCGCGAACTGTATGTTTAGGCGCTAGGCATTATTGGTGGTGGCAGGTCTTCTGTGTAAATTTAATACAGCGTGGGGCTGAGACAGCCCCGTGCGGGAGTCCAGCTTCCAATTAGAGTTCTACTCCTGAATAACCATTAATCTTCACATATGCTCTTCGCTCTGTGACATAATCACAGAGAATTCTCTCCAGATTGCTATTCATTTGGAGATTTAAGATCTTATATTGCATTCCTCTGACCCAGACTTTGTCGAATGCTTTTTCTACATCTCTCAGGACCAGATCGATGTAGTTATTCTCTGCTTTGGTCTTTGCTATTTTCTCTGTTATTATGCCCAGTGCCATTGTGGTGTCTTTGCCTCTTCTGAATCCGAACTGATAATCATTATTAAGTTCATTTTCTTTAAGATATTCTTTTAGTCTTCTGTTAATGATTTTCTCTAAGACTTTGCCCATGAAGTTTAATAGCGATATTGGCCGGTAACTGCTGAGGTTTTTTGGTGGTTTTCTTGGCTTTGGGAAGAATATCATTTCCGCTAATTTATAGCTATCAGGGAAGTAACCGGTGTTAAAGAACGCGTGAAAAATATTTTTTAATGCTCTGATGATTATGTTAGGTGCCTTGGTAAGATTAATTCTGCTTATTTCTGAGGGAAATGGCGCTTTCTGTTTGAATTATTGTATTACGCCTTTGATCTCTTCCGTTGTTATGTAGGCCCCTCTACCCAGAATTTTCTCTCTATCTCGCTCTACACTTGGTGCTGGAGTGATCTTGTTTATGTTTCCTCGCAAGACTGTGTGGAACATTTCGTCTATCTCTGGATTGCAGTCTTCGTCCTCCTCTGGTGTTATGGAGAACACTGATTTCCAGTGATTACGAAAAGGTTCTTCTGTGGTCGTCTCTTCTTGGATCTTTTCTCCCCGTTCATTCTTAATTATTTTTTCTTTCGGAGGTCTGCCCTTGATTCTTTTTAAAGTTACGTTTCCTAGCTGCATTGCCTGTGACATATGTTAGAAAGTCTGGCCCTATTCTCTTGAAAATGTTTCTTTCCAACATCATTTCTAAGTTAGCCCTTCTGTTTTTTTCTGGAGCGGTATCCATTTGCACTGCATCTGGCATTGAGGTCTCTCATAAAGATGGTTGGGAAACCTGTGCCGAAGATTTTAAATAGGTTGTGCAGTGGAAGGTAATTTTTTCTTGGTGCTTAGTATCCCGTGGCTACTATTATTGGCGTTAATTCCATTTCAATTTTTACGGCTAAGTATGCCTCATCCAAATGACAGTGTAATCAAACAATTCCATTGTTTTTTCTTCTGGATTTACTCTGTGTTCTGATATTCCTATTATGTCTGTATTGATTTCTCTGAAGTTATTTCCTAATGCAATGTTTTACCGATCCATCTTTGAGTGTTAATTTGCAGAATGCTGAACTTTTTTCTCCTTTCTGGTTCAATTGTTTATTGAGTTTGGTCGTCTAGAGATCTCTGGAATTCTGGCGGGTCGATCTCTTGTTGGGTTGTGCTTCGTTGTCTTTAAACTTACCATTTTTCATACTTTGAAATATAGAATGGCAGAAAGTAGCGCAGTCACCAGGGTAGACTCCAATTTTATCCTCCATTAAGAGTTTTTGTACTTCTTCCTCGTCTCCTTCTTCTGTCTTTCCTTTGAATGCCCATTTGCATTTTCCTTCTTTACTTGCCTTAATGGTATCTTCCTGTTTCTTTTCTTTCGGGAGGGGAAAGCATTCATCGCTGTCGACTTTAAGTTTTAATTCCTGTGCTTCCATGCGTACTATTTTGTCTACTTCATTACTTTGCACTGACATGTTTGAAATTGCATTCTCTTCAGTAGTTTGTTATTCGTTGCTCGTTGGTGCCGACGCTGAGGCGACGTTGATGTTGATTTTAAGGATTTCAGATGAGGGGGGGGGGGTTAGGGAACCCATCTTTTTCATTCCATTTTTCTCCATCATTATATTCAGTGTCGTAGTGAAAGTGCCCGGTTTCCCAATATTCATCACATGGGCATAGAGTATGCATGCGAGCACTTCTGTTGATGCCCCTTGTGGCACAGTTAGATGGATATGTGATTCCTGAATTTGCTTCACAGTTGCTTTAGCCACTCTTGTGTAAGTTGCATATCTTCTAGTTTCTTCTTGGTTTCTCGCTTCTCTTTCCTTTCGTTCTATTATCTCCTTTCTTTGGGGGCATGCCATTGCCATAGTCTTATGTGGCCCATGACAGTTCATGCATTTCTTAGTCCTTTCCCTGCCCTGTCTCCATTCGTGGTTCTTCTGTCCGTACTCAGAACATACTGTATCTTTCTCAGTGCAGTCACGCGTCAAGTGGTCCTCCATCTTATAGCAGCGGAAGCACATTTGAATATTAATATGTTTCTCGCGCTCCATGTTCTCTGGTGGAATGTCATGTTAAGCATGAGCAGTCCTCATTGAAATATCTTTGCTGCCATATCTGTTGTTGCACACGCAATTTTAAAGACATGTGTGTGGTGGCTAAATTTAATTATTTCGTTTATTTTTATGCCCTCATGATTTTTTTATTTTTTTATTTTATTTCCTCTTTGTCATGGGAACACACCCAAACGTCAAATTTCTTGCATTTGATGCTTCTGTTTGCAGTTATCTGAGGCGGGATTTTGGGCGTTAGTCCTATTCTCTTTAGTGTCTCTATTCCTTCTTGGGACACTAATTTTTCTTCCTCTTTTCCTTACTTGCAATTACTACGTAGATATTTATGATGTCGATAATTTTGACGAGGGTTAATTTTTTCTGTCCAAATAATGTCTCGCAGAGTTTTCCTTTGTTCGGTTTGATCTCCTGGTCAATTGTCCGTAGAGGTACTCGTAGGCATTCTTGGCTGCCTCCTTTCCCTAGAGGGAGATGATTTCCCATCCTTTTGCTAGCCGAGCACCTAGGGGCTCTTTTCTTCGTTCCTTCCTCCAAAGCCTATGTTTATTTGTTTCCTTCGTCTCTAAATCTGTAAAAAAAGACAGTGAAAAGGTTCCCTATCACCTAGCAGCCTATGGTTCACTATTTACCTACTTATTTTAGGACTTCACGACCACCCTACCTAAATAGTCCTAAGTTAAGAAGCGCCTACACAGAATTTCGGGCTCGTGGTCTTAAGTACCCCTCTTCTCGCTCCCCTTGTTGGGGCTTCCTTCCGGGGTTCACTATCCCTACTTTAAGTGACTTTGGGTGCAGCGGTGGTCGTGTTATGTTGCTTTTAGTCGGTGAAGTCAGTGGAAGTCAAAGCGCATATATTTCTTGAAATAATGTCAACTTTAATGAAAAGTGAACTTTTCCTTAATCGCGTTCACAGCTCTCCGTTATAACAAAGATCAAAATTTAGTCCGTCAAGTCAATAGTCAGACAATCTGAGCTTTCCAATTTTGCATGTTTCTTGTAACGCTTAGTTTTCCCTTAAAAATTTCCCGCGCCATGAATGGCCAATTTTTGTAATATTTATGTTTGCGTAGAAATACTATATATAATGTAGTAATTTTTTAATAATTCTATTTCTGTTCATTCCCTGAAGATAACCTAACATGGTTGAAAGACGTCTAGGAATAAAGAAAAGACATTCGCGGATGTTTTTTCTCACCTCGAAGACCCCGTTAAAAAACTTGTAAGAGTTATTAAGAAAATACAAGTTAAAATTAATAACGCTGCCACAGCTGTGGACAGCTAAGCATGACTTATCACCTGGCAAAATTTCTCAACTCGATCATCGTGCCGTACACCATATCAGACTACACGCTGCCCTCTGCTTCAACTCTTCTAGATATCCTTCAAACTTCTCAAACAGCAGCCGTACTAGCTTCTATGGACGTAGAATCTCTATTCACAAATGTTCCCGTTGATGAAACTATCGAATTGATAACCAATGCCATTTACCATACTGAAGGCTTCACACCCCTCACCATTCCCGAAGACATATTGCGACAGCTCCTCTAAGCATGCACAAAAGAAGCCCCGTTCTAAGGGCCCAATGGGAAAATGTACGTGCAAATCGATGGCGTCGCGATGGGGTCAACCCTTGGCGTCCTCTTTGCCAACTTTACATGGGTTCAGTTGAGAACAAGTAATTTAAGAGCATTATAGCGTCCAAGCCTCCCATCTACGCGTGCGATATCGATCACATAATTTTGAATATGAATCACATAATCGATCACATAATTTTGAATACGAATAACCTTGAACAAGTAAATGGCAGTTGAAACATTCAAGAACAACTCTTGTCTGAATTTCACACACAAAATGGAAGATGAAGGATCCAATCCCTTCCTTGATATCCTCATAAATGCCCAAGAGTCCAAATTTGTGACCTAAGTATAGGTTAAGGCGACGAACTTGGACTTCTGCTTAAAGATTATTCTGAGTGTCTTGAACGTTACAAGAGATCAGTCATCAATGCCTTACTTAACAGGGCAATTTCTCATTCATCCTCGTGGACGGCTGATGATCACGAACTTAAAAGGGTTTTCCGAGTTCTCGTTTACAACGGCTACCCACAAGAATCCATCCACGCCAACATGAAAAAGAAAATGAACTTGGGTACTGGCCCTGGCGTCCGATTGACTCCGATACTCCGAAGAAGAGTAATATCGACCTTTATTACAACGTCAATATGAACACCGGCTACCGTGAAGACGGAAAGGCTCTCAAAGCCATTCTACATAGTAATGTGACCCAAACCGACCCTAATACGGATATTAATCTATATAATACAAGACCAGGAAAACAAGTAGTTGCATGATAAAGAATAGCTGTCTCTCTTCAAAGAGCGCACTCCAGTAGACTAACGTAGTGTACGAATATTCGTGCAAAGTCGGTGACTCCGAACACCGCAATTGAAAGTACATCGGTGTGACTTCTACAACCCTGTCAAGGCGACTGACAGTTCACCTTCAAGATGGTGCGATTAAAAAACACGTGCAATCTCATGGCACTACCCTAACCCGTGAAAAACTGAATCAGGACCCCTCCATCATCCTGAGACTCAAAATTTCATAAGATTGCGGATGACCGAAGCCGTCATCATTAAAATGAAGAAACCAGCAATTAACGTGCAACCTCAGCCGGAAACCAGACTCCCGACATCTCGGCGTCCCCGAAGCACGTTTGAAAACATGATTTACCTTTGCCTCCTTTGCCAGAGAATAAGATCGGAACGACAGATAGTCAGATTATGATTATGATTATGATTTATTAAAGCAATAAATATACAATAAGTTTTTCCATTTTACAAATATTAAAATAAAAATAAATACATATATGTGAAATGTAACAATAGACAGGTGTAGGTGTGAACCTATATTTTTTGTAAAATTTAGCGGAGAAGAATAAGAAGAGTAAACTGTAAGTATGAGTAGGGAAACAGATTCTCCCGTAATCAACGGGGAGGTCAACTTATTAGCACTATATATTGTTTTGAAAGAATAAATGAAATGTTTTTAATTTCTGTTATTTAAACTTAATATAATTTTTAGAGATAATTTTTTAAGTCAAATTTATAAAGAAAGGTTTGAAGTAATTTTTTTAATATAATCCTTTTATGTTTGATTTTATTTATTTTCGCACTAATTTTTAATTGAGTTGTTCTTTTAATCTTATTTAGATAAATTAATTGTTCTGGTTTTACTATTTTTTCTTGTTTCGTTTAAAACTTTATTTTGATAGCACTTTATGATATTATTATTTAAACACGGGTAAAATTATTATCTAATCTGTTAAATAGTTGTACATATATTATTATTCTTGTTTAACTTAATCGTTAGTTTATTTTTCTATGTTTTACACTATTAGACCATTTTAAATATTATTCACTCGATTTATTCTCTTATTATTCTATATTTTACACTATTAGACCATTTTAATTATTATTCACTGGATTCATTCACTTTTCTAACTTTAGATTGCTTATTTTAGACGCTTAAAATTTGTTCAATTGTTCGCACTTTTGACAACTTGTTTTAATCACTTTGATTTGTTCACTTCTTGCTAACACTAGTAGCTATTTTGGAGGTTAAGTAAATACTCCGAAGTCTTGTTGCCATTCTCCATTATCTTAAAGACAGCTGAATCGATGGTGTGTAAGCACGAGTCCGGGATGTAAATCGTGCGCACCATCAATAGTCCACCTAGTTCCTTCGGGGACCATGGTCCTTCGTATGTCCATTTGTATTTGCCTTTGTTGATTCTGTCGAGCAGTTCTTTATTGTGTCCCTTTGGGGGTCGGCATTGAGTGGCACCATGGACTTTAAGAGCCACGTCCATGGCGTCGAAGAAATAGCGCCGCAGAACGATATCCCTGTTCTCCGTTATTGGAAATCCCGGATACTTTACGATTTCATCTTCGTCTGAGCTCTCTTGAGATCAGCTTGTTTCCTTTTCTTTATTTGCCTCTTGTACCACTTGTTTTGTTTTGTTTTTTCCTTATTGGTTTTTACTTCTTAGTAAACTTTTTCGTGTTTCTGTCTTTTCCAATTCTTCTTCCGTTGTGAGTTCTTCCTCTGATGTTTTATGGTGCCGATTCACAACTTCTTCTTTTCCAGTGTTTTTTTGCTGGGGAACGTCGATGAATTGTATGTTTAACATTTCCTGCGATGCGGGGTTTGGCGGGAACCATAACTTTTTCTGAAAACCAGTTTTGGGGCAGAGTTTTCTGTGCTGCTGGTCTTGGTTGATGTCACTGCCTTGACGTAGGTCTTGGACTTTGCCTCCTTTACCTGCTTCATCACATCTTGTTTTGCCCGAATGGCTTCCTTGCGGATGGAACACCTCATGGCCACGGCCTTGTGGTCCCCTTCGCAGTTAGCGTATCTTTGTTTCTCGGAAGTGCACTCTTTCCATTCGTGACCGAGTTTGGAGCAGATGGAGCAAGTGACGTCAGCCGCCATACATTCTTTAGTTGGATGTTGTTCCACGGCCAGGCAGCGTTGGCAGAACTTGAGTTGTATAAACTCCTCCGCTTTAACTTGTTCTGGAGCGATACGAAGGAAGAATCCCAGGAGTCCATCCTTCATGGCCCTCTGAGCCATCTTGATGTTTGTAAAGATTACTTTGACTGTTTTTGCAGAATTTTTAGATATGGCGATTTTTGCCTTGATGTCCTCACAAGAGTTGTCCGTGGAGAACGGGTCGAGTCTCCTAAGTATGATAGTTCGGCGTGCGAGGATTTCCTTGGGGATAACAGCTTCGAGGTGAATCGCACGTAGGGGCTCATTGGCTTCCTCCGATACCAGTCTCTCG
This sequence comes from Ceratothoa steindachneri, assembly GCA_963969495.1. NCBI lineage: Eukaryota > Metazoa > Arthropoda > Malacostraca > Isopoda > Cymothoidae > Ceratothoa > Ceratothoa steindachneri. Next base: position 183,767,938 of record OZ018320.1, read on the forward strand.
ACATCTTCGTCTTTCCAGCACACTGCTGCGTAGCCGTTGGGGTTATCAATAAACCTAATTAGGGATATATTGAGCATGCTGAAGATGGTTTGCATGACTGTTGGAATTGGTGCTTTGGTCGCTCCACCGATAGTGCGGAGGGGCACCCTCTTGTAGTCCGGGTTGGGAGGCCCCATGTCCCCCTTCGGGCATTTTTACTCCTCTTAGTGCCCGTATGGACCGTCTTCTTCTAGAGGATATTCTTGTTCCGAATCACGAGGCTCGAATATGAGAGTGTCTCGTGTGTCCTAAACTTTTCCTCCTCTGCCACGATCAGACATAAAGACTCGGAACACGACTAATCAAAAATTCAAAAGAATGATGATGACGAATAATAGTTAGGAAGAGATTAAAATGGAAGATGAGATAATAGGTTATAGGTGAAGATAGTTTGTAGGGTTTGCCCTGGTAGTGAGGGCTACGCTTTTCATTTGTCTAATTTTCTTATTCCCATTTAATCCTGTATTTTGTATTTTTGTGTGTATCTTAATATATATTTTACGCATTCAAGCTTTTCTTTCGTACATAATTTGCAACTTTTTTATGCTTATTTTAAGAGAGATAAACTTACATAAATTTAAATATATATTTTTGTTTTTATTTATTTTTTATTATTTTTATTTTTATTTTATTTTATTTTATTTTTGTATTTACTTATTTATTTATTTTATTATTTTTTTTATTTATTTTTTTATTTTATTTTTTTTCCAGAGTAATACTAAATGTAGTAGTTGCAGGGTCTACAATATACATTTAATTACCTTGCATACTACACATTCATACATGTTTGTAGGTGAATTTGTTAATGTATCGTGTTTGTACTTGTTTTTTCGGTGTGGTTTATTATGTGAACCACGTTGTTAACTGCTCCTCAGAGCATTCTCTCGAGCTAGGAAATCGCCTCCTTCTGCTTTCTGCTTACTTTATCCCTTCTGTTCGCTGGGATTTTTAGATCCTCCGCTAGTTCAGGCGCCGTTTCATTCAAGATCCTTTCCCAAGTTCCTTTGACCAAACTTTGGGTCACCAGATTGATAGGTGTCAGAGCAGCTCTTTGGTGGAGTTGTGTTTGGGGAGTTTGGTCTCGCTTTCTTTTGTTGTTTATGTAGAGAGTCGCCTTGTTTTGGACTATTTGTAGGCGCTTCAAGCGATTTCTACTTAGGGTTTGGGCCATCAACGCAGGGTATATCAATGTTGGTCGTACGTGGATGAGATATATCTTTCGGATATTGCTGGATCTCATACCCCAGAATCGGTGGAGTTTGGATAGTTCCAATTTTGCGAGATTTTCCCGAGTTTTGAAGTGCTGCCCGTACCCGGTGGGGGTGATTTTAAGTCCCAAAACGGTCTCTTATTAGGGATATGGAAATATTAGTTCCCCTATTGTCACGTCCGCTGTTTTTCTTCGACCGAGGGCAAGGATCTTAAACTTTCTGCTATTCGTGCGGATCTTTCACTTACTCTCGTACTCATTTATGTTCCTGATCTTATTAGCAGTCTCTTGAGCCTGAGCCCTGGAATTCCTGTATGTACCAAGGATCACCTGGTTCATATCGTCCGCGAACTGGAGATATAATGAGTCCTCCTTTACCGGGGTTGGTAAACTATTGTGTAGATTAGGTAAAGGAGGGAGCTCAGACAACTGCCCTGCGGAACTCCGGCCTCGAGGAGGAACTCAGGGCCTTGATGACCCTCAATCATGATTCTGGCGCGCCGTTCCATGACGAAGTTGCAGATAATGCGCTCCAGAATTGGGTCTAGCTGAAGGTTCAGTAACTTATATTGAAGGCCGCTCAGCCAGACCTTGTTGAAGGCCTTCTGAACGTCCCTGATCATGATTCCGTGTATTTTCCTTCCGCTTGGTACTTGTCAATTTTCTCGGTTAAGAGCGCGAGTGCGGTATCCGTTCCACGTTTTTCCAGAACCCATGCTGTTGGGGGTTGTGGGCCGCCTTCTCCTAGTGTTGTTTCTCGAGCCCGTTGGCTAGAATCTTTTCCAGAATCTTACCGATGATTTTTAGGGTGTTGTTTGTGTTCTCCATGTTCTGTGTCTACTTATAGAGTGTGTTACTTATTCCCTGTGCTTTTTGAGCTTCTTAAATTCCATAACCGGATTGTATGATAGGAGGTGTTGTCGAGTACCATTTTTCCAGAGAAGAGCGCTGCCGCGACTTCTGTCTCGTCATCTGTCTCGGTAAACGTCCATTTTAGCTTTTGTTTTTTTTATTTCTTTCATGATGTCCGTGAGGTCTAGACTTTCTGGCAAAGGGTATTTGTCCGAAGTGTAGATTTTCAAACCCAGTTCCCCGCCGTCGTACTTGTGTCTGATTTTTCTGCTTTTCTTCTTTTCCGTTTTGACCTTTCTTGTGGGTACGCTCACGATGCTGTCACTGTCCGAGTCTGTGTTGGTTGTCGTATGACTTTTTCTTCATTTTGGTACCTTTGTGGTTGATTTCCTTGCTTTTTCTTTCCTCGCCTTTCTCGCTTCAATTCTGGGGTCGGCTCTTCTAAAGAGCTCCTGATTTACTGGTTCTTGGACATTTGGTGTGGGGACCGTTGATTCAGCTTGGAGAGTAGATGATGCTGCAATAACTTCTTCTTCGATTACCTTTGGATAGAATTGAAGCTGTAAGACATCTCCTGAGGAAAGGTTCTCTGGGAACCCGATCTCACTCAGGTTGTTGGTCTTTAGCATTAAGTTCAGCTCACTAGAGAACGTGCCCGGATTCGTAAGATTTCTCACGTGTGCATAAAGAATGCAGGTGAGAATCTTCGTCGATTCCTCGTTCTCCAGTTTGATGTACGTCTTAGTCGGGGCTTGTGTAGGGTAGGGTGTCTTCATTGCTTGTGCATACGTAGTAGTCTTCCTTCTTTGTTCTTCTTCTCTCTTTGCATCCTGTTTTTTCTTAATGATATTTCTTTTTATTGGACATGCAGTTTTTCCAGCTGTGGCCTCGTCCACTGCATCTGGAGCATGTCTCTTCAACTTCCTGACAGTCGTTTGTGGAGTGTTGTTTCATCTTGTAACAACGGAAACACATCTGTACAGGCGTGAACTCCTCACGCTCAATTTGGTCCCCGCTGATTTTCGTGTGGAAGAGAAGAAGCCTCATCTCTTTGTCCTTTTGGGCCATCTCTGTTTCCGTGAAGATCACTTTGAATACATGGGAGTATTCTTTGTTTTCTCTTCGGTTCCGGAACTTTATTATCTCTGAAACTTTCGCCCAGCTTTGGTTGGCCTTAATTTCTTCGGCTAGTTCCTCCTTCGTACGATCTACGATCACCTATCCAGGGATCAAGGCGACAACAATGCACACTGCAAGGGGCCTGTATTTGTGGTGGGACTGTGGGCTAGAGGTTTATTTCTTGTAAAACCCGAATGATATCTTCCCTGCTGATTAGTTCGATGTCTTTTTTTCGTTCGCAGATTGTCAAGTAACCAGTGGGGGCGGGGGAAAAGGCGTATTACTGCGACACTGAGTTTCCGAAAGAGGGTTTCAAAGACTTGTACCTCTCTCCAGTTTGGTCTGGCCGTTGATTACCCTGAGGGGTATTCGTTTGGCTAGATCCGTCACCATGTTGGTGAGGAGATCCCCTACTGGTCCTCGTTAGGCAAGCAAGTAGGATAAGTTTTTTTGTGTGTAGTTTGGTGAGTATAATATGAGTTTTATTATTTCTCTTTAGGGTGTTCTCCCAACCCCCCCATCACGCTTTTTTAAGCAGCCTTTGTCACCGGAGGAATCGCCTTGGTGAATGTTGGGATGAGTGTGGTAATGACGCATTATGATGAGATGATTGATGATTGAGTATGTGTCAAACTGGGTGGGATTAACAACGCCACTCCCCGGGGGTTTTGAATCGCGACTGCTCCCACCATGCACAGAGACGGTTGTTTATCCCTCTGCGGTCTTGGTATGGGCCTCCGCAGTGGTTAGCAACGGAGGTTGCATTCTGTCCCTTGTCCATTCGAGCTTCAAGACATTGTTCTCTCCTGTGGGATAATCCTCAAACAGCTTTCTCCAATGCCCCCAATTATGACTTCTCTATTGAGCGACATAGTTGGGTGAGGCTGTGTACGGCGAATTTCTCCGTGGGGCCGCTTTGAAGCGGGAGAAGAGGGTGATGGTTTTACCCGGTCATCTTCTTAAAAGCGTAGCCTGAAATAAAGATGATGAAAATGATGGTGCTAAAGGGGTGAAATGGTGTAAAAGTAATAGGGTTATATCTCTCTTTTGGATTCTATTTCTTCTTCTTTTATGGTTGGTAGCTTCTTGGAGACGTTTTGTCAAAAACTTTCCTAAAACTTTTCCACCTTTGCCCGTTGCTGACTTCCGGGCTGAGGTTAGGTTAGGTTAGGTATGTTTCTTGTAGCGCTTAGTTTCTCCTTAAAAATTTCCTGCTCCATGATTGGCCAATTTTTGTCATACCTATGTTCGCGTATAAATAATATATATAATGGAGCAATTGTTTAATAATTCCAGAAGGCAAAAGAATTCATCTGAAAAACCGACGCTGTAATTACATCTCTTACTCGGTAAAGGACGAAAATGTTGACGCGGGCAGTTTCAAAACGCCAAGATTTACCTCGCCCTCCCTACGGGGACCATAAAAAAGATATTTTTCACCGGCTCCTAGGCAACTTAATGTCGACCTAACTCCCCCTTTCCTCCCTCGACGGAGTTGCGAAGCCGAAATGAACTGATCTGCCATTCATCTAGTCTCGCTCCAACTATGTCAGTCCACTTTGATAGACATAATTGGGGACGTAAAGAAAAGCAGGTTTGAGGATTAGAAGACTGTGGAACTCTACAGAAGAGACCGCCTGGTTACGAGGCGATGCTGAAAGCTTTGATGAAGAGTTCACTCTAATCTCTAAGGGTAGCTTCTGGCTAAGACCACAGGGGGAAATGCAACCGTTCCTGTGTAAGTTGGAAACAACATCGATATCCAAACCCCAGAGGGGCGGCACCCCGTATGGTGGTTGTTGATTCTATCACCACCCATCATCAAGTCCGCCACACTTCACCCATTTGAGGGGCCTCCCCGGGTCCACCCACCATTATTCATCCCCCAATTTGTCAGTTCACGTTCACGAAAGCTTAGCGATGAAGTAGAGGGAGTCATCAAGAAATCTAAAAACAGAAGCATAAGAAGTAAAGGTGCGACATATTGACTTAAATCAAGTCGCCCATAATAAAAGTTGTAGTAGGTAAAGTAAACCCAACTAGAATACCTCTGTGGGTTGTCGACGGGTAGCCCAAGCCTAGCAGAGAGAGCGTATTCGAGGCTGTGTATGGAAAGTTAGGCATTACCTTGGTGAGGCTGCTTGACATTGCCTCGGGGAACATCGCAATCTGCGAAAAGAAGAAAGATATTGAGGATATTACTAAGGAGAAGGCAGTTGGGGTCCTACGAGGCATTGGGCTGCAGCCAGCAGTACCACCACAGATCCTGGCCCACAGGAGCGTGGTTTGTCTAGCTTCGGCAAACCAGGGCCAAGGTAGCCGAGGTAATAAAATTTAAGAACACAAAAGATGGCAGCGAGTACACCCATGTGTTTAAGGTGGTCTTCGCGGAAACGTCCATGGCTCAAAAGGCAAAGGAAAAATGCCTTCTTATGTTTAATGCCAAAATTAGCGGGGAGAAAGTTGAGAAAGAAGAATATACTCCTGTCCAATTCTGCTTCAAATACCACAAGATGGAGTCACATGCCACCAAGGACTCCAAAGAGCCTAAAGAGACGTGCTCTAAATGCAGCAAGAAGGGGCACAATTGGAGGATCTGTAACAGCAACACCGAGAAGTGCGTGAACTGCTTACAGGGACATAGGACTATAGCTATGTCATGTCCCTTAAAAAAGGGAATAATGAGGAATAAGCGGGAGGCCAAGAAAAGTGAGGAAACGCGTAGGGCAAACACGTCCTACGCCCAAGCAGCAAAGGCAGCCCTCTCAGAGGTAGACACCAAAAAGACATACCTCAAACTACAAAATTACAACTCGAGAAAAATTATGACGTGCATCCTTCACGCGCACGTTATGAACCTAACTCGCCTGGGCACGTTCGCGACAGAGCTGAACCAGATGCTGGCCAAAAATGGGATGGAACAAATGGGGTTCCCGGACAACCCCCCTTCCGGGGATGTAGTGTATCTACAGATGGTTCCAAAACAACAACCAGCAGAGCAAAATAACACCAATAATGTGGCTAATAAAAAAGAGAAGAAACAAGTAGTCGAGGCAAAAACTCATGCGCCTAGACTGAGCCAGGCAACCACGCCGGAGGAAAATAATACTGACACCAAGAGTTTCTCGGAATCCTCAAATTCCTCATCAGGTTCCTTAGACTCCGAAGCAATACAATCCCAGGAAACGAAGGGAAAGAAAAATAAAAATAAAAGATTGCGGGCAAATAACATCAATTTAAAAATTTACACCTGCGATCAATTCCCCTTTCCCGAGGAAATGGAAGCAAGGAATATTTTCGAAGGTATAAAATAAAAAAATCTACAAGTGGGAGTACGATACGAACTCGGACATGAATCAGTGGAAGTAGCTCTGCTAGCACAGAAGGTGACCCTACATCACAGCACTTGCGAGGAGATCTCGAACGCTGAGTTCAGAAAAAAAGAAAAGTGGGAGAAAGAAAAACTTCACGTAGAAAGACTAGACAAACGAAGATGGAGAGAGTAAGCCACAGAATGAGTAATCTGACACTGAACGTCAATGAATGGGAGGGGAAGGCCATGGCATATGGAAACATATTCCGAGTGCTTGACCCCGACATCATTCTTATAACGGAGCACGGTATCGACACCACAGCTGGTCGAATTAAAATACCGGGCTACATAGTCATGAAGAATCATTCCCAGGAAAGGTTCGATGGTGCCACAATAGCTGTCAAGAGAAACATCTCCTTTAAACAACTACCAGAACTCGATGAGTCCTTTGTGGCGCTCGAGCTGCATACACTGGCAGGAGACCTAGTGATAGCCGCAGCCTATCAGCCCCCTCGCCGAGCATATCTCTCGTTAAGTAACTTCTACACACTGTTCGGTCACCGCAGAATGGCATTCTTAGGGTAGGACATCAATGTCATATGCCGTGCGGCAGGCTATGGTAGTACCAACGATAGAGGCCGAAACTTGGAACTGATTATGGGAAGGAAAAACATCCAAAAAATAGGGCCGGATTTTCCGATCTATATCACTTCCAGATCAGCAACTAAGCCTGATATAATCTTAACAAGTGAAGGCTTCCCATTCAAATACCATAGTCACCCAGGCCAACAGTCCCAAGTGATCACATAGCAATACTCACCACAGTATATCTCACACCAATCCAGCTCCCAGTCCCTCTCCGGAAAAACTACGCTCTAGCCAACTGGGATCCGTATAAGAGACGACTCAGTCAATATGCGCCAGCTGACCTAAGCGCGGCGTCGTTAGAGGAGATAGACAGCGAACTGAAAAGGATAACAACGTCCATACTAAATGCGGACCGCAAGAGCATACCCATAACAGGGTATAAAACACCTCCTCAGCCCAGATTGACAAAGGAGGTGAGAGCTATCGCTCGCGTTCACAGGGAAGTTTACGAGGAAATAAGACGGGAGGCTCCCAACCGGAAAAGAAGCTCGCTCCTTTGACGCCTAAGCACAGACCTTAGAGAGGCTATCAACCTCTAACAGGAGGTAATCTGGTACAACTTGATAGTCAAATTCGACAGCGAACTTAGCTCGGCTAAGTTCTGGCGCCAAGTCAAGAACTTAAAGGGACTTACAGCAAGACCCTAGGCTCGGATAAAGGAGAACGGAAACTATATAGAGGACCCGGCGGTTCTGGAAGACAGGTTCAGGAACTTCTGAAAAAACGTTTTTAGGATCAACCCTGAAGAAAACGACGAGCTCGACCAGGAATTTGAAGGCCAACTGATCGAAGAACTGAATCAGGTAATGCACCTCACGCACCCACAACATCGAGTCAACGAAGGCAGGGAGATGGCGGACCACGACCGTCCCATAACACCAGAGGAGGTCATGGCCACTGTAAGAGCCTTCCAACAAAAGGAACCAGTCTGGACGGGCATCACCAGGAACAACTTGGTTAATGCCCCACAACAGATAATTCAGGAAATCGTAAACATCTATAACGCTTCTCTAAATACGGGCTACTTCCCGGAAGGTTTTATGATTGCTAGGGTGATCTTCATACCCACGGGAGGTAAACCCCCTGATCAACTGGTAAATTACAGGCTGATCGCCCTGCTGGAGATCGTTGCGAAAGTCTACGAGAAACTCCTAACTGACAGGCTTCAAGAAAAACTAGCCGAGCTGGGAGCTCACAACCCTCAGCAGCATGGGTTCGCAAGGGATGAGGAACGGAAACAGCCCTCGCCCTCCTAGCGGAAAAACTCGCTTGCAGTAAAGCTGAGAGGAGGTACGTAGACGTGGTGCTGCGGGATGTAAAGAAGGCCTTCGATAAGGTTTGGCTGAGAGGGCTACAGTTCAAGATCCTCAACCTCCAGCTTAACCCACTCCTGGAAAGGGTCCTTTGCAACTATGTCTCGGATAGGAAAGCCCAAATCGCGATCGTGGCTGCAAGGGACCCGAATTCGAACTCAAGGCGGGAGTTCCACAAGGCAGCTATCTCAGCCCTTTGCTGTACCTCGTGTACACAATTGACCTACCTGCCCCAGTGAGGTACGATTCGATGTATCTGCAATCCGAAGATGACATCAGCCAAATCGTCCTGAGTCCAAACGAGAGCGACAGCTGCCGAAATTAACAAATATCAAACGTTATGAGAAGAAATGGAAAATTAAGACCAACCGCCAGAAGTTCATTATAATTCCCGTGAACTCCCGGAAAGTTGATGACGTCATCGTCAACAACGAACTCTATCCGTACCCCAACGAGGGAAACGTCCTGGGCTTACAACTCTACAAGTCTCGTTATAAGGCTCATGTAAATACCATAGTCTCCCTAACCAAAGGGAGCTGAGGAAACTTTACCGTTTCCGAAGCCTCAGTGTGCCAAACAAGAAAAAGCTGTACATGGCCTTGGTACGCTCAGTCCTAGTGTACCCGGCCGTGATCACGCAGATGGCACTCTGTACATCTCTCAGAATGATGCAGAGGGTACAGAATAAAGCCACTCTGCTGATTACTGGCACGCAAAGGATCGACCGTATTCGGCAATTGATTCTACACCAAAGAATCGGACTAAAGCTGGTCAATACAGAGATCCAAAGGCTAGGGAGAAAGACATGGGCTAAAATAGACCGAGTGATACTCCCGACTATAAACTTCAACCTGAAGATACGTAGAAATAGAAGACGTGCAATTGGTAGAACGGCTCTGTTCCCAAGCAGTAAAACCTGCGTAAAAGAAGAAGTACTACCAATGTATACTTAGTAGTACGCAAAATCAAATTACTCTGACCGTACTGAACCCAACTCGTAACAAGGAAACAAACAAAAGAGAGAAGTTATTCTAATTAAAAGAGGCGAAGTGCCCTAATTATAGTTTAAACTTAATAAATTTTAAATAAAAAAGAGGCGAAGTGCCCCTATTAAATAATTAAAAAAATAAAACTTTGAAATAAAAAGAGGCGAAGTGCCCAAATCTAAATCAAATCAAAATTAATCAACGTAATTCAAATCAACAAAAAGAGGCGAAGTGCTCAAATGAAAGTAATAAATTTAAAGTTCAACAAAATTTAAATAGAGATATTCAGCATATTAGATAACTTTGAAAGGCTCGAATGCTACGACGGTAGAATAAATTAAAAAAAATAAAGAGAAAAATATATATAATAATGGAGGAAACTGGCTGTCAACGAGGGTCAACACCATTAATGACGGAGAAAAATTTTATTATTCAAAAGAAGAAAATGAGAAGAATGCTAGTGATGCCCTAACACCAGGGCAAACTAGAAACCATTTTCATACCTTTATAAACCTACCACACAATTCATCACTCTCATTAATTATTTAAAATTAATTATTAATTTCATGAGACGCATTTTTTTGGTGGTGTTCCGAGTCATCATGTCTGGAGTGGCAAAGGAGGAAATGGAAAGAGTGCTCTTCCAAGAAACAAAGATGCGCTAACTGCGGAGGGGACCACAAGGCCGTGGCCATGAGGTGTCCCATCCGCAAGGAAGCCATTCGGGCAAAACGAGATGTGATGAAGCAGGTAAAAGGGCAAAGTCCACGACCGACGTTCGGGCAGTGGCATCAACAAGCAGCACAGAAAACTCTGCCCCCAAACTGGTAATGCCAGGTGAGTCTAAGGAGATTATGACCATGATCGTCTCGGCTCACTTGGCGAATCTAGCTAACCCTGATTCATTTGCAGAGGAGTTAAATCGCCTCCTGCAAAAGAACGGTTTTCAGAAAAAGCTATGGTTCCCGCCCAACCCCGCATCGCCGGAAATGTTAAGGATACAATTCATCGACGTCCCCAGCAAAAAAACACTGGAAAAGAAGAAGTTGTGAATCGGCACCATAAAACATCAGAGGAAGAACTCAAACGGAAGAAGAATTGGAAAAAGACAGAAACACGAAAAAGTTTACAAAAAAGTAAAAACCAATAAGGAAAAAAAAAAAAACAAGTGGTACAAGAGGCAAATAAAGAAAAGGAAACAAGCTGATCTCAAGAGAGCTCAGACGAAGATGAAATCGTAAAGTATCCGGGATTTCCAATAACGGAGAACAGGGATATCGTTCTGCGGCGCTATTTCTTCAACGCCATGGACGTGGCCCTTAAAGTCCATGGTGCCACTCAATGCCGACCCCCAAAGGGACACAATGAAAAACTGCTCGACGGAATCAACAAAGGCAAATACAAATGGACATACGAAGGACCATGGTCCCCGAAGGAAATAAGTGGACTATTGATGGAGCGAGCGATTTACATCCCGGACTCGTGCTTACACACCATCGATTCAGCTGTCTTTAAGGTAATGGAGAATGGCCACAAGACTTCGGAGTATTACTTAACCTCCAAAATAGCAACTAGTATTAGCAAGAAGTGAACAAATCAAAGTGATTAAAACAAGTTGTCAAAAGTGCGAACAATTGAACAAATTAAAGCGTCTAAAATAAGCAATCTAAAGTAAGAAAAGTGAATGAATCCAGTGAATAATAATTAAAATGGTCTAATAGTGTAAAATATAGAATAATAAGAGAATAAATCGAGTGAATAATATTTAAAATGGTCTAATAGTGTAAAACATAGAAAAATAAACTAACGATTAAGCTAAACAAGAATAATAATATATGTACAACTATTTAACAGATTAGATAATAATTTTACCCGTGTTTAAATAATAATATCATAAAGTGCTATCAAAATAAAGTTTTAAACGAAACAAGAAAAAATAGTAAAACCAGAACAATTAATTTATCTAAATAAGACTAAAAGAACAACGCAATTAAAAATAAGTGCGAAAATAAATAAAATCAAACATAAAAGGATTATATTCGCAATTTTAACAAAGTGAATTTCTGCGAAAGCCAAAGTGAAATTTAGTGACTCTTTTTGAGTAGTGTAAATAAAAACTGGGTAAAGCAAAAAAGCTCGGTACGTTCGGAAAGTGGACCCTGGCCTTCTTCGATTAAAGAAGGTGAAGGACGAGTCTTTAATCCTTCGTGGAGAGAAGGATTGAAGCCTCAATTGGCCCATTTGCAAGCCGGAAGCAAGGATAATAAATATTGAGGTAAAGTTTTTCAAAGTACTTGGTCATTGGCCTTTAGTTCTATCTCTTTCTCTTTCCCCCTTTTTTTCCTATATTTTTCCAAATCGTCTCAGAGTTTACATATTTACATTTATAAAAATTTATCAACTAAATTACGGTAAGATGCAGGAAAAATGAGGGAGACTCTTCGCATCACTTTTCGAGTCCTCTCGGAGGGCCCGAAACCGGACTGGCAAGGTATTTGAACAGATATACGGGAACTTAAAAATTGCACTGGTGAGACTAATAGACATACAGAATGGATGTGCTTTTTGTGCGAGGGAGGCCGAATGCGAAGCCTTGACCTAAAGCAAAGCAGTTGAATGCCTGAAGACGATAAACCTGAAACCCCACACACCACCAAAAATAAAAACACACCGTAGTGTTATGTGAAGGCGCCTCGACTCCTGGGTCGGGAGTCACTCCACAGAAGACATTAAGGATGGGATGGAAAGGAACCACCCTTAGGCAAAAGTAGCAGAGGTAATTAAATTCAAAACCTACACGAACGTTTTCAAGGTGGTTTCGAGGACACGGCAATGGCTCAAAAGGCTAAAGTTATTGGTTTGCTGCTTTTTAACGTAAGAGTCTGCCCAGAGCAGATTGAAAGGGAAGAATTTGTCGACTTGCAAATGTGCTTTCGGTGCTACAAGTATGGCAAACACGCTACTTCAAGCTGCCCTGAGTAATACATTACTTTATGCTCGATTTGTACCAGTCGCGACCATTTTAGGCGCGATTGTAAGAGTACCTCTCCAAAATGCATAAACTGTGAAGGCCCCCACCGGAATATGTCCATGGCATGACCAAATCGGCGTCCTTCCCAACCGAAATCGATTCCTGCGAAGTATCGGAGGGTCTTAGGACCGGAAGATACAAGTGGGAATGCTCAGATAAGGATCCGAAACGGCAGGTTGAGAAGGCTCTTGCACAAAATATGATCACATTGACCACGGACTGCTTTCACACAATAACCGACAGGGAGCGCATCCCGCCCAGTACACCTCATGGGACTAAAGTAGATCCCGAATAAGCGTCTACTTTAATCCCACACACTAAAAGACACAACATTACACAAAATGAACAACAGACTTGCCATTTAGGTAGGCACTACCCTGGGGGGGCTGATCATGGCTACGGGGTACCAACCCCCAAGACGCGGCTATGTTTCCATGCACAACCTTCTACAGATTTTCAGCAGTAAGAAAAATGTAATTACAGACCAATAGATACTTACATGGGACAGACTAATAGAAAGATTCGACATTGAAAGAGACTCACATACTTTCTGGCAGACAGTTAAACGCTTAAAAGGAAGACCTCTCCAAAAAAGAATCACACTTATAAACGACGATATAGAAATTGACGAGCCTGAAGAGATTGAGGAAATGTTTAGGATTTTCTGGTCCTCAATCTTAAAAATTACCCGAGAAGAAAATGACAATTACGACCTCGAATTCGAGACTGACATAATCCAACAGCTGAATACACAAGTAAACAGAACCTCTCCTCATTATTGTGTGTCGCAGGAAAGAGCGATGGGGGGCTATTGTAGTAAAATAACTGCCTTAAAACTCTCCGTTGCTCTAAAAACCTTTCGTCAAAGAGCACCGGGTACCACGGGGCTGACCAGGGAGAATTTCATCAAGGCCCCACCTAACGTTTGGAATTGGCTACTTAACACCATGAATGCCGCTCTAAACACGGACTACTTTCCCGATCAGTGGAAAGTGGCTAAGGTGATTTTCATCCCAAAATCGGGAAAGCCTCCGGACTGCCCTGTCAGCTCTTGGCCGATATCTCTCTTAGAATTTGCCGGCAGAGTCTTCAAGAAGATATTGGCTAATAGAGTCAACTTTTTTCTCGACCAAGCCAACTTGCATAACGAGCAACCACACGGCTTCAGAAGGAAAAGAGGGACTGATACGGCACTAGCCCTTATCCCCGAAAAGCTTGCCAAGATCAAGGCAGACCAAGGACATGTCGACTAGGTGCTCTGCGATGTCATAAAAGCTGTTGATAAGGTTTAAGATTCTTCAAGTAGGCCTCAACCCCATTCTTGAGAGGATTCTATGCGACTACATAATGGAGAGGAGAGCATACATACATATCAGAGGATATAAAGGCCAGGAATTCGAGCTCGAAGTAGGGGTCTCACAAGGGGGCTGTCTCACTACCCTTTTATACAACATATATACATGCGACCTACCACAACCTCTATCCGAGGGTACGATATACGTTTAGTTTGCTTACGATATATTGCAAATTTGTACAGCCGTTTATGTTCACAGGGAATTTATGGCGAGAAATACGGCTAGGGAGAGTTCTAACATCAACTCATTCAAGAGGAGATGAAAGATATCGACCAATGCCCCAAAATTCAAAATAATTCCCATGTTTCGCAAGACCTTTAATGACATACGGGTAGAAGGGTAGCGAATCCCCTACTGGAAGGGACGGTTCTGGGGCTCAAAATCACCACAGGGGGCTAGAAGAGTCATATCGAACGAACAGTCGCGAATAGCAAGAGAGATTTGAGGGATTTTTATAGGTTCTGTGACCTAAATTGCTCAAATAAACTCAAGATATTCAATGCGTGCCTTCGCTCGAGATCCTTGTACCCCCCGGTGCCGTTTAACGCGAGCGCCAAGACCCACATTACGAAACTACAAGTCATCCATAATAAAGCGATTTTGCTTATTACAAACACCCGAAGAAGAGAACATAAACAACAGCGGGAGCTCCACGACTCGGTTGGATTATCTCCGATCAACGTGGCGCTCCACGAGAGAGCTAAGAGGATATGGCAAGCCATTCGTGCCCGCTTGATCCCTGAATTCTCTCCTACACACCTAGACATCGAGGTCGACCGACAAATAAAACCATTTAAAAGCAGCAAAATACAGTCTGATAGTGACGTGACAATAGACAGGAAATGACTAGTCTAATGCGCAAGTTTTCCATTAGTGAAAATTAATTCCAAAATAAATCCAAATTCAAACTTTGATTAAAATTTCAAACTCAAATTAAAATTATAATAAAATCTGTTCAAATACCCACAGCGGGAATAAAAACTCCGTTTCAAATAGAGGCTTGAATGACAAAAGATCATTAAGATCAAAAACTAAAAATTAAATTAACTATGTTAATTTAATTAAATAAACTATAAATTTATAGTTTATTAAATAAAAAAACCCCAAACTAACAAAATCCATAAAAAACACAAAAACAACAGAGCTACCCTTTCACCAGGGACCTTTTAATTCTGTCTCCCACACACCATCTTTTCTTTAAATTCACCCTTTAACCACTTTACTCTCTTAATATTTTCTCTCTAATTCTACCTAAATTTCACCACCTATTATGTCCAAAGTCCAAAGTCCAATAATTCCATTTGACTACCTTATACTCTTGTGGACCTTTACTCTCGCGGATCTCAAAGAATCAATAAAGGAGGTTATTAAACAGCTACAACCTGTGCTTTACCTTCCATAACACATAAAAGTGCTACTTATTTTCAAGAATTTATTGACTTCAACGAGAGCTCGAAGTGAAAAACCGTAGTGAAAAAAGTGTAAAAATAAAATATATACGATATTGCCTAATACGGTAATTAAATATTCAACGCAAAAGTGAATTAATATTAGATAAGTTCCCAGATGCTCACTAAACTCTGGAAGTAGTATAAACAGTGAACAAGTTAAATAAACATTAACAAACTTTGTTCGCCTGGTGCATTTAATACTGAAGTATGACCGATTGCCCCAAATTTAAAAACAAGTGATCAAATTAGCGAACTCCACGCTTATTCTACTCAAGTGATTAAACTCATTCAACCGTTAGAATCAGTGCTCCCACCGGTACGCCTCAACAAACAAAGTGAATACAAGAGTTTTTCAATTACTTGAGCTCACCACCGGAGACTTGTGTGTAAACAATTAACGATCTACTTACACCGACCCCTTACCAAACCGTGCAAGTGAACAATCGGGATAAATATCTAAAGGGCTATATCCTAATCAAAGAAGAAAACTCAGAAGAAAGGTACGTGGACAAGGACATATTAATTTTCTTTATTCTATATCCTTCTCTACCCCCCCCTATCTAATTAGTTCTCTAAATATAAGTACATACAAGTAGGCAAGTCATAATGTCCCCCCTGCTTACTTTGTCCTCTATTAATACAATTATAAGGGTATTATGGTTCACTAAATCCACTACACACATGCGGGAAACTGCAAGGATCCCCCCCCAACAATATATTCCCAACTCAATATTGCTTTGGTTAGATTAATTGATAATCCCTAAGGCTGTGTAGCACTGTGCCAAAATTAGAAGGACGTCAAAGCCCTGACGGCCCAAAAGTCAGTGGACGTTCTGAAAAATATCAGACTAGCTCCCAAAATCCCTCCCCAAATACTGACGCATAGAAGCCTGATATGTAGGCGTCTAGACCCTTCGGTCGGGTCTCATGACTCGGAATAACTAAACAGAAAAATTAAATCCAACCACAGCTGGGCGACAGTGATTGAAGTAATCAAATTTAAAGAACATACACATGTATTTAAAGTCGTATTTAGTGATACAGGGATGGCTCAAAAAGCCACTGAAAGAGGACTGTTGGCTTTCAATGTGTGGATTACTCCCGATCAAATAGAGAGGGAGGAGTTTACAGAGATTTAGATCTGTTTCAGATGATATCGCATGGACGACCACCCCTGAAGAGCATGTCAACAAGAGACCGAGGAATTCTCTGAATGCATTGCGGATAACCATAATTGGAGGAGCTGCAATAGCGAGAGGAAAAAGTGCCTGAGTTGCAGCTGAGACCACCGCACCTTCGCAATGACATGTCCATTCAAGAAAAACTTAATAAAAAATAATAATAATAATAGGTATTTATAATGCGCTCTTCAGGGCTGTTAGCCTTCCTAGAGCGCAGGTTGTGTAGCGAGTGTAGAGAAAGTTTACAGGGGAGAGAAAGCGATCAAGAGCTTTTAGAATGGAATTGATCGTCTGGGAAATCAAAGAGGCTCACACAACAACCTATCCCTGAAGCCATAGAAAGACACGAGAATGGTAAAGAAGAAAGAAAGAATAATAGAATGAAACAAATAGAGGTTAGGAATAAGGAAAGAGCTAAAGAAAGAAATAGATAAAGAAATAAAAAAATAAGAAGAGGTGAGGAATAAGGAAAGAGCTAAAGAAAGAAATAGATAAAGAAATAAAAAAATAAGAAGAAGTAAGGAATAAATAGACAGATTTATAAGAGGTGGATGGTCGGGCTAGTTGGGGTAAAACGTTCGTAATGAATGTTTATGGTCCCTAAGTTGATGGGGAATTAACTTGTCTGCTTCACTACTTCCACCGGTTTTTGTGTACGATTTGGAGCGAGTATATATTTGGGATTATCGGCATCAAATGCCAAAGAACCAGGTCGAAGAGGCCCTTTATCAACGAAAAATTAAATAAACTCCAGAAATTTTCAACAATATCTCTCAGAGTGAATTTAATTAAAAGCGAAACGGTAAATGCAGAACACCCCCTCACTAGGCCTCAGAGTCAAAGCAAGAGAAGAGAAGACTAAAAAAATGCAAAAGGAATAAATTTCAAACTTTTGGCTACAGGGAACACTCTCTATCCCAAGTAACACCATGCTGAGGCCATCACCGAGGGAATTATAAACGAGAAAATCAAATGGCAATACGAAGATCAAATGCCAGAGAACCAAGTTGAAGAGGACCTTTATAATGGAAAAATTGAATAAACTCCAGAAATTTTCAACAATATCTCTCGGAGTGAATTTAATATAAAGCGGCACACCCCCTCACTAGGCCTCAGGGTCAAAGCAAGACAGAAGAGAAGACTAAAAAAAGGTACAACCAAGTTAAAACAAAACAACGAGAAAAACAGAAGACACATTCTACACAATGGACACTGCAAATAGAAACCTAAAAATAATGTACATGAACGTAAATGGTTGGGCAAGAAAAATTTCCGAGTATGGAGACATAATTTAGACCCTCGACCCAGATATCATTTTAATATCCGAACACGGCATCGATACGAAAAAAAAGACATGAAAATATTCAAGTACCAAGTTTATACAACAAGCCATACAGATGAGGCCTTCGACGGTGCGGCGATAGCAATCCGAAAAGGCCTCATGCACAAACTTTTACCTCAATTAGATGAGTCATACGTAGCAATAGATGTCCAAACTACCATAGGGTCTCTAACCATCGCTACTGGGTACCAACTCCCAAAAAGAGGTAACATTCCTATCCACAACTTCTTGAAGATGTTTGCCTATATGAAACCGGTGATGTTCGCCGGGGACTTAGAAGCGAGATACAGGGCCGCTGAGTACGATAGCCCCAACGCGGCGGGACGAAATCTGGAACTACTACTAGAGCGAAACATAGCAGTGCGCATTGGACCAGAGTTCCTGACCTATTACTCAGTGAGAGTTGCAACTAAGTTCGACATAGTATTAACAAGCTTAAGGTTTCTTTACAAATATCCCATTGCCCCCAAACTCGTGATACCCAGTGACTACGAAGCATCAACCATCACACTCTCAAAAAGCCCAATCCAAGTACCAATAAGGAAAAGGAAGTCATATGCGCGAGCAGACTGGGAGGCCTTCCAGGCCGTTTGCCATAACTACGTCCCATCAAGCATAGAGGAAACTACACTAGAAGAAATTGATGAAGAACTAAACCACCTTACAACGAAAATATTTGAAGCAGATAGAATCACTATCCCAAAGATAAAATATAAGACCCTACAAGCTCCAAAATGGCCCCTGGAAATAATTGCTATTCAAGAAGAATACAGAGTCTTAGTGGACGCCATCAACAGATGGATACCAAACAGGGACTACCACCAGATGAGGCGTGAAACGAAAGAACACCTCCACCAACTGATCATACAACAGCAAGCAGATATTTTGGACCGACTCATTGAAGAACTCGATGAGGAAATGGACTTCAGGACCTTCTGGCAAACAGTAAAGAGGTTCAGAGGAAAACCAACAAATAAAAGAACTAATATCAAGAATCTGGAAGGTGAAGTGTTCACTGAACCAGAAGAGATAGAAGTAAAATTTATAGATTACTGGTCAAATATATTCAAAATTTTCCCTGAAGAGGAAGAAAATTTGGACACAGAATTCGGGAAGGGGATATTAGACCAGTTAAACGAAGTGATAGAACGAACATATCCGTTCAATAACGCTACAGCGGAAAGACCCATGGTAGGCCTCGGGAAAAGGTTCTCCCAACAGGAATTAAACGAAACTCTAAAAACGTTTAAGCAGCGTGCCCCAGGACACTCAGGCTTAACGAAAGCAAACTTTAGTAACGCTCTTCCTAACAGAAAACAAGGATTAATTAACATCATGAACACGGCCCTCAATACGAGATACTTTCCCGATGTCTAGAAAATATAAAAAATAATATTCATTCCTAAGTCGGGGAAGTCCCCAATCTCCCCAGCAGACTACCGCCCTATCTCTCCTCGAATTTGGAGAAAATTTTTCGAAAAAATCATCGCCAACAGAGTGCAATCCTAACTGGACGCTAATAACTTGCACAACTGTCAACAGCACAGATTTAGAAGGCAGAGAGGTACGGACACAGCAATGGCGATGATAACTGAAAAATTTAGCCCAATAGAAAAAGAGAAGAAGCATGCTGATCTAGTATTGAGGTACGGCAGGAAAGCATTCGATAAAGTGTGGCGCAGAGGACTACATATTAAGATCCTCCAACTGGGAATTAATTCCAGATTAGAGAAAATAACCTGTGATTACCTCATGGACAGAAGAGCATTGATCAAGATCGGGAAGTACCAAGGACCAGAATTTCAACTGAAAGAGGGCGTTCTCCAAGGTGTGTGTTTGAGTCCACTGCTCTACTTGATATTGACTAGAGACCTCCCTAGTCCTAGGCTAGAGGAATCTTTATATATCCAGTACGCGACGACGTGACTCAGATTGTGGTCTCCCGATATAAAAATGAAAGGACAATGGCAAGGATGACGGCATATGAAATAGAGAACCTAAATATATACGAACGCCGCTGGAACATTGCAACTAATTTGAACAAGTTTACCATCATTCCAGTCAAAAGAAACAAAATAGCACCAATTTAGGTAGAGGATGAGAGATATCCATACAAGAGAACAGGAACAGTGTTAAGCTTAAAAATAAATGCCAAAAGATGTAAGGACCAAATAAACAGTATAATTGCGCATACGAGTCAAGATATAAGAAAAATATATCGATTCAGAAACCTTAAAAGAAACAATAAAAAGAAAATTTACTCTGCCTACATCATACCAAAAATACTGTATCCCCCCATTCCACTAGCGGACATTCTAAAGACTTGGATGATGAAATTGCAAAGAGTGAAAAACGCCAAAAGACACTTCACGAAGAAGCCAACATCAGGGCGATAAACAAAAACTTAGGTACCAGAGCACTCAATATTTGGCAGAAGATGGAGAGGAACTGTGACCCAGATTTCATCAGGAATCACTTCGAAATTCCCGAGCCACTACAGAACCAGGCTCGGAAAAGATTTCCCAGCAGCAGAAGAGCTCCGCGGAAAAACCAAGACCCGATCTACACATAAACTACCGAATAAGCAATATATCCCAAAGATAACAAAAAAATCGACAAAGTCACAGCACACACACAGAAAAAGGTTTGAAAGTTACTATGTACAAATGATTTTTGTACAAACGGCATATAATTTTATCAAAGTTTAATATATATATATATATATATATATATATATATATATATATATATATATATATATATATATATATATATATATATATATATATATATATATATATATATATATATATATATATATATATATATATATAATATTGAGGATAAATTAATCCCAGAGCCACGAGAAAAGGATGCAGCATCTTTAACTTTTCACAACGTTTCGAAAACTACAAGTTTTCATCTTCAGGCTAGAATAAGTTTACTAAGTTAATACATATGAAGAAAACTTGAAAAGGCCAACAAGACATTATTTTGAAGGGTGATCAATTATAAAATATCAGTAAAATGTACTACAAGTTAAATTTTTTAAATATGACTTGGCAACAGTTAGGTAAAACTGACTCAAAAAATACATAAGAAGAAAACTTGAAAAGGCCAACCAGACATTATTTAAAAAGGTGACCAAATATAAAATATCAGTTAAATGTACTGTAAGTTAAAAAAATTTATATTTATATAACTTGGCAACAGTTAAATTTGCTTTAAAACTGACTAAAAAAATTAGTTAATATATTTAAAGTTTATTGCAGAAATTAATTAAAAACTATAAGAGAAATTGACCTGGCATTATTTAAATATAGTAAATTTAAACTTTGTTTTTAATTTTGTAAAGACTGTAAGAGTTAAAAAACATTTAATATAAAAAACGGTAAATTTGGGTACTTACTAAAGTGGATCCATTCTAGAGAGTGAAGGGTGGGTTTAACAAGGGGCTAGTATTTATAGGTTACAGCGACGCTTGGTTCGTTAAAATACAAACCAACTAACAAACTCTAGTTAAAATTAGTTAATTAATAATGATATTACACTTAAATCTTCATTGAGTGTAGGTTTGTAGTGTTTGATACGAGGGGCGGTCAATAAGTTTTGCAATTCGGATATAAGGAAACGAGATAAGAGGAAAAGGATTTTATTATTTTTCAATATAACTACCCTCGACTTCAATGCACTTGCGCCACTTGTCCCTGAGGCTTCGAATTCCCGACAACCAGAAATCCATCGACCTCTGTTCAATCCATTCCTGGACGGCGAGCTGGACACCTTCATCGTCCCCAAACATGCGTCCACGCAGTGCAGCCTTTAGCGGCGGAATAAAAAGTAGTCGCTAGAGGCCAGATCTGGACTGTAGGGGGATGGTTAAGCGCCTTGAATCCACACTCGCGCAGGGCAGCTTGTGCAACTCTGGCCTTAGGACAGGTGCATTGTCATGGAGGAGCAGGACACTGCGTGTCAACTTGCCGCGCCGCTTCTGCCGGATTCATTTCTTCAACCCAGCAAGTTCCTCGGCGTAATATTGGCCTGTGATGGTCCTTCTACGCGGCGCATAGTCCACCATCATCACTCCCTTAGAATCCCAGAAGATTGTGGCCATGATCTTCTCGGCTGAGGGTTGGGTCCGGAACTTGATGAGGGTCGGAGAGCCTCTGTGCTTCCAGGCCATGCTTTCGAGCTTGGTCTCGGGATCCTAGTGAAGGACCCACGTCTCATCACCTGTCACTATGCGTTACTCGAATCCGGCCGGGTCTTGGTTGTACAGGAGCAGCAGCTCCTCTGAACTTTGACGACGTTGAAGTTGATCATGAGCGTGAAGTTTCGTGAGGTGTCTAGGGACCCACCGGGCACAGACCTTGGTCATTGCCAAATTGTCGTGGATGATGTTGATAACACTTCCATGTGATATTCCAAGTTCTCGCTCGATTTCTTCGACATCCACCCGTCGATTTTCAAGGATCATCATCTCCACACTGGCCACATTGTCCTCGTTGCTCACGTCTGACGGGCGTCTAGGACGGGAGTCATCTTCAAGAGACTCACGACCATGGCGGAACTCCCTATTCCAGCGAACAATGGTTGCATTGGAAGGGGCGGTGTCGGTGTACACTGCAACCATGCGTTCATGGATCTCTTTTGCATTCTTGCCTTCCTTGGTCAAAAATTTGATCACTGCGCGGTGTTCAACCTACTCCATTGTTCAAAAATTTGTGACTGACGAACTGCGATCAGCTGCTGCTTCTTAAATCGACAAGGCAGGAGCGTGCGGCTGCAGGTCCTGACTTGTCATAACTTGTCCTAACACATCTACAAACAGCCACCTGCCTTCCTTTGTTTTGCTCTACTGATTTGCAAAACTTATTGACCACCCCTCGTATATAAATATTTCAGGGTTCTTAGGCAATGTTTGTTGTTGTTAAAGATTAATACTTGAAAATTATCAATAGAAATGTCAGTTTTACAGCTTATGGTGTGTTCCCTAATAGAAGACTTTTCCTTTCTATTTAATATTTTGTTTGTGCGCCAACTAATCCCCATATGAGCAGAGAACCTATCTCCAAGAGACCTGACAGTGCTGCCAATGTAAGAGGTTCCAGTACAACTGGGACATTTAAATAAATAAACATTATCACGCCGGAACTTCAAAGAGATAGGATCTTTACTGTTAAAAAAACTTCCTATCGATAGTTTGTTTATATAAACTATTTGTGGGTTGATTTGGGGAAAATATCTTATAAAAATAAATAGGATTTTTCTTTTAAAAGTATGGTTTAAAAAACGCATCTCTGAAATGAGTAAATATATGGGCATTTTAGGAACTTCTATGCAGGGTTGAGGGTGTCAATGAGATTATCAAATAGCTTTTTTAAAACTCTATCATATAGGTCAGAAGGAAATAAATTTTGTATAAAATATTTCCTAAGAAAAATAAATTCATTATGGATTGATTGATAAGTGGATGATAGCGAGAAACTTCTATGTATTAAAGATTTACTGTGGATATTTTATCTGAAATCACAAAAACTAAAGTAGTTCAAACCTAGTCCTGTGAAAGCTTTTTTTCGGTAAATGGTTGTTTGAATTTTGGACCCTTTCACCAGGGACCAAACTATCTTATCTATCTTATCGGATAATTAAAAGGTCAAGAAAGGGCATCTTATCATTTGACTCTACTTCCATGGTGAATTTGATGTTGGGGTGTAAAGTGTTAAAAAAATTCAAGAAAAGTTGCCAATGTGCAGGATTATTAAAAATTGCCAAGGAATCATCAACAAAACGGCGGTAGAAGCAGATTTGTAATCTAAATTAGTAGAAAACATTTGAACTTCGAGATAGGTCATAAAAAAGTCAGGTGCAAGTGGTCCCATTGGAGAACCCATTGTAACACCATCAATCTGGCAGTAAACTTTATTATTTGACCTAAGCCCTTTCACCAGGGACCAAACTATCTTATCTATCCCTATTCCTAAATTTCGCCACTATAATCTTTCATTAACTAACTAACTATTTCTCTATCTTTCTAATTATTCCACTTATTTATGTCCAATGTCTAATAATTCCATTTTTGTTTATTCCTTGAAAATGACCTAACATGGTCGAAAGACGTCTAGGAATAAAGAATGTCATTTGCGGCTGTTTTTTCTGGCCTCGAAGACTCCGTTATAAAACTTGTAAGAAATATTAAGAAAATACAAGTTAAAATTAATAACGCTGCCACAGCTGTAGACTTCAATACAACCTGCATACAACCTAGCCTTTTACCTAATTATATATATATATATATATATATATATATATATATATATATATATATATATATATATAACAGACAGTTCTCTTTAAGAAAAATTCTAAAAATATGAAATTTTGGCAAATGAGTTATTGTTGGATAATTAATTTTCAAAATTCCGTCACATAAGAAAGAAGAGGCTTTCAGCCTGTCTGAAAAAGGAAAATATGTTGACTTTACCGTCAGTGTGACGTCACAACCATTGGCGAATTATTTACAGCCATGATATTTTTTTATTTCTCTTTCCTCACACAAAAGTATGTACACTAATAAGTAGTTTTTGAAAAAATATATATAATTCAGATTTATCCTATTTAACCTAATTACCTTACTGCTAGTTTGTATTAGCGTAGTGCACGCGTTCAATTTTAAAAAATAAGATCGTAAATGTATTTGAAGGATTTTCTGATTATCAACACCTACAGATGAACCCTGTTGCAATTGTTTGTCTACTCACCTCATATATGACCTCTCGTCTCTTCCATTCGTATTAAAGAAAGTTATTGAGTAACAAATTATTACGTTATTGCAGGTATTTGTGCCGACTCCTTGTGGGGATAGTTATCCTCTCACTTGATTTTAGTCATTTAGGCTGGCTAAGAGGACTGGTTGATTACACGCAGGAAAAAGAAATTCCTGGAAGACGTGTTTTGGCTATTTGAGACAGGCCAACTAATATATGGGTCTACTTTGGTCTACGCTTTCTTGAAAACTGCTTTTTACTTTCGGTACGACTGTCCTTGAATGCCTTGGGGTCTACCCAAGACGGTATTTGATATGTCAAAAACAGTGGGCGTGGCTAACTGTTAGCTAGTGATACAGTTTGAGATGGATCTTACTTGACTTGATATTTACTTGTGTGTACACGGGAATAGGAAGAATCTATATTTCAAATTTCGAGAATAAGGTTTCTTGTTTCACGGCCCTGTGAAAATAAACAAAATCTGCGTCTTCCCGTTTCTTATCTCGGTGCGCTTTGATAAACATGTTAACACGGCTGTTTTGGGCGCCTCCTAGAACCTTAATTTAGCCCGAAAAAGGTCTAGACAGATATCGCAATAGGCGCCATGCTGAGTTTGGCCGCGTGTGCGCGTCTAATGTATATGCGTGTGAGTGTGTAAGCGTGCGAGCTCATATGCGTAGAAAATAGTCTCGAATTCCTTCTTCCTATAGCATTTACAAGAAGAATATATATTATTATTTACATGACAAAATGTTACATGTTATTATTTACAAGACAAAATGTTATATATTACCATTTACATGTCCAAATGCTATACAATTTTATTAGATTAATTGCATTTGAATAATTATGTGCGTGCCCATTCCAAGACTTCATAGAAAACATGACACTTATGTATATGTGAGGCTCTATTATTAATCCTATTAAACTTGTAATGGGGCACCCCAACGTCAACCCCTTTCTTCATTATCCAGCATATAAAAATTTCACTTGTCGAATTAGATACACTAATTATCATCATCATCATTAATATCACCTTTTTTCTTGCAATCTCCATACCTTATATGAAATCTATTTCTTAGTCTCTGTATGTATAAAGTTGTTCAATTTAGTATTTAATTCGTCCATTTTTTTGTTTTTTTTTAAATCGAGGTGAGTTAAATCCAATAGAATAGAATTGTTGTAAGCCAGTTCTGTATATGGATGAAGAAGTAGCTTTTCAAAGAATAGTAAACTATAGTTTTAATGAGTATGAAGCCATAAGATTTAATATATAATAAATTTTAAGTTACAGTAAAATGCCGGGGACATTTTATTTTTCTTGATATCGGCATGGAGAAGGAAAGTAGAATATGAGAAAATTTGGTAGAAGTGCAGTAGATAACTTTCATTGTGTTGTTCCTTGTTCTTCTAGGTGGTTCACAATTTCTTTTAACACGCATACGCAGTCAAATTTATCTATTTCTCACTCTCTCTCTCTCTCTCTCTCTCTCTCTCTATATATATATATATATATATATATATATATATATATATATATATATATATATATATAGTTAGAATTTGGTTTCTGCAGCTCTGTCACCTTTTTTGGGCCCTATTTGCGCACATTTCTCCCAGTCTTGCTAAAACAATTTCCTTGGGAATAACCTTCGTTACTTGGCCTTAGAAAATTTCAGCTTAACATACGCTTTAAGCCACCGTCACAATCACACTTAAATATTCCTTTACTTCTTATCTTGTTTACCGAACAGCATCATTCACTCAACTCATGTGGGAAACCACGCAGGAAGGAACTAATCTTTTCTTTCATCCCACCTGGGCTATTTTCCTAGAACCTTTTTGCCCTCTCATCCACATTGAAATGTTACTGCTTTCCTTTTACATATTTAGGGGGTGATTTGAATACATTACGTCAGTTATCTTTGATTCCAGTTGTAAAAATGATACCAAACGTGGCTGCGAAACTTAATCTGTTTTTACTTTGACTTCCTTTTTATTTTTATATCATTCCTTTTTTCTTCCTTTACAGTCCGGTATTTGTAAATTGTCCCTGATGCTACAAATTTGAAGTTATATTTGAAATGGGTATAAGGACTTGCTTCAGAGTGAGTTTGCACTCTAACCAGGAGACCCTTTCAACCGCAAGTTCGAATTATTATTGAATATCATCTTTTATTATGAGAGCAGTGTAGTGGCAGGGATGCTGTAAGAATTAACTTGATTTAGGTATACGAGGGATCTTGATATATTCTTCGTGTAATTTGAAATAATATTTATTAAAAACTAAAATAATACAAATGCCACTAATATTTCTCAACATAGTTTACATATAAGTCAATGCACTTCTGAAAGCGATGTTTCTACCTGACAAGTGTCTCTCTCTTCGATCAGTAGAAATTTTGTTCTTTTCAAATGAACAAGAAATACTCCGATGGGTCAAGATCAGGACTATAGGGTGGATAGGGTATGATTGAGGATCGAAATTCCATCAAAGTTTCTCTTGTAAGCCGTGAAGAATGTGCTGGAGTATTGTCATGACGGAACATGACACTTTTATGCAAGTTAATCATCCCACAACGTTTTCGGCACCCAACGGTCAGAAGACTTGCTGAGACCTAGATGGTCTGTTAAAATTGCAATAAATTCAACACAATTCCTGCAATCTTCATCCATAATTTTTTGAACGGCGGCCACCTTTTCTGTATTGGTTGATGTGGATGTTTTCCCTTCTCTTTTGTCGTCATTAATGTCTTTTCTACCTTCTTTGCTACGTTTAATTTATTTCAAAACAGTTTTCATATGTGGTGTAGACTCCTCATAAACATGCTGCCAAGAATCGATAATAGCAGTCGATTTCCAATTAAGTTTTAGTTAAAAAAAGCTAATTACTTGTAAGCTGTGACTTGCTACCTGAAATGCGTGAGAAGAATAAATGATGCTTAAGCAGGCCTCAGCCAAATTCATGGATATGAATAATTGTGTTTTGACTTGAAAATTTCCGATAATCTTTTAAATTAAAAGCTCGCATCAAACCTTTTGAAGATCCTTCGTATACAGCGACCGTTACTGTACGAATTTCCAAGAATGAAAAAAAGCGCTTTCATGGATTTTCAACCTTTTTCCCACAAAAATCTAAATTATTCATCATTATGTCTACTTTAATTTATTATTGTATAAAAATTGATTGAAAACTTCTGCTACTCATAAGAAACAACAATGGCAAACATTTGAGACTAATAAATTCAAGTGTATTAAAAATATATTCGGATTTATTTTTATTTTTAAAATTCTTCTTACGAGATCACTTGATTGAAATGGAAATATATTAATAAAATTAATTGAATTAGGTATAAATTCATAAACAATTCCCATGGCGTAGATAACAATGAGGATATATGTAGCTGGAATCATAAAAGCGATTAAATTAATAATGAGAAACTTAAAAAACGCAGATAGAATAGAAAGTGAGGTGATGTTGACAGGAAGGAAATATTATAGAAGGCCTAAAAAAACAACGATTTCTAAAGACATGACAAATAGCAGAAACACAAATGAGATATCTAAGAATGATGCAATACACCCCCCATCCCTCCCACTTGCCGCCAATGTTCTTAAAACCAGGGAAACTAACGACGCCATCTCAGGAAAAGATTTTATGAGGAGAAAGCTGTAAAGAAAGTGGTGAAGTTAGAGGAAGCAAAAATGTGTGAAAAGCAGTGGAAATTAACCCTAAAGGCAATGAGGATTGAAGGGTACACAATCAGCCAGATGTAAGGTACAGTAAGGTTGCTTATGCTCCACCCAACCCCCTTGTGGGTGGATAAAAGAAGGGCAGAAAAATGAAAAGGTGGGAAGAAGGAGTGCATGTCAAAAGCCAGTACCCTAACCGGATTCAAGATAGTGGGGTTAAGGCCCTCTTCCCTCCTGAAGGTTAAATCTAAAAGTGGCAGCTTTATGGTATCGACGTAAAAACTAAGCGAAACGCTTTTAGATTCTGGTTCCCAGTAGTTCAACCATGCAGTAGTTTAATATCATCCACAGATACCAAATAACTTGAAAATCATAGCCTAATCCTAAAAAAATTATCTTGTTTCAAATAATTTCTTGCTTCTTTTTTGGCCTTTTTATTTTCATATTATGCATTGATATGCAGTTAAGCCAATATTGCTTTACTTTCATAACCTGTGAAGATGCGTTTCAACTCTGGTAGTTCGTACCTCAAGATATGCAGGCTTTGACATGATAATTTCCAGGAAATTGTCTGAATTCTAACAAGAAAATATGTATATATTTTCCATCTAGCGAGTGAATGAGATATTTTCGGGCTACAGACTAACTCCAAATGGTACTCGTAAGGAGAGAAGAATAAGAAAGAAAACAGCTAAACTGCAAAAAAGTTGTTAGATATATTTAAAATATATAGATTGGTTAACTTTATACCGTCTCACGTTACACGTCGTCTGAAATAAGAAATTTACTAAAAAAAAATTCTGTCTGGTGTTTGCTACATTA
This sequence comes from Ceratothoa steindachneri, assembly GCA_963969495.1. Lineage (NCBI taxonomy): Eukaryota > Metazoa > Arthropoda > Malacostraca > Isopoda > Cymothoidae > Ceratothoa > Ceratothoa steindachneri. The sequence continues at coordinate 183,797,060 of OZ018320.1, forward strand.
CACAACTGTTTATCCTAAATTAGCGAAATTGAAAGAAGCTTATAAATTCTACTATTTTTTTTTAAATATCCCAGGGAGTAGTGGTGTGGAAGACTTGAGTCACATTGGGAATTTGTCGGTAATAAACCTACAGTTCACGAAATTTCCAACCTAAATGAAGTCATTTATCTTCTTATTTCACGTGAGTGAAAGAATTATTAAGAATAGTGAAGGTAATAAAATCAACAGAATTTAACATATCTGAGGAAAGAAAATATCTGCATCTTTCGTTCTAAATCTTTATTTTTCGAAAAAAAGCCAAATTTGAAATAGATCGCTTGAATTGTGAAATAAAAAGTCCTTAAATCAAATAAGAATTCAATAGATGGAAATGATTTTTTTCGTACAGTTCAAAAGAGAATTTGCAATTTTCAGAGAAGGAGAAAGAGCTTGATCAATTGAGAAACTTGTGAAAAGGAGAGGTGAAAAGAAATAAAAGAGAGGAAAAAGCGACAAATTTTTGACGAACTTTATTTTTTAATCTTTGTATTAATTTACCTTTGGATAGAAAATAATCTAGCCCAAACTTTGTGATAAAATTTGATTATATCAGGAGATTCGGTTCTAAAGCATGGAAATTGATAACATGATTCTAATAAAGAGCGAAGGAAATAAGAAGTAAATTATGAGGGTCAATGATGATCTGAAGGAACACGTTAATTCATGCAATTTAATAAAATATAATAAGGGAATGTTGGACTGCATAATGGTAGTTGGGAAAATTGCCAACAAGCGTGTTCTGGGACTGCCTTCTGGCATTGATCCTCATTTGAATGCTAAAATCTGTCCGATAACTCAAATAAATGAATTAAAGGAACATTTGGGTAAAACCTTCGCTTCCATAAAATCATTTTTAAGTAATCTGGGTGAAAATGATGGCACTTAAAATAGCCTGGAAAATGGTTTCCATTTTTATTCGTCTCTAATAATATTTAGTTCTAAAGTATGCCCACATCTGATTCAAAATCTGACCTCTATATCATGACTACAGGCGGATCTCTATATCATGACTACTAGTTTGTCCTTTTACCATGACTGCAGGCGCACTGCTACAGTCGGACCGATATATAATGAATACTAACGAGTTTCTATATCATTCCTTCTGCTGGGTTCTATATGGTATTAAGGCCATTATAACATGAATACAGGGTAGGCCTCAAAATTCTGAGGAATACTGGATGATGGTGGAATGAATACCTGAAAATATTCTCTAAAATCGTCACACGGGCTTAAAGATGTATTTAATAAACGATTTACATTATGATCGTCATATTTGGTCTTTAAGATTTTAATATGTAAATTTAGACTAAAATTATTTTGAATGAATCCTAAATGCAATGTTATTAAAATGTATATTCAGTTGAACGTAAACTTGGAACGTTATATCCCCAAAGCATAATATTTACAAATTATGCCTATTATTTAAAATTTTTATTGAAAATGCAAGAATTTTAACAGTAGAAATTATTGGGGCATATGTTCACCTTCAACTCCTAAGCGGGACATTTTGATCCTTCCTAACAAAATAGTCAAAAAAATGTATTTTTTAATCAAGAAAGATAAAATTAACAAGGAATAAACTAAATTTAATAAATAAAAGAAAACGTTTTTAAATGATTATTATTAATAAGGACGCTGTGCATTCAATCCACCAAAGGATTTCAGTGCCCCCGAAAGTAAATCCCTAATAATGGAGATATGGTATCTGCGTCCACAAATGACCACCTAAATGACTGGCAAAGGCTATAAATAACTCTATCAGAGTGTACCTTGCCTTGAACTTTTATCTTACCCTCAGCCTTTGTAATATTTACACTAGATTTGCGTAATTCACCTGTTTGCACCAAATTAATCGCAATTATTGACACACTTTCCCACGTATTGATTAAAAATTCGTACTTTATTCTATCTACTTTCGCGGCAAGGTAAATACTGACGGCATAACAGCAGTTGCACTTGCAATGGCATGCCGTGCTAGTTTTCGATATGGCTGGCGAAGATGGCCTGGACGACGGTTGCATCTGAATGTGCAACAAGGCTTGCAGAATTTCGCTTTCCTGCGAAGAGGTTGCAGTCCTATTGGTATACTATTTGCCCTATATTCATTACTATGCCATGCAAAGTTAGAACGGTTTCCATTAGGGTACACGCACATAGGCAATGAGCGCGCACTTCCAGTAATTTTCACATTATTAATATGATTATCACACCTATTATTTAAATCGAGAACACTCATATCGCTAAAAGATGTGGCACTACTTTCAATTGTATCACTGTTATTATTAACGGTGAAGCACTGTGCCCTATAAAATGGTATTAGTTAATTATTCTGCAAGCTTTCCTAGCTGCACTAGGATTAGGTCCTTCTGGGTTGAAATTATGGCCGCGATGTTTTTGATGACAGGGATTAAATAAATTTTTGCCTCACGAGTTCTTCCCCTACTCATACCTGTAGAAGTGTTCTTTGCACTTCTTCCAGATTGATTGAAGGTCGATCAGTGAATGTGAATGAGGTAATGAGCTTCTCGAAGAGCTCCGGTTTCGTTCTCTCGAAGAGCACTAATACTTCGGTCTTTAGAAGCTGGTAATTGTGGGCAGAAAAAAACTGTAGCTGGAAGACGGTAAACAGTTTGAGAGGCAGTGTAGCCCGGAGGTGAACAAATTTTGTTTCTTCCTTATTTAACCTCGATATATGAAACTAGGCTTCTACTATCTTAAACTAACCTGATACTGCTGTCTCGTGAAAAATGGGTGACTTGATGGTGAAGGCGTTCACGATTTCCGTTTCTCCTTCTCCTGCTTGGTGATGGTCCGAAGCATCCATATATTTTTCGTTTACCTTTTTGTTCGGTGGAAGGGGTCACCAGTTTGGGGGTGATGATAAGTTAAGGCGGCTAAGACTGGCTTACATTCAAGTTTAGTCTGACTAAAAAATGTTATTTGGGGTAATCCGCTTGCAGGCTGGGTTCGAATGGTAACCTAGTTATAGTTTGTCAGAAAGAAGAACTCAGAAGAAAAATCGAGGTTTTGTAGGCTTTAATCTTGGCTTATGTCTGACCTCAATTCGGGCAAGTGAAATAGGTGAGTTTTCCGTGGTTCGTTTGTGCGCTCACGTTTTGGTTGACTATCAATGTTAATATTCAGTGTTTCTTGTAAGTCTCTTTCTGCATTAGATTGTTGGGACTATGAACGGACGGATTCAAGACGAGGTACGGACTGGTGGTGCTAATTATAATAACGCTACTAAGAAACTAATCAGAATAAGAATAATAATAAGAATGTTTCTGTCCGTTTATTTATACTATCGCCAACTAAGGCGGAGTGACTTTTCTTTTCTTAATCTGAACGCGGGGTGGAGCTTAGCGATTTAAAAGTATGTACGTGTATTCTCTACTAAGACTGCTGTGCGGAGTCAAAGGGAGTGTGCTTGTTCATTGGGGGGAGGGGAGTGCAGGCGCAATATATAACCTTAAGTCTTAATCTTAAGTCAGAGAAGATAAGGTTACTTAGCCTCTGCCTCTCGACTGTTGGCGTACATCTGCCCGTGGTCCCCCTGCCTTTAACTGAAGGTGCGTCCAACGACCGAGTGCCGGGTTGTATAACCCCACCAACCCACTGCCTTGTGGGAGCCCTTGGAAGGGCCAAGGCTTCAGGAGTAAACCTAGAGATCATATCTGCACGGTGCTCGTGCATTATGCGATAGTCCAAGAAGGGACTTTTTCCTGAGAGCAATGTAATTTAAACCTGCTTCAGTCGTCCTGGATCATTTCCTTGCCACTGGACTCAGCCGGGGAAAGTGAAAATAGTGGACTGAAGAATGCACACCTACTTTCCTTAAACATGCATTGCTTATTCATCCACACATTCTTGCAATACCCTATCCACAATGCTGCCATAGCCCGCCGTGCAAGACGACACCAACAAATACAAGGACTCTATATCTGCGATGTCTATGGAAGAGGCTGTGCCAACCTACACAGACTCGGTAGCCATCAACGATCTCATCAAAGACGATAATCACCAACAAAACATCATCAAAATCATCCATGTATGGAGTGACATCGTTATCGTAAACGATGGACGACATTAAGCAAGTAAGCACCAAAAGAGTATTTAAATGGACACCCGATCGGGTTTATCAAGCCGACATCCATAAGCAAGATTTATTTACTCTTTACTCGGGTTCATGTATACTCTGGCGGATCAAATCAGTTTAAAGTCTATGTGTGCACAGCTGTTTTCCACCAGACTGTCGACTCATATCAGTTTCCTCATTTCTGTGTGTCTATATTCTTTGGGAATTCCATCGAGATCGATTTTGATGAATGGCCTCTTGAGGGCATCAAGTTGCACTAGGTTTAAGCGAGTAGGAATGCGTGCAGTCTTCGGACCCGTATCTTTACCTAAGGGAGAAGGACCCTGTTGGCTGGATAGGCTCGAGACGACCAGGCTTAATCCGCGGCTGCAGGGAGGTGCCGATACACCGGTCTGATGGTCTTCGCCTATAGGCACTCCTGATCCTGGTTTGTAATCGAGGTATCCTTCCTCTAGGCTTTGCCTAAAAAAATCAGAATCCACAAGGCAGTAGGGGGTGTGGGCAGTGATTGGTAGGCACCGGGGCGTGTACACATACCGGCGGGCCTGCTCTTTAGTGTTAAATGCTTGCTTTGCTTGCCTTCTTGCTTTTCAGCTTATGTTGCTGGCTAGCCCTTGTGGTGAAAAAGGAAGCTGAGTGCGTAAGCCTTCCCCTGTCAGTACATAGCCTTTCCATTACCAAGACTCTTGCTTAGTTGGCGCTGCAGACATTTTCAGAAATCTCTTGGTTCTCGTCTCTATAGATTCAAAAGAAGAGCGGCTTCGCAACTCATCCTTACATGAGCATGGCGAGACTCTCCATCAGGGAATCGCAAAAGTGATAAAATAAAGGTTTGATGTATTTTTTTATATGAGAACACAATAATTTCACTTGCCTCATTGCAAAATATTCGGCTTTGCATTGATACATATTAAATTGCGATTTAACATTATTTACAAGTATTTTGCTTTGTTTGACATTTGTTAATTGTTACAAGATGGCATATTTTTTCAATGTTTTTTCTGTATTTTAAACAGTAGTGGAAATCTCTAAACAAAAAATAGACCAAAAAGCCATTGCCAGAGCCATGTGGGCCGAAAAGTCGTTTTTGAAGTGCCAACTCCTCCTGTAGAGTCAAATACTGCTGATTCGGTTTGTGTGATAATAAGAGTATTGGGTCATCTATCAAAAATAGATCGAAATATCGCGTTAAAAAGGGACGATACTGCTGCGGTTTACAGATTTTTTCACATTGTTATTTGATCTTTCTTGAGGTATACGTGGGTGATAATAAAAGTGAAATCAAGCTAACTTAAAGTTCTACTTTTCCAGCAGGTACCATTGAAACGTATTTTCCATTGTGTGCAGATGTTTTGAAATAAAAGTGAAATAGATCGGGCCAAAACAAGTATGATATCGTTAAATGACTCAACGTCAGACGTATGACCGTCCACAGTGTCGAGGTGAGGCTCAGGAACGAGAAGGACCTTAATGATATATCTCGTTTAAGGAGACATGAAGTTGTCGACCGTTTGACTCAGAGAAATGCCCTCAAAAGTGTTACAAATCTTAAAATGACTGCGCTGGTCAAGAATAGGAAATTTTCTATACTCACATTGTACGGGGCCATCAAGAAAGAGGGCGGCAAGAGCTTGAGGTGCGTGGAAATGCATGCAAGAACAACGTCGGAAGCGCTATATTTGCCTTCACAACGGCTTGAAAATTTATTGCAATCGAATTCTCATTTTTTCTGATGAAAAAAACCTTCAAGTTTGATGTTGTTATTAGCATGCAGGACGACCGCGTTTGTAAGGTTCGACCTGCACGTCTCCAAGGGACAGTACGTGTCCATTAACAAGCATCCGGCCTGCATGATGATGCTCGAAGTCGTGGCTTCGAATGGCGAGTAGATACTACTAGCGTGGTTCGCGGGCGGATGCAGACTCACCACATCCAATTACAAGGACATTCTGCCCCCGAAATTTCTGCCTTGGCGAGAAAGATCACAAAGAAAGCGGAGTAGGTACGAGTATTTCAGCAGGAAGGTGCCACTCCCACACGATCAAGACCGTGAAAGAGTGGTGGGGTCGGACATGAAGTTCTGATCGAATGACTTTGGCAGCCGCAGTCACAATACCTGAATCCCATGGATTACCATGTGTGAACGCATGTCGAGGTCTAGACCTGCAAGGTCCGTCAGAGCAACGTTGATGAGCTGAAGTCACCCGTCAACCGCGTGTGGGCCAGCATGGGGAAGGACTTTGTCTGCAACGTGTGCGTGGCCTTTAATTCTCGCTTGGAACGCATGCTGGCCGCCGAGGGAGTCGATATTGATTAATTTTACAATATGAACAAATATTTATATATTAAAACAATAAAAACGTGTCTTCAAGTATCAGAACTATCATTGAGTCCTTTGTTGAGAGCATCATAACGAGTGTAACAGGACTTTTTCAATAACTGCTGTCTTGTATCTTGTGTAATTTTAATCATCGAAGGTTGTTGCAAACTTCCTCTCTCAATAAACACCTATTGGCTAACCTAGAATCCAAGCACTCGCTATCAAAATAATAATGCTTTGAAACCGGTTGAAAGAATCTTCCATGCAACAAAGTACCCCAATTCTTCTTCCCTATTACAATATTACCTTGACTTCAGGACAAATGACCCGAGTACAAAAAATGTGGAAAAAGGCTGAGCCAAGCTACGAAAGAAAAAGCTTCTAGCAATAAATTTGTATGAAAATGAAACTTCAAAGAGATGTCGTATATATAAGTATAAAGGATTGATAATAAGGAAGCCATGGACATGCCACAGAAAGGATTACGTACAGCGATAAATCTATGGTGGAAGAAAAAAACAATAACCTTGAACCACAAGTTGCATAGAAACCCCCGATTAACACGGTTTCAAAGAGTACAGTTATTGTGTTAACACGGTATGTAAGTTATCACTATTTCCTGATTTATACGATGATATAAGCTTCAATAATATCTTAGCGTCGAATTGCGCGCACTCTTCGTCAATTAGTGCAATATACTCATTTTCTTTGGATACGTTTTGTTTAATTGAATCTTAAATAAAACAATTTGTTACGTTTCCTGAGTTTAAAATTTTTTAAAAGGCGAATAATGGATATCGACCCTGAGTGATGACTGCCATAAGTCAGTCTCCGAACGAAAGCTGAGCGCCTGGTATTGGAGGCAAAGCAAAGCACAGCAGAGATCAAGAAACGTTAATTATTTTATCGCAACTAAAGTAACAAAATTCCAGGAGAGGATAAAGATATGCGTTCCCTGGACTGATTAAGATATTATCCCCAAATTTGGCCTGAAGCACCTTGGGACCAATGTGCTTTGAGCTGTGAAGTCCAATTTTTATTTGACGAACAGATTCGGCGTGACCAACGAAAGTGTGACTTATTTAATGAAAAATAAAAATAAAAACCTTATATTATAACCGATGTTGGTTATATTCAATTAAATTTTATTTAATAAGGCTGTGTACACTGGTGTTCTTAGATACTACAGGGTGTCTACTAATATCAAATCTCAAAATTCCATATGTTTTCCAGGTCTTTTCCAGGTACTTAAAAAAAATAAATGGCAAAATTTCTAATTAAAACTGTAATGGAAAATGGGTATATTACATTTAACTACAAAAATATTTCAAGGTATATTCTAATAAATGAAATAAAGTAGGTAGCATCAATTAAAGAAAAAAAGAATAAATCCCCCCCAGGGCCCACACCTGACCAATCTAGCAAACAATTATATTTTCATTAGGTATCATTTAGCTAGACCCTCGCATTTGATTTCATTTTTTTTTAACTTTATCAATCTTTTTCATAGCCCATGGGTGAGTACCGACTGTATTATTCTGAAATAGGTATAATAAAGTAATAGCTAGTAAGAATCTAAGGTATGGACACCTTGTAATAGTAACCTATTTCATGGTTAACCTGGATTCTAATATCTACCTTACAAAATAAAGATACATAACAAATGTCAGTGCTACGTACACTTAAATTGACTCATGACTTTTTCTCACTAGAAAGTTTTTTCTTCTTGTAGTCACTTTTGCTCCTGGTAGCTTTCTCGGGTGCATACGGATTACCTCCTTTTATGCCTCTTCTTTTGACTTTTGCATAGGCATCAATGTTAGCTTTTGACACCATATATGTGCCCATGACATGGAAGAGGGACCTGGTGATGGCAAGAACAACGGTGTTGACCAGGCTGCAACCCTTTTCACAGTCCAGCAGGGACATGCCTAAGTCACTGCTCATTATTTCCTTGTAGGCACTCACGAACACTTCTTCTGAAGAGTAGGTCACCAGGAACTTGGCCCTCCTTTAGCCTGGTGTTGACATCGCCTTGAAGTTTAACTTTGTAGTATTAATGCAATATTCGTAGAAGTGAAAGGAAAAACAAAGTAATGGTACTGAGACACCATTAGAGAAGTCTGTGCTGTATAAGCTCATATTGGAATACCTATAGGATTAGCCGATAAGCAAGCCTATGATATATCGGCAAGATATGACCGATACCCATATATCGGCAAAGTGGCCGATATGGGTGATACCGATAACATGCCGATATTATCGTTGCAACCCTACCATAGATAGTGAATAGTAAAAGTATATCACATAATTTATAGGCTTGTGTCACACCATATATTATGATTTTTCATTAATATTTCATAGGGTATTTAAACTTTAACCCACTCCTGGATAATTAAACACAACGTTTTGGTATAAGTACTCATGCTAACAGGTCTAAAACGGGAAGTATATAAGTGCAATTACCGTGGGCGGCAGCGCCCCTCTCCTTATTTAACATACATTAAAACTTATTCACTTAAATAGTAGGAGTCCACATCTTCATTACCTAAAAGTACCCCGAGCTAACAGGCCTACAACGGCAAATAAATACAATTAACTTATGATTTCAAAATTTTTCAAGATGGCGGCAGTCTCAACAATACTAAGTCGTAATAATCACTGGGATTGCCGCCTGGCGGGCATAGCGGCAAACACCCGCGCTGACTGTCGCCCGGCTATGGAAGCAGCTGACTGCGGAATTTGAGGAGGCTACAAATCAAGTATTTGTTATCTATGACCAGATTCAAGATCACTCTGCAGGCGGCAACGGTTACGATTACCTTACGTGCTCGTTACCGATAAGGGGCCAGTTGGGGTACGATAAATGCGACGGAAGAAGTCAAGATGCCTATTGCTTCAGACGAGGGAGCATTTTTTGAGCCTTCGGAGTCGGGAATACTCGTCAGGTACTTGCCGATTGACTATGGCAGAGTGCACGGATGGGGATACATGCCGATTGACTATAGCAGAGTTTACGGATCGATTTAGCCTTCAATTCTAATCGAAATCGCCGCTGGATGGGGGTGGGGGTAGGGAAGATATGAGCGTCCTTCAGCTCGTTCGCCGGAGTAGGTGGAAGTCTAAAATTGTTGCTATCTAAACTTAGTCGAAGCGTCTGGTGAGGTGGCTCCAGACGCACGTGCAAATTTGGGGAAAGGTTGGCGACTCTTTCGGGGAGAGGGGAAATCGTGATAACGTTGGTAGGAATGTCCAACGGTTTTCAATCTTCGAGCAGAAAGCACGAATGCTAGTGGAGAGGTTGTGGTAGAGCGAATGTGAGTGTGTGTGAAGGACCATTCTCCCACCCCTTTCCCAATACCCTCTCCCTCCCTCTGTAAGAATGTGTGTATGGATGGGTATGTTTTTTTATTGTTTTTTTCTTTTATATATGTATTTGATTTCATGTTGCATTATAAAATATTTTTCTCTCTTACCAGGAAATATATTCTGAAAAGATTGAATGTAGTTTTGACATAGCTTAATATATTTAAAACAAAAAGCCACTCTATGATAGATAAAGATTTGTAAAATTTAATCTTTCCTTTTTGTAGAGTGACAATAAGCTTTTGTGAGTCCCGGCTGGACAGGATGTTTTTTTTTCTTTGAGAGCCTCAAGATGCGACCAGATCGCAATATTGCGATCTGGGTATTAAGACGCCAATACCCACCTAGGTAACACGTGAGGCCTTTCTTCTTTTTTGTCTGCATGTTTGCTTTAGGCCTATTATTGACTTTGACTTTGTAGTTTGACTTTGCATTTCTTCCTTTTTTATATATAGTCTAATTGAATGATTTTTTGTATAAGTTTGGATTGGTATTCATAAGATAAAATTGATTGTTTTATATATATATATATATATATATATATATTATCCTGTTGTAAATAGATCTCTTATAAATATTTAGCCCATATTTTTTTTTGTACATACAATCCGTTTTATTTCTCTCTCGATTTCTCACGTCCAAATTTGTTTAGGAAGCGGGTTGGATCGATAGGTGTTAGAGGATAGATTTTTGGCCTGCTACATTCGGCGCCTTGATAGGGACGTGAGATCTCGAAACCAGGAGCGTGATAGGATTGAATTGCAGTCCACACCCAATTAGAGTCACAAGTAGCTTAGTTGTTTTTTTTCCTTTTTTCTATCCTTTCTTACTAACTTGAGAGTTTGGCTTCTGTAGAACAGGGGCTCCATGATGAGATAGTAAGACTGAGGATGGAGTTAAGGCACAAAGATGAGGAATGTATGATGTTGAGGAGCGTGATTGAGGGATTGAAGAGTGATATGATGAGTATGTATAAGAAGACAGACAGGATTAAGGTGGAAATGGACGAAAGACAAAGGCAGGTCGACTAAAGGATGCAGGACCTGTATGACATGATGAAGGGGTTAGGACCGGCCCCAGGACCCTCAAACCTGACCTCTGCTCCGACCAAAGAGGATAAGACTAATGGGGTCAATAGGATTGTGTGTGTGAGTCTAGAGAGGATAGGGTGATTGTGAATGATAAGAAGGACAGAGAATGGAATAGAGTGGAATGCAAGAGAAGAAGGAAGACTGGGTCAAAGGAAAAGGATCGGAATATGAGAGGGAAGAGTGTGGACTTATTGTACTCGGATGAAAGAAAGAGTGATGGCGTGATTGGTGAGAGCGGGAGCAGCTCAAGTGAGAGTGAAATGAATGTGAGGAAGGGTATTTTGATAAGGGAAGTGCCAAAGGTGGATAAGTTTGGGTTGTATGGTAGGAAGAGTGTGGAAAATTTTTTCGGGTAATTTGAACGGTATTGCAAGCTCAAGTACCCTGAGAATAAGGAATACTGGCTGAATATTTTAGGGGAATGTTTGGATGGAAAAGTATTAGAGTTTTTCCGCGTGATCACGAGTGTGGAGGAACCGATGTATGAGGCGGTGGAGGAGAGACTGATTAGGCAGGTGAAACGAATGAAAAAGAGTGTGAACTATAAAAGGGTGAATGAATTTAAGAATGCTCAAATGGGAAAGAGTGAAACTGTGAACATGTATGCACATAGGATTGAGAGTATGGCGCGAAAGAGGTATGGTGATGATGATGTGAATGAATGTAAAAAATAGATGAGGAAGTTCCTAGATACGGTCCTGCGAAAGATAAGTGAATGGGTGAATGGGAAGAGAAAGGAGAGAATGAGGCTGACAGGTGAACTGTTGGTGTGGGAGGATGTGTTGGAACTGTTGGAAGAGGGGCGATTTGATGAGGAAAGTGATTTAGGCGAGGATGGATGGTACGGTGTAAATGGTGGGGGTCAGGAGCCCAGGAGCTTTCTTCCACCCCAGCATTTTGTCAGCTATCAGGATGCCCTCAGGGCTGCACCAGCTGGTGTGATGTCGAGCTTTCTGAGCCGGAAGACTTGATCGGCGAATGGAGGATGGGCAAATGGAAGGGGACAGATGACTGGTAAGTGCATGAATAGGTATATGAGTGAGCAGCCGAGGTATGTCCCAGCAAATTAGAGACCGAATGGTGTGAGAAAGATTGTGGAATGCCGTAGGTTCGGAAGGAAGGGCCATATGTTGGCGGAATATAGATTGACTTCTGGTGCATGTTTTGGGTGTGGTAAGAAGGGGCATATGATAAAGGATTGCGGGGAAAGTGTGAAAGAGTGCTTCGAATATAAAGAAAGAGGCCATTTGAAGAAAGATTGTCCCAAGTTGAATGGTGGAGAAAATGTTGAGGGGAGTGGAAGATTTGCATGTGGTAACTGTGGAAAGGCCGGTCATTATGCGAGGATGTATCGTGACTAGAGGAATGTATGTAGTTATTGTGCGATGGAAGGACATTCAAGTGAAAATCTGTTGGATTAGACTAAGAGCGCAAGGTTTGAATGAAAAGTCCGAAGCGGGAAACTGAATAGTAAGAGGGTACCTGGTGAACTATCTTTTGGGTGTATGAGTGCGAGTAATGTATTGGTAAGTCTGTCTAGTGTGAAAGTACTGTCTGGTAGGAAGTATGAGTGTCTGAGTGTTAAAGTCGAATTGAATTGGATTGAGTGTTCGGCTTTGTTGATTCTGGATGCAAGACGAGCTTGGTATATAAGGATGTGTATAACAAGGTGAGTGATAAAGCCCTCCTGTCTGCCTGTAATGGTAGTTTGGTAGTGATTGGTAGTAAGAGAGTGCCTTTGATTGGAATGATGAGGTCAACTGTTCGAATGAAGGGTATGTTGATGAAGGAGTGTGAATTCTCTGTGATTGATTAGGTGAGTAGTGAGTAGCGTGTGATTTTGGGGTATGATTTTATGAAAGTGATCCGTCTGGTTGTGCATCCTGCGAATGATCAGATTGAGAGAGAGATTTGTAAATATGGGGTGTATAAGTTGTATGTATGTGAAGATGGTAGTGTTTTGAGGAGTGTGTTTACCTGCATTGCGGTGACCGCTATGGAGAGTGTAATGCTTGTGAAGGCTGAAAGGGTGTCTGTTAGAGTGAGTTGGAGTAAGGATGTGAGTTTGAATGCGGGTGAGAACACTGTGTTATTGGATGGAAAGGATGCGTGTTATAAGGTAAGGCGTGTTGATTGTGTGTTTGGTTGTTTGATGAGAATGAATGATCCTTTTGTATGTGTGCAGGCGGAGCCTAGAGTGAAAGGGCAAGTGAGTTTGATCCAAGTCGGAAATGTACTGGGTCACTTTTCCACTGCCAATGAGGTAGCTATGGATGATAGCACGGATATCTGGGTAAATGTTTCGAATGAAAAGACGTGTGAATGGGCGTATAATGAAGTGGGGCGGATGGATGTTTGACTGAATATGAAAGGGAGGATGGATGTTTGACTGAGTATGAAAGGGAGGATGTATATCAAATGCTATGTGAGCAAAAGGGGGTCCTCGGTAAGGGCAATCTGGATTTCTGGGTAGCAAACCTCCTGGAATTTAAGATTGTCCCAAAGGAGGGCACCCCAATCTATCAGGGGCCAAGACATTTCTTGCGTCCGGTTGCTGATGAAATTGAGTGGAATTAGAATGATTGAGGGTGATTGAAGAAAGTGAGATTGCATGGAATAGTACGATTGTGCCTGTATGTAAGCCGGATGAAAGATTGCGTCTGTGTGTGGATTATCAAAAGGTGAATGAAAGGACTGTGGGAGAAAGGTTTCCGATGTGTGTGGTATCTGAGTGTGTGTAAAGTATGCATTGGATGAAGTGGTTTACAAAGCTGGATTTGATACAGGGGCATTACCAGATGCCCACTGCTGAGGAGAGACGGCGGGTGACTGCCTTTTCCTCTATAAAAAGGCATTATCAGTTCCGGAACCTCAGCTTTGGGTTGGCTAATGCTCCCGGAGCCTTCCAGTGGGCGAGGAATGTTGTGTTCAGTAAGTTTGTGAGTAAGAATGTGATTGTGTTTATAGCCGATATTTTAATCATGACTGAGAGTTTTGAGGAGCATACGAGATTGGTGAATGATGGGTTGAGAACGTTGGAAAGTGTTGGTGTGAAGGTAAAAGTAGCGAAGTGTGAATGGTTTGCGAAAGAAGTGGAATTCCTTGGGTATATAGTGAGTGAGAATGGGTTGCGAAAGTCTCCGAAGTATGTTGAGAAGGTGCGAATGTTTCCGAAACCGGTGACTGTGAAGAAACTGAAGTCGTTTCTGGGTTTGAGTGAGTTTCAGCGAAAGATTGTAAGTGATTATTGTGGTGTGAGTAAGCCTCTGACTGAGTGGATGGGCACGAAAGGTAGTACGATTGTTAGGTGGAATAATAACATGAATGAATCGTATGAGAGACTGAAAAAGGCAGCAGCTAAAGATGTTGAATTGGCATACTTGGACTATAGTGTGAATGCTAATAAGATGCGTGAATTGTATACGGGTGCAGGTGGGTACTGTATGGGAGGTTTCCAGATGCAAGAGCAGCGTTTGAATGGAGAGAATGTCAGGCGAATAATTGGGTATGTATCCGAGGCTATGAGTGCGGCAAAGCAAAAGTATTCGACTGCGGAGCAAGAGTTGGCTGCGATAAGGTATTGTTTGAAAGTGTTGCGTCCGTTTTGGTATGGTGTGAAGTTTGTGATCGAAACATATTACCAACCTCTTGTGTATTTGCAACGTATGAAATGGGCTGATAGTAGGATTGCGAGGACTTTGGAAGATTTGAGTGATTTTGACTATGTGATTGAGTATGTGCCTGGTGAACGGAATGGAGTGGCTGATTTGATGTCAAGGTATCCTGGTAAGAATGATGAAAATGTGTGTGGAGTGAGTGATCCTGAGTATTTGCCGAAAGGAATTATGAATGGAAAGGAGAGTAAGGATGGTGGTGATTCCTTGTTTGAGAGTGTATGGAATGGTTTGCAAGATTTGAAGAGTGATGGAGTAGATGTGAAAGTGCCCGATAGTTGGATGACTTAAGGATGGAGATAATGAGTGAAGTATGTAGGAAGCCTGAAAGTATTGGTATGGCAAGGGTGCGGAACTTTATGAAAGAATTGAGAGCGATGTGTATTCCAGGGTTCCCACCGTTTCAGGAAGTGTTGATTGTAGTGAATCGTTTGTATGGAGTGATTGTTTATGTGCCCTTTGGTGGTGAGAAGCGGATTGCGTACAAGGATGAGAAAGTGAAAGGTTCGAATGCTAATGTGGTGCATCTGCAGTGTTTGAGCTGTGTGCATTACAATTGGGTGATTGAAAAGTGTTCGTATATCAGGGAGAATAATGAGTGTCTGGATGAAGATGAGTGTGTGGTGAATGATGATGTGGGAGTTGATGACGGTGTGGATGTCAGTGCTGATGTTGGTGTGGTTGTTCCTTCTGTGCATTGCGAGCATGGAGGACCTGATATGATGAAAGTGAGAGTTAAAGTTGGTGAAAGGTTCTTCTGTGATTTGATTGATACTGGAGCACAAGTGTCATTAATAAATGAGAGGGTTCTGACTAAGTACGATGAGTTTAGAAGTTGTGAACGTAAGCCGGTGAAATTACGGATAATTGGATTGGGGAATGGAATGATGGTGGCATGGGAACAATTTAGTCTGAGACTGAGTTTGGGCAGTGGTGTGAATGTGAAACGACTTTGTGATTCTGAGAGTTGAGCAAATGCCATGTTGTTTCTTGCTTGGTGTAGACTTTATGAGATTGAATGATTTGTCTTTAGATGCTGATAAGGATTGTGTTATGAAAAGTGAATGTGAGGTGTTGAGATTGAATGAGTGTGCGAAGAATGTTGTCAAGTTTTGCTGTATAATCGAATTGGTCATGTATGAGGAGAATGAGATTTTAAGTGATGATGATATTCTAGAGATACAAGAGATATGTCCTTTTATCAGTGAATTGAAGAGGTGTGTGATGATGCGTGTTGATTTGAATGAATCGCCTGAGTATTTGAGTGATTTTGAAAGGTATGCTAAGGATTTTGTTGTTTGTATGGATGTTGTTTATTTTGTGAGGCATATGAAGGATGTGGATGATATGTTTGTACCTGTGATGTCCTTGGTTGGTATGATTGGTATGGTGAAAGTTGTGCATGATAATTATGGGCATATGGGTAAGTATAAGTTGTGGGAATGTATGAAGGAGTGTGTGTCCATCCGTTTCTGAGAACTGTTGTGAATGATGTTGCGACTACGTTTGAAAGGTGTCAGAAGCAAAAGGTGCAAGGTGTGCAAGTGAAGCCGCCGATGTTGAAAGTTAATGCGAAAGAACCGTTTGAATTAGGAGTGATTGATTGTGTGTCTTTACCGCCTACAAGTGCAAGGAATGTTGGTATGGTTGTTATGGTTGTTTATAAAAGTAGGTTTGTGTATGCGGCGCCTGTGAGAAATAAATGGTGTGTGACTGTTGCGCGTGTGGTTTAGCAGCTGTTTTTTCCTGTGTGTGTATGGAAGCCTAGGAGATGTCTGAGTGATAATGGGCCTGAGTTTGTGATTGAAGTGCTTGAGCAAATGGTGTGGAGCATGTGAAGACGACTCCGTATGTACCGTCTTCGAATGGATTAAGTGAACGTACAATTAGGACCTTGTATGAGATGTTGAGAATGATGAATAAGTACGACTTTAAATGACTGGGATGAATAGTTAAGTAGAGTGTTATGGGCGCATGATTCAACAGTGGATAGTGCAACTGGGGTGTCCCTGTGTCAGTTTTTTATGAATCTTGAAAGACTATGGAAAGATAGGTTTCGTTTGAGTGAAAGTGAGCAGAGTGTATGGCGTGAGGCACATGGAAGGTTTAGTTCATTTGAAATAGATGCAAAAGTATTGAAGGTAAATTAAGTAAAACGTAGGTTGAATGTGTCGAAAATGAGTGAAAAGTTTGAAGGACCGTATAGAGTTGTGAGAGTCTGGGATAATAAAGTGACGTATGTTTTGGAGAATCTGAATTAAGGTGGGACTGAGAGAGTGCGGGCTCATCAAAGTCAGTTGAGAAGGTGGAGAGAACCTCCTGACTACCTGTTGAGCCATCCGGTGTATGAACTGTGCAAAGCGGAAGATAAAGTCATGGTGATGAGATGGAGTGTAATAGTATGGATCTGTCTTGGAAAGAGCTTGTGTTGGTCTCGAGGAGTAGAAAGCGTACAAAGAAGAGTGAAAGGAAGAATGCAGGTACGAATGAAAATATGTCTGAGAATGACGAGGTGACTGACTTTTCTGGCTTCTGGTGGGAACCAATTGAAGTGGTTTCTGGTATAGCCGCTGAAAGTAGAGGGGATGTGAGTGATTTGTCTGTTTCGCAAGAGTATACCTTGAGTTGGATGAGAGCTGTGAGTGAGGAGCTGATGAATGGCGGTATGAAGAGTGAAGGTTCTGAACGGAATAGTATATAAGAGTTCTGTCGAGAGATGGGAAAATTGGGAATGAAGGCTAAGAGTATGGTGGACGATATGATCAATAGTGACGAGGAGACTGACAGGACGACTGATGAACAACCCCGACAGATTGCTACGCGTAGCCAGAGACTTGTCGACGAGTGTGAATGGGTGCAGAAGAGCGCGATTGAGTATAAAAAGTACCGTGAGTAAGGATTGAGAGTGTATTGTGAATGACTGTTGTCGAATGGCGTAAGGAAGAAGGAGTGAGGTGGAGCGAACGTGAATGTGTGTGACAGGGCCATTCTCCCACCTCTTTCCCAATACCCTCTCCCTTCCTCTGTAATAATGTGTGTATGGATGGGAATTTTTTTGTTTTTTTATGTATTTGATTTCCTGTTGTATTATAAAATGTTTTTTCTCTTTTTACTGGAGATTAATTATGAAAAGATTGAATATAGTTTTGACATAGCTTAATATATTTAAAACAAAAAGCCACTCTATGATAGATAAAGATTTGTAAAATTTAATCTTTCCTTTTTATAAAGAATGGCAATAAGTTTTTGTGAGTCTCGGCTTGACAGGAGTTTTTTTTTCTTTGATGGCCTCAAGAGGCGACAAGATCGCAATATTCTACGAGCTCGGAGGCGCCAGTTTTTGTTTTTTTTGTAAAACGCTTGAGACGCCAATGCCCACCTGGGTAACATGTGAGGACTTTCTTCTTTTTTTGTCCGCTTGTTTGCTTTAGGCCTCTTGTTGATGACTTCTTTATTTGCTGTGTTATCGTTTGTTGTCATTGCCCCGGCAGATATTTTTTGTAGTTTGACTTTGCATCTCTTCCTTTTGTATATATAGTCTAATTGAATGTTGTTATTTTTGTATAAATTTTGATTGATATTCATAAGATAATATTAATTGTTATATATATATATATATATATATATATATATATATATATATATATATATATATATATATATTATTAGCGTGTGTAACGAGATCTCTTATAAATATTTACCCCCATATTTTTTTTGGTACATACAATTCATTTCATTTCTCTCTCGATCTCTAACGTCCGAATTAGTGTAGGAAGCGTGTTGGATTGATTGGGGTTAGAGGATAGACTTTCGGCCCGCTACAAGGTGATCGTGGGAGACGATGACATCGGTCCCTAGGAAAATACAGCTGGGGTGTGTTATAATGGTGTCGGCCGCCTCCTTGCCCAGGTTCAGCCATGCTTTCACAGCTCCATGCGCTGATCCCCTGACCTAACGCTGAGGAGGTGTACAAGCTAATTCTACCCGACTGCGTATACATATGAACTGAAAAGGAAATTAATTAATGCCGACCATAAGAGCATTAAAGGAGACATAATTAAATAATATTAAAATAATATTTATGCACTAAGCTATACAAAGCTAAAATAAAAGAAAAATAAAATAGATATTCAGTGATACATTCTACATAAATGGCAAAAGGATTACCTTGGTACATATACACATATTCTGCAGCCAAATCAGGCTTTTAAATACTAATTTCATATATACAAGGGCGGGTGTGCGTTATAGACGTACACATCGAGAAAAGTAAGGACATAAACAGAAATAATTAAATATAAACTAATCTCTAGCTGGTGGTTATAATAATTACCAGGGCGACAAATCGATATGGAGCAATTACAATTAAAATCTAGCTGGTGTAGAGCTCGCTAATAAATTTTGCTTTTTCGAAAAAGTGAAGGTTTTGGTCTATTAAATGAATCGGTTCAGCATCGAAAACGGTCACGGAATTTAATTTTCGAAAATCTACATACATGCGGTAAGAGTTATCTGATTTTCGTACCAGAACTATTGGTGAACAATAATTTGACGTGGAGGGTTCAAGGATATGGTGTGTGAGTAGATTATTAACCTCGGCGTTAAAGGCATTTCTTAGATGAATTAGAAGGGGGTAAGATCTTGAACGAACGGGTTTTGATATGATTGGGCCCTTCTGACAGGGACCAGGTTTGACATGCCCATTCGCCTTGGTTTTCTAGTTGATGTCACAGGATTGGCAGTAGTCAGAAATACCAACTGCAGCACCAGGCCAGTAAAAATACCGGAAAATACTCTGACTAATTTTATTGTGCTTGAAGTGGCCAGGAAACACAACATCGTGGGCTATTTTTAGGACCAGGGGGACATACGAACGGGAAAAACGGAGGGCGTGAGTCTCGGGATTGACGCCATTCGAGCAAGCGCGATATAGCAAGCTTTCTTTCACTATATAAAACGGGAAGAAGATTTAGGCACTCCTTCTATCTTTGAGCGAATTTTTCACTCATGACGCCGCTTAAACTTAAATCTAAGGGAGTTTCAAGGACAGCGGGCGCCTAGGATTCCTTATCTGCCTGGGCTCTGGCGATAACCGGCTGAGCCCCAGGGTTAGACGAGACTTGGGGACACTGTCCTACCAAAACGGAACATAATTGGATAGAAACTGACATGACTTCAGCCCATTCGGAAAAGTACTGACACGTGAGGTAACAGTTCACAATGGGAAAGCAGTTTGCGCGTCCCAAGTAGTCACGGACTACCACAAACTTCTTTCGGTCGGGAGCCACTGGGGAAAGAAGTTCATTCAATACCATGATACACGTGCATCCGGTTTCGCAGGAGAGAATGGAGACTCGACACCCATTAACGCTTCCGTTTTCAAACTTAATACTTCCTGGAGAACTCTTTTCGAAGCGAAAATTTACATGGTGCCCTAGGGCACTGGGAGACGAGATTGTATATGGGTTTTCTGGTCGTAATGAGGGGAAGCGGAAGCAGCATTCACCTGGTGGTCTTGATGAATGAGATTACCCCGAAGTTGTGAATTTTGGGGGCAATTTGGGCGCGTGTGCCCTTTGACACCGCAGGCAAAAGATATGATTGGCCTACGGGCAAAGTCGACGCCGGGGGATTAGATATGAGGGGCTTGACGTCACGGGGTTCTGATGTAGGGAAACTTCTGGGTTTAAAAGGGCTCGTAACCTTGGCGAATTCTGGCGAGTTCTTAGGAGGGAACGGCGAGTTATTACATTTATTCTTGGGGATGAAGGGGACGGCTTTTTATTTTCCTTCGGGTATAAGATGTGACTCGCTGCATAGATATCTGCTTCTTCTATGCACTCTTTGAAAGAGTTTCACCGAATTTCCTTCACAAAGGAGCGGATCGCTGCTGTTAGCGATGCCAGCAACTGATCCCGTAGAATAAAATCTACCAGGGACTCATAATAGTGTGAGACTTTCGATGCGTCTAACCAAAATGTAAAACTACGGGAGAGAGTATATCCAAAATGACGGAAGGTCATATTTTGTTGGATGCGGGAGTGGCGAAATTTGGTGCGGTAAAAGTCAGGCGTCATATTGTACACCGCGAGAAGTTCGGATTTGAAGGTGGAATAATCTACCGTAACTTCCGTGGGGAGCGATACGACTAGGTCTCGGCGCGGCAAGCTAAGGAGGGGAAGACGCATAGCAACACCGTCCGTCTCTATGTCCCAATGATTAACTTCAAAAATTTTCTCGAAGTGAGTGAGAAAAGATCCGAAGTCCTCTCCTTCTTTGAATGTGGGCGGATTAAAAGGTTCCTACACGGGAATTTACTGAAAGGGTTTCGAGCCGATCACAATTCGATTCCAGCTCATATTGGTGAATTCTCTAGCTTTCTTCTCTCTCTCTAATTTCTTTTTGTACAGCTAATTCTCTAATCTCATTTGTTCACGTTCAGCTCTTTGTAGTTCTTATATTTCTCTTTTAAAAGCTCTCTCTTCTTCCTTTATATAAGTGACAAAGTCTTTGGCACTTAAACCGAGGGATTCTCCTTGAAGTTTAAATCTCTCGAACGAGGAAAGAAAAGATTTTAATGGGCCGTCGGCACGGGACGGATGAGGCTTGGCTCACGAATTACTGACACACGGAGGAATATGCTTGTTTAAACGCGGAAGCTTGGCTATCTAAATACTAACACAAATATAATATACGATTAAAAAAATAAAATAAAATAATAGTCTTCGTGAGATGAGAAGGGCTCAGACTCTACTTATCCGTGGGGGATTAAATTGGCCGTGGGAGAAATTCTGTCGCCTGAAAAAAATTTTCTATTAAAGATTGTCGGTCCAAACACACATACAAGCACTAAGCGATAAATAAATATGGCAGGGTTGTTTCCTATTTTGTTTTGTCTTTGTAACTCAAACGGTCCTCAGCTTTAAAAATTACAATAAAGTTAAAGGGTTGCCTTTTAAAAATCTCTCCCAAGACCTTTTAAAGACCTGACACACCTGATCACCAGATTTTATAATAAAGTAATGTATATATAAGTACGAGTATGGAATGGCCAAACTATATGAATATATATATATATATATATATATATATATATATATATATATATATATATATATATCATATATCTATATATATATATATATATATATATATATATATATATATATATATATATATATATATATATATATATATATATATATATCCGGAGTAAGAATACAATAGCAAAAGAATGACAGTATTCATTCTTTATTTCTTTTGGCTACGTTTCGAGCAGAGACAAGCTCATCTTCTGGCCTGATAAATTGAACAAAACTAGCTTTAAATAGCAAAACAATTAATATTAAGATTAATTAGGACTGGAAGGTACAATTATATATGAATATACATGTATATACATATTTTATGCATTATAATTCTAATGCATAAAAATATAAAAGAAAACAGCAACAAACGTGATAAAATCAAAATACGAGGTCAAAGTTTGTGTATAATAAATCTCCCCCCAAAATTTCCAAATTGAACATGAACTAAAAAGTACGAACATGAACACTCTTGCGGGCATTCAAAAGAGATGGCTATTTGCAAGAAAGAAATCAAGGATTTAAATCTAAAAAGACCACATAAAACCAACTAGGGAAGATAAACCGAGAACAACTGAGCGAATGAGAGAAAAAAGAAATACAACCAAATTTCTCTTATTAAGAATGGTGCATTAAACTCAAACTCTGACATCCACTGACATTAAGTCATAAAAGGAATTAAATTTCCTCATGAAACCTTATTCTTTACCTTTGCATTATAAACATAACCTTAAAGTGTTAAAATTATATTTCAACCTGGGTCTTGTTCCCCCTCCCTTCTTTCGTATGTCTGCAAGATCGCTCTATCCTAGGCGGGTCTAATTTCTTCTCTTCGTTGGCTGTACATTTCAATTTGGGTTGTTTTGAAAACTCTTTTGGACGACCTCGCTTGAGTCTTGTGGCTCTAAATGGACCTTTACAACATCTGTGTGGTTGGGCGATCGAGCCGATTTTCTTTTTGGCAATTGTGTTTACTCTCGTTTTCTTAGCTTTGAGCTTGCAGTCTTGGTACTTTGGACGGTATTCATTGCATGCCTCTGCGGACATAAGATCGGGTATGTGGTTTCCTCGATCTTTGAGATGCCACTCCCCCTCTAGTGGGTAAGGGGAGTATAGTTTTAGCAGAATGAGGTCAAATGGCGACTACGTGAATCCTGAACTCACCGCATGGAGCTGTGAAAGCATGGCTGAACCCGGGCAAGGAGGCGGTCGACGCCGATATCACACACCCCAGCTATATTTGCCCTGGGACATATGTCATCGTGTCCCGTAGTCACCTTTCCGCGAGCATTCTGAATTCCGCTCGAAGATTGAAATCCATTGGACATTCCAACCAACGTTATCGCAATTCTCTTTTTCCCCGAAGGAGTCGCCAACTTTTCCCCAAATTCGCGCGCGCGTCTGGAACCACCTCACCAGGCGCCTATATAACACTTCGACTGAGTTTATAAAGAAGCACTGTTAACTTCCAATTATTCCGGCGAACGAGCTGAAGGACGCTACGCCCCCCCCCCAGCCCCCGCGTGGCGATTTCTATTCGAGTTGAAGGCTAAATCGATCCGTGAACTCTGCCATAGTCAATCGGCAAGTATCCACATCCGTGAGCTTTGCCATAGTCAATCGGCAAGTATCCCCATCCGTGAACTCTGCCATAGTCAAACAGCAAATATCCCCATCCGTGAACTCTGCTATAGTCAATCGGCAAGCTTAGACATCAGTGAACTCTGCCATAGTCAATCGGCAAGTACATGACGAGGATCCCCGACTCAAAAGGCTCGATAAGTGCTCCCGTGTCTGAAACAAGAGGTAACTTGACCTCTTCTGTCGCATTTTTCTTACCCCAACTGACCCCTCTTCGGCAACGAGCACGTAAGGTAATAGTAACCGTTGCCATCTGCAGATTAATCATGAATCTGTCTTACCTCATTGCTCCATTATTTGTGTGAACGCCACAGTTTAAAATCCCCCTTTAATCACCAAACTTAATCTGACCTCTTCAATCCCTTAATTAACTTACCTGTATCTCGTGTGGACCTTTAACCCCGTCTGCGTGACCATTCCCTTTAAACCCAATTTTTTTGTAAATATAAATATCATTTTGTTGTTAGTTAAGATATATTTTCGTGATTGTCTTTTTTTTTGCAACCCCAGCGCGTACCAGCTACCTGTTAATCTTTGGCCAACTGGCACTCTGAAATATTTATTTAAAGGGACCCCGCAAAGTTAATAATAAACCATCCCCACTGGACTCATAACAATTTCCCCTTTCACTAACGGTCTTCAACCAACTTCGGCCCTAAGCCATAAAGTACTTACGTATATATATATATATATATATCTATATATATATATATATATATATATATATATATAGAGAGAGAGAGAGAGAGAGAGAGAGAGAGAGATTTTTTTTTTTAAGAGTTCATCTGGAGACTGCATACTTGGGCATTAGAGAGAGAGAGAGAGAGAGAGAGAGAGAGAGAGAGAGAGATAGTCTGGCCATTCCACGTCATCATTCCTTTTCATCTGAACCCTGCAATTCGAGTAGGCGACCACTCTTCCACTTTCTAGGAATTTCCTTTCACTACCTCCGTTCTCTTTTGGTTTGTTTAAATATTTTAAGTCGTATTCCTCTCAACGTTAGGTGTCCCTAAATACGAGACGACTACTTGAAGTAGTAGTACAATTCATTGACACCTTTGTCTTCGTATTCATATTTTCTTTGTCGAGGGTATTTATTCCATATTACTATTCAAACTTCGGAACTTCTTCTTGTTCTTTCCTTCTCATTATAGCTCTCTGTTAACTGATATTACTTATATTTTCACTTCATTAGAACGTGTTTTAACTTTTTCCCAACCAACCGCTTCTACTAACTCTACATATTATCTTCGGTTTTCCACTTACTTCTGGGAAATAGAACTCACATCATTGAGAAAAATAATAATAATATTTTTTAGTGTAATCGCTTCGAATTTTAGTTGGTTTCGGTTTCCTCTAATTCTGATTATTCGTCGTTGAGTATAATTTTCATTTCTAGTTTCATTTACTCTAATCAAAGTCAAAATAGCTAGTGGCAATGATATTTCGATCTCTCGGGAAGCCAAAGGTTAAATAGAGAAGATTATTAAAAAATGGCTCTAATTAAACGTAAAATTACCGTAACTCTTAACATAGTTATGACAGAAGAGTGGCGGAATAAATTCCAAAGGATTATTTGCATTTAAAATTGAGCACAAATGAATCCTTCCTCTCTTCTGTTAATCAGTTGGATAATCAAATTATGGGAATTTATCAGTCCTTTGATATAGATCAATTCGATTAATTGTTAATCGATAATGAGCCGTAGTCTCAAAACCAGAACTATTAAAATAAAATTGAAATTGAAATAAAATCTCTTTGAGACGTTTACTCCCATATCTGCCTTGAATTTTGTTATAGGGAACCCTAGACAAGCTTAATTATCCAATTTTCTTTTTCCATTTCGAAAACTTTATCGGTTTTAAGAATAAATTTTCAAATTCTTTCAAACTCGCTCATCTGAAAAGAGATATACGTGATAATGCTATTCGGACGAGAATTATAAAGTGGCACTAGAATTATAAAAGGGTAAATTTTAGACTGAAATGTTGTATTTGACACAAACTTCTCTAAAATATTAAATTATGACTCAATTTAAGATTCCAAACTAAGAAGTTCTGGTTTTGACTTAAATTAATCCGCTTCATCATGTATTAACTTAATTTTTTTTTCCAATTCGAAATCTCGATGGGTTTCAAGGAAAATATTTAAATTTTTTGTTTAGAATTTAAATTGTGATTCAAGTCAGGATTCCAACCTGAAGAAGCTCTAGTTGTGGCTTAATTTAATCAGTTTTATCCTGCATTAAGTTAAAATTTTATTGTCCCAATTTAAAAACTTCATCGGATTCAAGAAGAATATTCAAAATTCTTCTCTAAAGTTTTATATTCTCAGTCAATTCAGGAACCTAAACTGAGGTTTCCACCTAATTTAACTTTATTCTTATTAGGGCCTACTATGTTTGAGCTCTTATGGCTCCCTGTAGGTGCCAAAAAATTGTTTGTTTTCCGTTTCATCCTGTATTAACTCAAAATTTTGGATATGAATTTCTTTGCAAATAAAATTTCAGGGAATTTTCTCCTTTCTCAATTCGTAGCCTAGAGAAGCTTAAACTGCAGCCTTAGAACATGGAACTGCTCGCCGGAGAAAATTTTAATTTATAATCTAATCTTCCTTTGTCAAAACTCTTTCCTAGTAATGAGTCAAATTCAAACATATTCATTTCGCAGCCCTCTATATCTGTCTATAGTTTCAAAAAGAACATTTCAAATCCCCGAAAAGTAATTTTCAACAAATGGAAAAGATTGAGATTTAAACACATTTTCCAAATTTTAAAATTCTAATTTATGTAAATCCCCATCCAAATTAAGATTTAATACCTAGCAATTTAAACTGCGAATTGTGCAAGGGAAGTTATTATATGCTAAATTGCCTCAAGTACAATTCACCTTCTAAGAGTTGAACTTGTGCATACTATGTTCGTCCTCTCGCCCATTGACTTGCTTACCGCTATCTCCAATCATACCAGTAAAAGATTTACAAAATCAGAACTCAAAATTCAGCTCTCCCATATACCAGTCAAAACCGATGATAATTTGTAACAATTGCAAGGGCAGATTGTCACACCGAAGGCGGATGGCTGCTCTACAGAAGGTTCTCGAAGTAGGAAAAACGTGACACAGATTTCCTGCTTCCTACCCTGACTTGGGACTTGGTGGTAAGTTCAGAAATATCCCGTGCCTGATTAATTTTTCTCACTCAAAAGTCATACATCTCTGCATCTGTGGCCATATCTTTGGGTGCGAACTCTAACAAACGACCATCGTGTACGTGTACAATCAAAAAGTTCATTCGCACACAAACCAAACGCATTGGGGAGTTGGAGTCAGTCCTTTTTGTGTTTCCAAATGAATTTAGGCTAAGTATCTCGTCGAGTCCAGCCTCTTCCTCAATTTTATCGTAAACAGGGTGGAAAGTGCTTAGGCCTTGAAAAAAAATGCTGTTCACCCCAAACATTAAAAATTGTAGTTTTACAACTCTATCGAACTGCGATTTGCTTTGATTCAATAAATTTATATAAAATGTTCCGTGCATTTTTAAAATTGCTTTGGAACTAGAAATAAATTCAATGCTAAATTGGTCAAAAATGGCCTATTGGAGGCTTATGAGGAGATATTTTAAAATACGTTAGTAAAAGGCCGCGATAAAAATATCCGCCCAAATGACTAAGAAGAACCGATATATTAACTCTGCATTCTCGCTCAACGAAGCAGCCTTTCCGAGAAGAGATACGGTTATGTATATTTCTATTTCAATCTTCGCTGTCCGTTTTGATCGAATTAATTCTTCATGTCAAATATTAAATACAGGCATTCTTTAAAATCAAAATAAAATCAACGTGCTTTAAAAATAAGTCGTATTCCTTTGGTCAAAGAATGAAAATTTTCAATGTATGCTATAATTCTCTTCTATTTGGCTTGGCTAGGTCTCACTTCATATAAAATTACATCCTATCAGTCTTTTCCAAAATTAAATTTGTTCCCAAATGTTTGATAATTCATTTTACGTTGATAATTTCATTTATGCGGGCTCTGAACCCAACCTCCTCGAAGAAGAGTACGTTAAAGTTAACGAGAGGTTGGGACAAGTTAAATTTAAACTCAGATTTAAATTCCCTGTTCAAAACCGAGAACAATGTGTCCTCGGTTATACCTACGAGGTAAATTGGGATTTGATAGGCTTAATAAAATTTGAGTTTGACCCATCAGTCTAAACAGAGCGAAATTTCCTTTCAGGGAATCACTTGATAGCGATTTGCTTAAGTTGGTGGAGTGAAATTACCTCGTGATGTTCCCGTGGACGATAGTAAAGCAGAAATTAAACCTTTAGCAACAAATTCATATTGAATACCACATAACTACTCGAAGAAACCAACTTTGGTCCCATTCCCAGTATTCCCAAACAAATATCACAGGATTTTAATTTGAATCCATGTGATAAGGGAGCAAAGTAGAAATAATAAACTGTAAAGCAGGTTGCGTTTCAATTGATTATTCTTTCTCTGCTTCTTTAGCACATGGATTTAAATTAAAATCTTGTTATTTTTTTAAACAGGGAGATTTAATAAAATAATTAATCCTAAATCATAACATCTAGGGAAAAATTAAGGTTATCTATTTAACAATTACATGTTATCACAAAATGTTGACGTCTTTCTTATTGTTTTCTGAATTTCAATTTGCTGTGTGCCAAATTTGATTCTAACATGGAGTTAAGATGCCTGACTGTACTATGATTTCATTTTCCTTAAGACTATATGCTAAAAATGTCTTAATTGCCAAGGTGCCTGAACATGCTTCTCTACTATATGTAAAAATGTAATTTCCTGAAACAACTCAGATATCTGAAAATAATTGGCTTAAAATTTCAGTTAACCGAGTTGAGAAAGAGCAACTATATTGACAAAAAATTATTTTACGACCCTTATATATCAGGTCGAAAAGATAGTATGTCTAATTTTAGGATATAGGGTATAGGGTATATTAAAAATAAAATAATTTATGACTATAAAAAATATTTAATAATAAACATAGCCTCCACTGCTTTCTTGAACCTCATTCCACCTGTCAACAATCTTATAAATGCCACGCTCCTCCGTGAGCTTGGCCTGCAACCAGCCATTCCCCCGCAGATCCAATCACACAGGAGTGTGATCTGCATGAAGTTAGAGCCCTGGATAGAAGAACATTCCCAGGAAGAAATAAGGGAAGAGAAAAGGAGGAATCACTCATGGGCGAAAGTTACGGAAATTGTCAAATTCCGTAACAGAAGGGACAATACCGAATACGCTTATGTATTCAAGATAGTATTTGGGGAAACCTCCATGGCCAGAAAGGCTTAGGAGTCTGGGCTCTTGCTTTTCAACGCCAGGATCAGCGGGGAGCAGATTGAGAGGGAGGAATTCCACTCAATCCAGCTTTGCTTCCGCTGTTATAAAATGGAGGCCCACACTACCCGAGAATGTCAAGTACCCGAGGAGCTTTGCTCGAGATGCAGCGAACCCGACATCACTGGAAAAGATGCCAGAGCCCTTGCGAAAAGTACATAAACTGCGTTCAGCAACATCGGACTATGGCAATAGCCTGTCGGAATAAAAAGGATCTAATTAAAAATAATCAAAAGCGGAGCCAAGAAGAGGCGACTAGGAAAGCGCACACCACTTATGCTCTAAGTGGCAAAAGCAGCTCATCCTGAGGCGGCAGTCAAGAAGACATACCTGAAGATCCAAAACGAGGAGTCCACTAGAATCCTGACATGCATCCTGTATGCCCATGTCAGGAACCAAAAGGGTGTATCCAAAATTAGAAGCCAGGAAGGAAAAGGAAGCTGCTGCCAGGTCTACAAACAACACAAAAATATAAAGGAAACCTCAGAGGATTCGGAAACAACAGATTCCTCAGACGCGAAAGCCTCGCCAATAGCTGAGAAAAGTGGCAAGAAGAAGCGGGAGACAAAGGGATCTCTCAATGCGAATGATCTAAACCTCAGAATATACGCACCGGAGCAGCTCCCCTTCCCAAAGGACAAAGATACAAATAAGATCCTAGTTGGAATCAGGAAGAAATTCTACAAGTGGGATTACGATGCCCAGTGTGAAGAAGAGGCAGTCGAAGAAGCCCTCTACAATAATAACATCACCCTCTACAGGGAAACACTGGAGGAAATACCCACGACGGAGTTCAAAAAGAAAGGAACGGGAAAAAGGGTCCCTTCACCAAGAAACACTAGGAGCAAGTAAAAGAGCATGGAAAACCCGAACAACAAGTTGAAGATTGTAACACTCAACGTTAATGGATGGGAGGGAAAAGCAACGGCGTATGGAAACATATTCCGTGTGCTAGACCCTGACATCATATTGATTTCGGAGCACGGCATCAATACAACATCTTACCAAATAAAGATACCGGGCTATAGAGTAGTTGCAAAGAGCCAGTCTCAAGAGAGGTTTGACGGCGCCGCGATTGAAATCAAAAAGAATCTCTCGTTTAGACACCTTCCAAAACTGGACGAGTCATTCGTGGCGATAGAGATGCCTACATTAGTGGGCAACCTCGAAATCGCGGCAGCGTATCAACCCCCTCGAAGAGCGTACCTGCCCCTCAACAGCTTTTGCACCTTGTTCGGTCACGACAGAATGGTATTCATTGGGGGTGATCTCAACACCAGATGCCGAACGGCTGGCTATGGTAACACGAATAACAGAAGCCATAACTTAGAAATTATTATGAGACGCAAAAACATTCAGAGGATAGGACCAGAATTCCCGACATATCACCTTTTGGGCAGCAACAAAGCCCGACATAATCATGACAAGCGATGGCTTCTCATTCAATTACTATAGCGATCCAGGACCAACAATACCCAGCGACTATATTGCGATCTTAACCACCATCACACTCGCTCCGATCCAGATTCCGGTCCCTCTCCGCAAAAGCTACGCCTCGGCCGACTGGGAACGCTACGGAGAAATCCTAGGCGTTTACGAACCAGCCGACCTAGGCAAGGCTACTCTCGAGGAGATTGACGGGGGGCTGGAAAGGATAACAGCCCTCATCATCAAGGCTAACCACGAGTGCGTACCCATGACAGGCTACAAGACTCTTCCATAACCTCGGTGGATTAAAGGAGATGAAAGAGATCGCCAGGGAGCACAGAGAGGTGTATAAGGAGCTAATAAGTGCGGGTACAAATTGGGAGCGAAGCTCGCTGCTGCTTCGCCTACGCGACGAGCTAAAGCTGGCTATTAACCAACAACAGGCTGAGATCTGGAACAGCCTAATCACCAGGTTGGACAGCGAGGTGGCCCCCGATAAATTCTGGTGCCTAGTGAAGAAGTTAAAAGGCCTACCAAGTAGAGGAAAGGCCCGCATCAAGGAGGGTGAGGACTACTTGGAGGATCCGGTGGTGCTGGAGGAAAGATTTCGCACGTTCTGGAAGGAAATCTTCTCAATAACACCAAAGGACGATGCGGAATTTGGCCAGGAATTCGAAGACCATCTGATTGAAGAAATCAACCAGATCATACATCGAACGCACCCACAAGCCTGCGTCGACGAAGGGATGGAAATAGCGGACCATGGCCAAACAATAACAACGGTAGAGGTCATGGAAGTCATAAAAACCTTTAAACAAAAGGTATCAGGCTAGACAGGCATCACTAAGAACAATCTGGTGCATGCCCCCCGGCAGATCATTTAGGGAATCACTAACATCTTCAACGCTTCCCTGAATACGGGCTACTTCCCCGATTGGCTAAAAATGGCTAAAATCATTTTTATCCCTAAAGAGAACAAGCCCCCCGATCAACTGGTGGACTACAGGCCAATATCCCTCCTTGAATTTGTAGGCAAAGTCTTTGAGAAGCTTCTAGCCAATAGGTTACAGGATCAGCTGACCGAGCTGGAAGCTCACAACCCTCAGCAGCACGGGTTTCGCAGGAGGTGGGGGACTGATACAGCCCTTGCCCTCCTAACCCAAAAGCTAGCCGGCTGTAAAGCTGAAGGGAAGTATGTAGACGTGGTGTTGCGTGATGTACAGAAGGCCTTCGATAAGGTTTGGCTAAGAGGTCTACAATATAAGATCTTTGGCCTCCAGCTAAACCCTGTCCTGGAAAGTGTCCTCTGTGATTATGTCATGCAGAGAAAGGCCCAAATCTCGATCGAGGGCAACAAGGGACCCATATTGGAACTAGAGGCGGGAGTTCCACAATGTAGCTGTCTGAGTCCGCTGCTGTAACTTGTGTACACTTTGGACTTACCTGTTCCAGTCAGGGAGAATGTGATGTTTTTGCAGTTTGCAGACGACATCATTCAAATCATCCCCAGTTCCTATAGGAACGCTGGAGTTCAAGTAAGGGAGACAGCTACCAAAATCGAAAACATTAATCGATTCGAAAGAATGTGGAAAATTAAAACAAACCGCCGAAAATTCCAGATCCTCCCAATGAACCGCCAGAAAAGGGACGACGTCATCGTCAGGGACGAGCTTTACCCGTACTTCAACGAGGGTAAAGTCCTGGGTCTGCGCCTCACCTCAACGGGGTATAAGGCGCACATCAACAGCCGAATATCCTTAGCCAAGAGAGAACTTGGAAAGATGTACAAGTTCATAAATCTCAGCGCCAAGAACATCAGAAAACTGTACAACATTCTGGTGCGACCAATACTGGTGTACCCCGCAGTGGTTATGCAGGCAGCCAGTTCAACCTCTCTCAAATGTATGCAGGAAGTCCAGAACAAGGCTACCCTGCTTATAACCAGCGCGAGGAGATTGGACTATATTCGGCAGACGGAACTGCACGCAAGAGCAGGACTCGAGCCACTGAATATAGTCCACCAGAGGCTAGGGAGAAAGACCTGGCAAAAGATCAAACGCGAAATCCTCCCGCAAATGGAAGCGGACCTAGAAATACCGCAGCAAGCTATTGGGCGAGCTACCATGAGAGCACTATTCCACAGTGGAAGACTGTGCTCCCAGGAAAACCTAGTAGCCTTGTTCAGATGGCAAAATTATATACCCTAGCGGATGCAAAAAGAAGATGCAAGAAGAGGTTCACAGGAAGTTCACCAGAACACTACTCGATAAATGACTCTACGAATAAGACAAATAAAAAAGAAAAAAGAGGCAAAGTGCCCAACTAAACCAAATACAACAAACTAAAAGAGGCGAAGTGCCCAACTAAACCAAATACAACAAACTAAAAGAGGCGAAGTGCCCAATTTCATACAAGTAAATTATTACCAAGAAAAAAGACAAAAGAAGCGAAGTGCCCAAAACTCAATTCAATTAAAATACATAAAAAAGAGGCGTAATGCCCAACGAAACATATTAAAAGAAATAAAATAAAACAATGCAAGCAAATGGGGCGAAATGCCCACAAAGGCGAAAACAAAATCTAAAGCAAAAATAAATAAAGTAAAGCTAACGAGTTAGCAAAATTATAATTGAAAGGCTTGAATGCTTAACCTAACGATGGCGGAAAAAGATTTATATAGAGATTTATATATATATATATATATATATATATATATATATATATATATATATAAGAAGAAACAAAGTAAACAAGTTAACAAAAAACAAACAAAACAAGGCAAGAGTAGTTAACAACTAAAGGAAGGTTAGCTTAACGCTGACCCAACGTGAGTGGAGGACGAAAATAAAAAAAAAAAGTGAAAAAGAAATATGCCTGGGATGCCCTCTGCTTCAGGGCAATACAAAATTCCTTCATCACTATCTATAACCACTACACATTTTCACCACTTGTTCCATCAATAAGCTCAATAAGTAAAAACCGCTGTCAGAACTCTATATTCACTTAGAAATCTACGTGAAAGCAACAAAAAGAAGATCTACAATGCCCTTGTAAGATCTACGTTGCTTTATCCCACCTCCACCCGATCTTGTGTCTCGAAAACACAAAAGAGGCGACTAAAAGTAGTGCAAAATTTATGCATGTACCTAATCACAGGTACACGCAGGCAAGAAAGAAGACGGCAAGAAGACCTGCACAGGGAGGCGGGGATAATTCCCATTAACAAAGTCATAGAAGAACGGACCCGGAAAATGCAGGATCTGGTTAATCGGGAACTGAGTGAAGAAATTACTCAGATGATTAACCAGAACAGAAGAGCAGACTGTCACGCCAGATTTCCCAGCTCCGCCAACTGAGTGGCTGGCGGGGACAAAGTGCCGTTCTACGCATAATGAGATGTGAAACCTAAAAAAAACAAAGACAACCGAACAGGAGAAAAAAATTCACAACTACGACAATACTCACCGAAGAAGACAACTTTAAACCAAGATAAAGAAAAACCCTGATCACGACGAGAACCCTACCAACTATGAAGAAACAAAAAAACTAATACACACAAGCATACAAAAAAAACAAAAACATTAAACACACACTTAAAAGTATTAAAAACAAACAAATAAGCAATGCATAACACACACAAAGCTAAACTAAAGTTATTAAGACAAATGGTTTAAAAATCAACAGCAACAACATAGAATACACGCTACAATAAAAATAATAAAAGTGATAGGCCTGATCACCAGGCTCTAGCATCTCTTTTCACTCTACCACACTTCTTTCTCTTTTCTCCGCTTGTCTATTTTTTCTGTCTACTCACACACACTATCGTCCTTCCCTACATGCGCCCACCCCAACTTAATCGTAATCGTGAAGAGCTACGGAGGACAGCGCTGCAAGTTGAAGTGGGGGAGGACCTGGTGACACACAAGTTCATCCAGTCGTTACCTCCAAACATGGCCCCTATCATCGCCACGCAAAATGACTTGACACTTGCCCAGTTGGGGAAACTCGCTGATGAACTCATGCCGTTTTGCAAGGCACAGTGCTATAACGTAAATAAGAGTCAAACTAATGGTGATTGTGCGTTCCCCGATATAGGTGCTCTTAGTGTTAACCCGCCGGTAAATCAAGTGCAATTTAGAAATTATCATTCCGTGCCCACCGGTGTATATCCTAGGGGTGATCAACCTAGGTTTGTGCATAATAAGTATAATAATAGTGATAGGAATTATTCTAAAGGAATACCGTTTAGTGTACGCCCTTTCCATCGGAATAAAAAACCAATGGTATGCCGTACAAACTTATACTATGGGTCTAGTGCGAGTTACTGTAAACTGTGGTGCTCTAGGCCAAAGCGAGGTGAGAACCTTCAGATGCAGCCGTCGTCCAGACCGTCTTCCCCGACCCACTCGGAAAACGAGATCGGCAGGCCGCAGTAAATGCGACGACCGTCGTGCCGACTCTTCTCACTATCGCTGCACGTATTAAGGAGAGGAGGTGCGAATTTCTAATAGACACTGGTGCAAGCGTGTCCTTAATTCCATCTAATTTAGTGCGATTATGTGTGATGTGCAAATCGGGTGTTAACATTGCGACGGCTAATGGAGGGAAGATAAAAGCGCATGGTGAAGTTCAATTGGAAATAGGCATCCATACCCTGCCACGTTCATTTAGATGGACGTTCGTAGTAGCAGAGATTACGTCGCCATTATTAGGCGCCGATTTTCTTGCTCATTTTGACCTATAAGAAGACTGTGCTCGTGGTGTCCTAATTGATAACCAGACTAGCCTAGTTTCAAAAGTGAAGCATTCAAGCGAACCAGTGATTTATTTAATCATTAATGACCTCTCGCATATCCCACCTAAGTGCAGGACAGTTTTCCGAGAATATGATGGTATTTATAACCCGAAGTGTGTTGACGTTTGTTTACCACCGGCTAATGCGGTTGTTTAAACAATTGAGACGGGTAGCGCCCCGCCAGCCTTCGCTTGCCCCAGACCACTTCCAATGGAGAAACTACAAATTGCAAAAGCAACTTTCGAGACTCTCTTGAGAGAAGGTGTGGTGCGGCCGTTGAAATCTTTATGGTCTTCACCCATTCACATGGTGCATAAGAAGACCCCAGGCTAGCATAGAGTTGTACGTGACTTTCGGTTCCTCAATGCGATGACCAAAGCGGACAGATATCCCTTGCCAAGGATTCAGAGCATGGTAGACCATCTCCATGGCAAGAAAATGCCTACAGAGACAAATAAGTTGCTTTCCTAATGGAAGGGTACCTTCCCGGTCATAGAAGCTCGTGGTACCGTTGCTTACTTGATTGAAACACCCTCAGGCCATAGAATGTATCACATAAACATGCTCAAGAAGTATCACCGCCGAGCGTGTATTAATAATATTGTGACGCTGGATGAAGAAGGAACCAAGGAAGCTTTATATTCATGTGAACTTCTTCAGGTTGTAAACACGGTATGCGTAGAGTCTGATAACGAATATTCTCTACCCTCATTATCCTTCCCTCAGGAAGACCCATCCACGGAGTTAGATTTGAAGCCCAACCTTTTCCCGCTGAGAAATACACAATTATCCGCCCTATTGAAGGGAATCCCGATGTAATTTCCGAGAAACTAGGGTGCGCCAAACAGTTTGTTCATAAGATCAAATTGAAGATACAAGTAACCATTAGATCTAAACCTTATCCACTCCCAATTCATCTTCGATCCGCCTTTAAGCAGAAGTGAAAAATCAGATATAGTTGGGGATTATCGAGCCTTTGTCCTCCGAATATTGCGAGCCGATAGTGATGGTCAGAAATCCTGACCATACTTTTCAAATGTGTGTAGATTTTAAAAAACTTAACTCTGTTACCGTTTTTGACATCGAGCTTATTCCGCTAATTGACCAAAGCCTACACCTGTTTGAGGACGCCAAATACACCTCCGAAGTGGATTTGTGCAAAGCCTATCACCAAATCCCGTTGGGCCGACTGGTCTAAGAGGCTAACCGCGTTTGCAAATGCTAAAGGCCTGATGCAATTCACCCGATTGCCATTTGGTTTGGTCACGGCTGCGAGCAATTATAATCATATTATGCGTCGAATTGTGGAGGGTTTGAACGACGCGTCGTTCTATTTCGACAATGTCTACATGGCTACACGTACATGAGAGCGACACACATTCACTCACTCCGAGCTTTGTTAGATCGTCTCCGCGAGCACGGATTAACCGTCACACCATCTAAATTCCACTTCGCCTATGAGTCAATCTCGTATCTGCGATTTGAAATAGATAAAAATCGTTTACCCACTCAACAGGAAAAGGTCGAGGCCATTGTTAAGATGCCGCTACCACGGACAAAGAAGCAGTTGCTTTCTTTCTTGGGTGCTGCGTCGTTCTACAAAAGATTTGTCCCCAAATTTGCAGTGATCTCTTAAAGAAAAATCCCCCGACCCCGTTAAGTGGAATCCTAACGCGATCTCGAAGTTAAATTTGTTGAATGAAAAATTAATTTCAGCACAAATCCTTCGACTACCTAATCCCCAAAGGAAGTTTGGGATCCGCACCGCTTTCTGTGGTGAGTGAATCGTTTTGTCCTGGTACAATATGGAGACGATGGTACTCCTTGTCTCATAGCTTATGCGAGCCGAAAACTATCGAGTCAAGAAAGAGCTTATGCAACAATGGAAGAAAAAGCGCTAGCCATAATTTGGGGTTGCAGAAATTCAAGTTCTATTTAATAGGTCGTGAGTTTAACGTCGCATACAATCACTGGCCTCATATTTGCGTAAGAGCAAAAGCCAGAATGGCAAACTCATGTGATGGAGTTAATTGTTAATGGAGTACCAATTTACTATAACCTATATAAAAATGTTATAGTATAGCTGATAACTTGAACCAAACCCCACAAAGGGCTATTTAAACTCCCGTTAGTCTTAATAATAATTTTTTGGGCATATATTAATGTGTTAAGTGTTTACTTAGTGTAAGGATTAACTGCCTAAGTGCAGATTGATAGTCAGTTTCTCTTTCTTTTGCTTTTTTGTAAATGTTATTTTTGGTTTAAATTAGGTTGTGTTTTCCAGACTTCTTGGCCTTATGAGGCAAGGCTAAAGTCTGCCTTTTACTTGTTTATATACGTGCGCGCTTGTGCGTACAATTTCATTAAGTTTCAGTTCATTATGATGGTTAACCACTATATTTTCACTGTAACAGTCGCTTGGAATAGCATTCCAAGTCATGTCTTTTATTGTGTTGTCGGTTATTTTTTTCACTTAAGTTCTCCCCCCCTCCCATTACCTTTTTTAGGAGAGAGGAAATGTGGAGGAATTAATATAACGAGGACAAGCAGACGCTAGTTTTTTATGCAGCATCAACCATTACGTTCCACATGAGCCCAGACTTTCCCCCCTCCCCTTTCCCTGCTGCCCCAAGATCCTTCAGAGTCGCTCGCAAACAAGGATTTCGGTCAACAGATTTCGTAATTTACGAGACTAGTAGTGGTGTAGTCCGTTAATATAAACATATTCTGGGTGTCAGAGCTTTTAGAAGGAAAATCTTCCTGCCTAAGGCTTCGTCGGCAGAAAATCTATGAACAGGCTCACTGTCCCCTCCGATTGTTTATGTCTATTTTCGCCAAAAAGACGAAATTTCACCTTCCCCGTGAGTAAACCTGAAGGGGCGAAGTGTCATAGCCTTGGAAATTTTGGCCCTAGGAGAGGGCTTACCTGTGGGCTAGTGAGGGTTCGCGAGAAGATATCTTCGCACTACCTCTTGAGGAACTCTTTGTCTTCTTCGTGGGTCATGCTCTGGGAGGAATCGCTTGTGGCAAATTCAAAGAGATCCTGAAAGTCATCTAGGAACTTTTTCTCATTGACACAGTCCGACTCTCGCCCACGAGTCCGGTGTTTCTTGAGTGCTCGGTATTCGTCGTAGATTCCTCGAAGTTTCCTGCCACAAGTAGTCCATCCACTGTGTAGAGATCCTGGCCCTCTCCCATACGGTGTGGACCTCGCCAAATGTCAAGATCAGGCAAGACAGCACATCCCGCTTACTTGGAAGACCGCAACATGACAAGGATCAACAGGCTTCCTGAGGAGCCAACATTCGAGGCTCGAAGGAGTACTGATTGCCATAACCTAAAATTAGAAGAAAAAATAAAAGATTAAAAGTGGGGCGACCTCTAACTATCATTGTATTGTGATGATATATCGTACACAAGGAGAGGAATGCAAGACGAAAAAATAGCAGTGGTGTAGAGCAAGAATCAGTGGACTTTGAAATTTTCCCCCCCTGTTTTGGACCACTTTAATGTATAGCTATATATATGCATGTATGCTTTGGTATACTCGTACACTACTACCTACATTATATATATATATATATATATATATATATATATATATATATATATATATATATATATATATATATATATATGTATATATATATATATATATATATGAGAAACTCAAAAAATAGCGCGTGAGTAAAGCAATAAATGCAAAAAATCACACTGGAAAATGAAAGGCGGATTCCAAGTACTTTCGAACTTATTCATAGGACTTCATCTGGATTTAAATTTTCCGTCTATCGTAAGCTTACCAACGCCCGTTTTTATATTAATTTTTACTCAGGTCATAATTATAAAGTCAAACGATATGTATTTATTTCAATGTTTCTCCGTGGGTTGCGGGGTGCCACCCCGAATTCTTTGATCTTGGGTTTCTAAGATCTTTGAAATTGGTAACAATCTTTGCTACCCTCAAAGATTTCTCACAGGATGCCTAGATTTGGCAAAAAAGTAGTTTTGCAGAACTGAAACTCCTCCCGCATACAATTTTGAGAACTCCCATGTTTTATTGCTTTCTGAGTCCTTTTCATTGCTTTCCCGGCTCTTGAATAGGTTAAATATTTATGTCATATTCGAGTATCAGTCTACCATGTACAAAATGCTTATTCATAATAATAACAATAGTATAGGATGGTTTATTCTGTCGATTGTTCAGTTTGCCCTAAGCAATACTTTGAGCAAACTGGTAAATCATTAAGTGTACGCTTGTCGCAAGATAAATATAATACTAGGAGGGAGGATATCAGTCTTGCTTTCTTTGTCCATTTATCTGAAAACAGTCACCCTATCATTTGGAATTCGGCTAAATTTATTTACAAATGTGATGAATTTGTTCAAAGAAATATGGTCGAATGCTCATTCATTAATCTTTGCCTAATTTTAATATTTCTCCCGGTCTCTTTAGACTAGACCTTGTAATTAAAAGGCTTATTTATAACAAAATTACCCATTTTTAGTCTTAGCCCCCTGATTTATTAATTTAGTTATGTTTTTTTTGTTTATTTTTATGTATTCATAATTGCGTGTGTATTTACTTAGTTTTGTGACCTAAATGTTTACATTCTTTGCTCACAGTTGGAATTTCGAGAAGTAGACCTCATCTATTTGGTTTAATACTTCATATCGGGTACCTAAACCCGTCTTTGATAATATTTTCTATTCCCTGTCCTGTCGTTGTACATGGGCGGGGCATCACTCTGTTGTTTCTCATATATATATAGTACCTTTGGAGAATTATTCTTTATTCCTTGGGAATGAACTGAACAAGTTCGAAAGTACTTGGAATACCCCGTTCATTATCCTGTGGAATTTTTTTCATGTATATATTTCAATTTATCACTTTCACTAATCCCTGCCTTAGGAATCAACGTTTTATTTTATTAGTAGTGTTTAACTAATAATGTTTCTTCTTATATTAATGGAGCACATATACATTACAAGACTTTTTCCTTCTTTTGTTCTTCTTCTCTACCAGATCTCACTACTATATATAAACGTTAGCACAACCATACTGATTCAGCTTTATGACACATTATACAATACAATTCTCATCATTTACTAGCGCTTTAATAACCGCACAGACATCCATACCATTTAAAAGGCCGGGGTATCAATCTCCTTCACCTTTACTAATTTACTCATGACGCTACGTTCAAGATATCACATCCCACTCCAATATCCTCGTAAATAAAATTACCTTTTCTTTTTATGCATTCACTTTTAGATCTCTACTCTCACATACTTTTTCAAGCTAGACATATGCAAATATCACCCTTTTCTTATTTGCATAGGTACATTTCCCGTGGTTTTGACTTGAAAACAAACAT
This sequence comes from Ceratothoa steindachneri, assembly GCA_963969495.1. NCBI lineage: Eukaryota > Metazoa > Arthropoda > Malacostraca > Isopoda > Cymothoidae > Ceratothoa > Ceratothoa steindachneri. Next base: position 183,837,362 of record OZ018320.1, read on the forward strand.
ACTTTTCTTCTAGGACGCAGACAAGCATTGACGCAGGGAGGTTTAAATTTCCTGCCTTCAAATCAGCCAAAGTCTCTTGAATCATGTTTTACACTATAACTTTTGATGGAAATAAGATAAAACAAAAAATTATGTATAAAATGCACGAACATAAAATTAATATATAATAGGAAAAATAATAAATAAATAATATTTTATGATAAATAAAAATAATATATTACCTATCATTTTTTATGAAATAACAAACTCAATTATAATCTAGAAAACCATCTTCAAGTTACATCTTTACAATAGCATTAAGCAAGTAGATGAGTGACCTCCGTAAGCAAAAATTTGCTTTCTCAGAACCTTCACATATTATCCACAAGTCGATGTTAAGTGGACCATCGACCCGATCTCTGACATGAAACTTTCCCAGTTGCATACCATTCAGCTTTCCACTAACTGAAATGTGTTGCAGTATTTCCTTAATTTTCAGATTTTACTGGAAAATGCAGAGAGGCCAAAGGTTCAAGACCATTACAGTTGAATCTATTACCTCATTCTAGATGGGTAGAACCAAGAAAATTACAATGCAATGATGCTCTACATGAAACTACCCAAGAAATATGGTGCTCGGGTGAAAAACGAAGGAAGATCAAGTAATCCTGGAGAAAAAGAGGGGTATTTGTGCTTGAATTAGACAGCCTGCTTACTATAGCAGCTCCAAGATGCAACCCAAGAAATAGATATTAGGACACTGGTTTGCAGAGAAAATAAAGTTTAGGAAATTAGGTTCTACAAAGATACGCCTTACAGCTTTCATATCAAATACGTCCCGCAACATATCCTCTCCTACTCTGCACAGATCATGCTACCAGTAAGATCCCTTTCCCTTTTTTACCCAACCTATTCATAGCCATGTGTTTAAAGAAACTATTACCTATACATAAATTTCTTCAGCATAGAACCCTAACAACCTGTCTCTAATTTCATTTTCTCCTGGTGTAGCATAAACTCCATTTATCTCTTACAACTCCATCCACCAGTCGTTCTACGACGTTCTAGAACCTCTCTTTCTCAACTTGACTTCTATCATTACAAGCACGCGCCGTTTCAACCTTGCGAATCTCGACTTCAGCCATATAATACTCGATGAAAAATATTCATCACCAAACATAAATTACCACACTCAAAAGCCCTGCAAAACCTCTTTACTACTACCACCCTACTCTACACTTGATCGTATTCCATTCTCTCCATCAGACAATAACTCTTAATTCTAGTTCATGTTTGTCTTACATGTGTACATATAACAAGCAAGTACAATATCATGATTTTAATCATATTGATTACGATTTTGCACTTTTCCACATGAAATTTACCCCTCCCATTCCTTACACCCTTTAGACACTTTGAGTCGGATTAACCTGCCAGCCAGGATGTGCTCTGCAACCACGCACCCCTCCGCCTATGATCATTATTGCGTGTTGCGCTCCTAGGATAATATTTTCGAGGCCACGGCTTCCAATGCCATCTGCCCTCTCTCCGAGTTTAGTCGGAAAAATAACCGGCTGAAGAAAATCCATGCAAAAACTACTAGACGAAATATTCTTAATATTAAAATAAACCAAAGAAAAAAATGATTTATTGGCCGGTATTAAAAAGGTTTAAAATTTTCATTATAAAAGTATTTAAAAAAGAAAAGTTTAGGTTAGAAGCAATGCCCAGGAAATCGCCTAAGGAGGGCGATCTTCTAAGCTGCTAACAATAGGTCAAAAGCGAATTGACGCATCTTTCTGCTTCTTCTTCTTCTGCATTAGTTAGGTTAGGTTAGGTTTAAGTTAGGAAAGATTTTCCTTTGTGCACTGGGGTATTTTTTTACTCAAGTTTGTTCTCTGTGTTACTTCAAAGATGGGGTAGGGGTAGTTCTCTGGGGCTTTATTACGAAACTCCGGGAAGAGGGTATAGGTATTCTACCTGATTCACATACCAAGGGGGAAATTGCTAAAAGGTGAAAATTGGATGCAAGCAATCCCCAATGTACTTTTGGCGCTAATATCATTTCATGCAGCTTGTAGTCAGATTTTAAATATTTAGATTTCGATTAATATGAATCTTTTAGTGTAGCAGCATGTTATCAAAGTTAGACATAACTTAGGTGTGTTAGAGTAGTAATATACCAATAATATACAATCATTATTGCTTTGTAGGCAAACGTGTTAGCCTGTCGAAGAGTGAAGCATGTCCATAATTAGGGCCCCATGTTCTGCTCATTCAGTCCCCATTTGAGGCTAACAAATCATCACTATAAATTGATAAATCGTTCCTCTTTACTCTTAGAGGTTGGTATAATGTCTTCTGATATGTACTATCGATCGTTTAGTCTCCTTAACCGCACATACATTTTACCCGATAAGCTCCGCTCCGCGTTCAGATTAAGAGAAGAGAAGTCGCGCCGCTTAATTGGTGTTATAAATAGACGGTCATAAACATTTTTATTATTATTCTCATTTTGTCTAGTATATTATTATTAGCATAACCAGTTTGTACCTCGTCCTCAATTCGTCTGTCCATAGTCCCAGCCATCTGACACAGAAGGAGCCTTACAATAAATACTGAACAATAACATTGATTTTCACTTTTAGACGTGAGCACACAGACGAAGCACGGATCACTCAACGATTTCACTTGCCCGAATTGAGGTGACCCAAAAGAACACTTTAGAGTCATACCAAACTAGACTATAAGCCAGTCTTAGCCGCCTTTATCCATCGTCTCCCTCAAACTGGTAACTATCCTATAGTGTGATTGATGATCGGTTACATATTCATAGATCTTATAACTTCATTATCAGGAAAAAACATCATCTTTTTCTTTCTTGAAAGCCATAACAATTTGGTCTAGATGTTATATAAACTAATAGCACGACTTTGAATATACTTCAACTTGTTTGTATTTATATTGGTCGTTCTGCCTATGGGCAATATGGGCAGCCGCCCAGGGCGGCATGAGCGCCCCTCCAAAACTATAAAAATAAGAATAAAGAAATAAAGATATAAATTGAAATAGAATAAATCATAAAAAAATAAATATATACACATTTTTATTAAACCATCTGTGATGTTTCACAAAAATAATTTGTTAACACCGAAAGAGAGCTCAGTTTAGAATTCAGTTTTTCATTATAATAGTTTAAAAATCTTATAATAGAGAACTGAATTTTTGTAAGAATTGGATTATTGTTTTTTTGGTTTTTTTTTGGGGGGGGGGAATAATAAATCAAATCGAAAAAATCATTGATTTATTTTATTAAAAAATCAAGTGATTTAATCAATGCCATCCCTGCCACAAACCTTTCCCTCAAAGACCTGCACAATGCTAAATTTCTTACTATGGCTATTTGTTCTCCAATGTTTCCAGATTAGTATACGATTGGGAATAAAGTCTTATACTTAATACTTTAACATATGTAATCTTATTTTTATGGGTTTAGTTAAATAGTTAAGTATATAAATATATTACAAACGAATCTTCCATCAGGATTTGTCAAATAACCGCAAATATATAAGAAACGATCAAAGCTATCAGGTGCTCAATTTAGTAGGAAGAGGAAAGAAGGAAAGAAACGAGCAAAGGATGAAGGTGTCATCTACGTTTCATTAGCATTTATGCTGCTATTTTGTGATATAGCTTTTTGAGTTATTTAAAATCTACTATACATAAAATTGACTAAATAATATATAAAAAATAAAAATAATATTATAGAATAATAATATAATATAATATAATAAAATATAAAAAAATAAAATAGGTAAATGAAAACTTATCTATTCTTACAGATGTATCATTAACAGATTCTTTACAGTAGGGTTTAATTGTATTGATATTTTCACAACATTGACAGGAAATTGGTAAAATGGCAAGAATTTTTGTTGTATAAATAGTTAAAAGGCCTTTTCTTTAGGTTTATTCAAACAAAACATACAACACATATCATGTCCTGAAATAGAATGAAGAAAGTATTACAATTTAGATTACAGACTAAAAGCTCAATAAATTATGCTTAATGCCATTTTAAATTAATTGTACTAAACTATTCATGCATTGGTCAGTTACGTTCACTTTTAATGCAGGAGCACTTTTGAAATAATTTGGAACACCCTCTGCCACTAGCCAGGATGAGAAGCCGTCTACTTCTATAACAAAACAGGCCTCTATAGAAATGTTTCGACTTCTTCCCAGCAAGATTCTTCAGGTGAGTTTGTTTGCACATATGTCTGTAGAAGTCAACTCTGCAAAGCATTTTACAGCACTTTAGAATAGTTTATTGGGTTATGATTGATGCAGAGCTCAAGCGAGTGAACGAGCTCCTTGTGAACTCTTTTCAGTGGGTTTTGTTTGTACAGGGTGCGGCAGAATTGATTGAACATTTTTAAGGAGTTATAAAAAAGTAAAGGGGGTATATAGAGACGGTACGCCATATTTGGGGGGTACATTCCTCATAGGAATGTCTGGTGACCAAATAGTGTGTTGAAATTGTGTAGGGGTAGGTACTTTCTCCTTGGAGGTTCGTACCCTGCCGCCACCACAAGATCCCCAACAAGAGTCGGGATCGCTATCGCTTAAAAGGATTCCTCAAGTTCAGGTAACTATTTGAACTTGAGGTCTCTCTTTATCGCGATCGCCACCCCGTCATACTTTTCCTAAGATCAGTTTTTTGTTAATGTTGTGGAGTTTGGTATTTTTATCTTATGGATTCTTGTGTCGAGTCCATGTTTACTGATAAGAATGATGTCCAGGTCTGTCTCTCTAAAGATATTATTGTACACAATATTTTTTTCTGTCCACCCGTTCCCATCTAGTGTCATTATGATTAGTCTGTTATTGGTCCTTTCCATGTTTTTGTTTGTCGGTTGTCCTGTCTATTTGTGTTTATTTCTTTTTCTGTTATATCTTTCCACATTGTATTCTTTTGAAGTCTTGTGGGGTCCGAGTTTCACAGTTTGCCTTGCTGAGTTCAATGTTGGTGAGGTATACAGCTTCTTCCACCATCTTCTCGTCCACGTCGGCATCATACCTCCATTTATATCTGCCGGATCTAACTCCTTTGCAGAGACTTTTTTTCGACGTCTTTCTCGGAAACAGGGTATCTTCGCTGGCGTAGATCTTAAGGTTAATATCAGTTAGTTCCATCTATCTTATACTTAGTACTCTTTTTTTATTTTCGCTCTCCGAGCTGTCATTCTCAGTCTCCGTGGTCGTCTATTTCCTGTTCATTTTCTGTTTTTCGAGTTCACTTTTCTTCTGGGCTACAAAGCGCGGGTCCTATCTTTTTGTTGGTTGGGTCGCGTTTGCTCTTTCCTCCGTTGTCTTTTTGGCGCCCTTCTCTTCTAGGGCTTTCTTCTGGGTGGTAAGGGGCGTACTTCATTTGGAGGATGTCCTCAGATGCAGGGTTTTTTAGGAAGACCATAGGGCTTATCCCATTGTTTGCCAGCATGGCCTTTAGTTTGTCGTCAAACGTCCCTGGTTTCGTTAGATTTCGCGCGTGTGCGCACATTATGCAGGTCAGTATCCTGACTGGCATTTAGCTGTTTATATTTAGGTAAACTTTCTTCTACTCATACGCGTTGATTGCTGCTTTCGCGACCTGGGCGTATGCAGTGTTTTTCCTTGCCACTTCTGCCTCTCGCTTCTCGTTGATCTATTATTTCCTTTTTTAACGGGAATACCATTGCCATAGCCCTGTGTCATATCTTACAGTTGGTACATCTTTCCTAGGGCTATTGCATGCCCACCAATTGTGTTCCAACTCGCCGCATCGTGAACATGTTTCTTGATCGTCTTTACATTCTCTCGTGATGTGGCTTTCCATTTTAAAGCAGCGGAAGCACATTTGGACCGGGATAAAGTTTTCCCGCTCAATTTGGTCGCAACTTATCCGTGCATTAAATAGCTGGAACCCTACTTTCTCCGCATTCTTCACCATAGCTGTTTCGGCGAATATTACTTTGAACATATGGTTGTATTCATTATTGTCTCTTCAGTTTTTGAACTTAACCACCGCAGAGAGTTTGGCCCAACTGTGATTTTTCACTATTTCCCCCGCAATTCCCTCCTTCCGTGGTATCCGATATACGGGTCCAGTCTTCTACATATTATGCTTCGGTGGGTCAGGATTTGTGCTGGAATGATCGGTTGGAGGTTGATTGTATTTAGGGCTTCGATTGAAGCTTCTCTTGTTAGCGCATCGACGTCCCTTTCCTTATTGCAAATTGCAATATAGCCAGTCTTACCAGGGAGATTTTTAAGGTCCAAAGACTAATTCGAACATTTTTCCTCTTTCGGGTCTCTCTTGGCCTGGCAGCCTCCGAAGAGGAATCCTTGTTGTGTTGAAGGGATCCATGGTTGTTGCCATGGAGCTCTAGGCCTTCCTCTTCTTAATCCTCTTTGTTGTGTTCTCGTGCTTGCTTACTGCGTTGGCTTCCTTCTTCCTCCCTAACTTTGGAGTTGGCTTAGTTGTGTCCTTTATCTAGTGCCCCCCCCCCCTCCACCCGTGGTGGCTCCGCCTTCGGGATTGTGAGTTACCTTAGTTGGGTGATGATAATGAGGGATGAATCTGGGGGGCCCTCACGAGGTGTGATTGTATGGCGGACATATTTTTGGTTAGTGTGGAATCAACCAGCGCCAACCGGAGGTCACGCCCCTAGCGGGGTTGAGCATCAGAACTGCAGCCGATATATAGAGACGGATGAAACTTCCCTCTCTGGTCTTGGCTGGGCCCCTGGTGTTTACCTGGTGGTTGCAATTCTGCCCCTTGTCCAGATCCCTCGGAGACTGGTTTCCACAGTGGGCTAATCCTCAAACCTGCATTCCCCACTGCTCACAATTATACCTTTCACACAAAAGTGCATAGTTGGAACGAGGCGATGAAAGGCAATCACTATCGCTTGTGCGGCTTCACAACGGCGGAGAGGAGGGTGTGAGGGGGGGGGGCATAGGGAACATACTGTTGCTTGAGAGCCCGATGGAAATTATCTTCCTTTTAGAGTTTCTCGAAGGGAGAAGGTGAAGTCGAGATCCGGAGGCGTTATCGTGGTTTCCATTTTTCTTGCTTCCTTTACTGGTTCATTTGAATGTAATTCTTCATCGTTGTTTATTGTTAGATTTCTAAACTGTCGTTTCCTTACAATAATCAAAATATTTTTAAACATAAATCTATCCATGTATTTTTTGAGTTAGTTGTTTGGTCCGTTTTCTTACCGTAATATTCGAACATATTCAATATATTTTCCAGTAATATCACGTTCACAATTCTTTAAAACTCGCGAAACGCGATACTCTGCGAGCATGCACTCTCTAACGACGAAAGTTTTTAATTATCAAGAAGAAATTTGAAAAGAAGAAATTTTCTCGCACAAGAATCCCAATCTTTGAGACTTCATTTGAATACAAATATTGGTAGAACAAATCACCTTAGCCCTTTTTTATACCTCCACACACCTGCTATTCATGTTCACCCATCTCACCTCCCCCCCCAAACAAAAAGAGAGATAATACTTTTCATCTGGCCCTCATATTTTAATATGCCCGGCTAATTCACCACCCTCCCTTGTCTCATGGGACCTCCGTCCAGATGGAGAAGTTGCCTATCATCGCCTAGTCCAAACTATGCCCTGCATTGTGTAAAGGCATAATTTGAGGCTCTGATAAAAGCAAGTTTAAGACTTATTCCACTCTGGAAATTGGAGTCATAGGTTCCTGGGTAATGGGACTACGCTGCAAGTCTCGGGGTGTTCCAAAAGAACCTCCTGGGAAGCCTGGCCAAAAACATAGAGGGAATTCAAACCGTCTCTATTAAAGTCGGACGCAGCGTAGAATACCCCCAACCCCGAGGGGGTGGCACCCCGGATGGTGGGAGTTGATTCGACCACCATCCACCAAAAAGTCCGCCATATTTTGACCCCTCCTAGGATCTCACCCAGGCTCATTGATGCATTCAATCATTCCATTTTTTTATCTTATACAGCAACATAAAGCCCCAGTAGGGGAGAGGGGATACTCCTCAGTCCCCCCAAATAAAAATAAATATATAAATAATTTTTTCCCAGGGAAAACTACAAAAAGGCCAACCATCGAAAAAAGAAGAACCAGCAGTACTGGGGGTTAGGCTCCCTAAGGCCTAATGAATAACTAAGAAGGGGCAAAGAGGGTCCCTCTTAGGGTCCTCGAAGGACACTCGAAGCCAGATCGAGAAAAGACCCTACATACCATCTACGCAGAGATTGGAGTCATCTTTCTTAGATTGAAAGAACAATATAATGGATACGTGGTTCTATGCGATACCGGTAAAGACTCAGATAACCTCTTAAGCGACATTGCTTCCTAAAAAACTGAACAAACTGATTTACTGTCAGGGTACCACCTGCCGTCGTAACCAAAAGATTGGTAATTTGCCGGAGGCTTTACCCATGGGTAGGCGAACACTCCGCAGAGGAAAGTAAGATCGAAATCGAAAAAAAAAACAGAACGGCAAAGAACATACTCACGTTTTTAAGGCTGTTTTTAAAGAGACAGACATGGCAGCGAAAGCGACGGAAAAAGATCTTTTTGGTATTATACACTAAGATAGCACCAGAGTAGATAGAGAGGAAAGCCTTTTAACCCTGTACAAGTATGCTTCAAGTGCTATGCTCTGGATGGCAGCCCACGAGAGAATTTACATACCAAGGTCTCATATGCTCCGAGTGCTCCAGCACTGACCGCAGATGGAAAAAGTGTAGAAACCAAACAATAAAGTGTACTAACTACGGAAATGCACACCGCACTCTCTCAATGTCTGCCCTCTGAAAAAAAGAGAAAATAAAAAAATAAGAAGACCGCCATTATAGAGGAAAAGAAAAAGAAGAACCCCCACATATGCAGCGGCCGCAGCAAAAAGACCTACGCAAGAAGATAAAACAGTCGTAAATATCAAAGGGAGTATGAGACCGGACCTTATATTGTGCATATTACATGCATGCTTTGTAAATATGGCAAAGCCTGGCTCATATTCTGAAGAGTTGAATAAAGTGATACAAAAAAATGGCTTGAAACCTATGTCGTTCCCCGAGAACCCACATTCAAATGATCTATAACGTATCTTGATGGCACCTAATCGTTTCCCAACCGCCGAAAAAGACCAAAATAGAACCGACACAGCAATTACCAAAGAAAATCAAACTGAAACCGACACAGCAATTACCAATGAAAACACGGAAGTCATGGAGTAAATCCGACTCGTAAAACAAAAACTAGAGAAAGAAAAAGAAAAGGCAAAAAGTAACAATACCGAGAAATATAATATAAAAATTTATGAAACTAATTCATCACCAGTACCATCAGCAAAAAAGCAGTAGAATATTATCGATGGCCTGCCTAAAGGCATATATAAATGAGATGACGATTCAGACTACTATGAAATTCAAATCAACAATGCCATTAAGCAGGGCATCATAGAGGTCTCGGCAAACTTCTGCTTCAACCTTTCCGCGGAACAGTTCAAGAAAAAAGGTCCAGGCCACGTCAGATCACCTGCACATTCAAAGAAGTCCAAAGTAGGGAAGAACAAAAAATGTATAAAAAAGTGGAATACCTAAGAAACCTGAAGATCTTTATCCTGAACATCAACGGATGGAGAAACAAAAAACTCACATTCTGCAATATTATTAGAAAAATCGACCCAGATATCATCATAATAGGAAAACATGGCATAAATTTGCAAAATTAATATATTAAAATCATTAACTATACAATCATAGCTACAAACCCTACCCAAACGCGCTATGACGGGACGGCCATGGGGATCAGGAAGGGACTGCCATTCACATAGATTAAAGATCTGGAAGATCATACGTTGCCATCAAACTAAAAATGACAACGAAAGACTTAGTGGTAGCCGGGGCATACCAGCCGCCCCGGCGCTCGTACCTACCGACTCCTAACTTTATCTGAATCATCCGCCGACCTTTATCAACGATCCTCATAGGGGATTTGAACACAAGGTGCAACTCCGGGGGTTACACCACCGACCATAACCGCCATGGAAAACTCTTGAACTTCTCCTGTGGCGGCAGATAGTGCAAAGAAAAGGCCCCAAGTTTCCCACCTTCCTAAGGGAGCGGTCTTCAACCACTCTAGATATCATATTGACGAATCCAAACTTTGCCTTCGATATCTATACCTCTCCTCGCCTCACAATACCATCCAACCACATAGGATTTGTCACATAGGATTTGCTCAACCAAATAGAAATTCTCCAAAAGAAAGCACTATCCAAGACCAACTAGACCTCATATAAAATCCAGCTTGAGGAGTACAACTCAACACCTTTGAAGAAATAGATCTACACCTAAAGAATATCACTAATCTCATTATCGAAGCAGATGCACTATACATCCCTAAAGCCAGTTATTGAACAATCCAAGCCCCTTGCTCGACAGAAGAAATAAAAAGAAAAAATGGAAAAGTAATAAATACCTTCAATGAAATCAGCCGACATGGTAAGAGCAGGGAGAGGTTTGTACACCTAAGATAAATTAGAAAACAAACACACGAACTAATTAGAAAAAATATAACATTAACATGGGACAACTTAATTAGCAAAATGGGTATAGACAGTGACCCGAGAAAGTTCTGGAACCAATATAAAAAGCTAAAAGGTTTTAGTGGCATCACTAAGGACCACATTTTAAACGCGCCCGACAACATCAAACTATCATTACTCAAAGTATTCAATGCATGCCTAAACACTGGGCACTTTCTATCAACAATCAAGACTACGAGGATGATATTCCTTCCTAAATTAAGAAAACCTAAAGGCCAAATCGAAAGTTTTAAACTGATCCTATTATTAGAATTCATTAGAAAGCTTCTAGAGAAACTGATCAACGAGAGGCTACAAAAATTCCTAGAAGAAAACGAGATGCAAAATCACCCGAAACACGAATTCAGGAAACAGTTAAGCACAGAAATAGCTATGGCACTCATTACAGAAAAGAATGCACTCGATTTTGCAAGAGGCAACTGAGTGGACTTCACACTCCACGATGTTGCCAAAGCCTTTGACAAGGTATGGGTGACGGAACTAAATAAAAAACTAGCCAAGCTTGATCTCGAATCAAACCTGACCCGAATCCTTTGTAGCTATCTCAAGGAGAGGAAGGCAAAATTAACAATACACAACTACACTGGCGATGCCTTCACCCTAAAAGCAGGGTTCCCACAAGTGGGATGCATCAGCCCTACGCTATACAACGTATATACTAGAGATCTCCCCCAACTCTTAGAAGAAAGTTCATTGTACATCCAACTGGTTGATGATATTTGGAAAATCATCGCCAGTGAACGAAAAAAACAAGGGACATTGCACAACGCACATCCAGGAAAATTACAAATATAAATAATTTCGAAAAGACTCACAAAATAAAAACTAACATCAAGTTTCAAAACCTCCTTATAAACAGAAGGAAAACTCATTGAGTCAACACAAATAACATCGTTTACCTATACAACAAAAACGGAATCAAAGCACTCGGCCAGAAAATTACAAGTAATGGGTACGGTACACACTTTAATGGAAAGATAGCCCAGGCAAAGTCCACCCTCTCCGCCCTACATAGATTCAAGAACTTCTCCGAAAGTAATAAAAGGAAACTATATCTATTCCTTGTGAGACCAATATTAATGTATTCCATCATACTTACCCAAACTCTACCCAAAACCAAAATGTTACAAATCAAAGAGTCCAAAACAAAGCAACCAGATTCCTAACGAATACTTCCAAATTAGAAAGAACCTAATCGACTGAATTACATCATAGAACAAAGCTAAAACCTGTAAACCAATAACTACATGAACGTGCCCCCCAAATATGGCAGAGATTAGAAGAAAAACTGCCTGACAATATTATGAACAAAATTAAAACTACCTAACGTGAAAGAAGGAGGCTACAATTTAAACAGAAGTTTAAAAGTAGCAGGAAAATGATACAAGAGGAAATAGTACCACTTTACAGCTAAATAATAGAAGAAAGATTCTAAAGGAAGAGAGAGAATTAAGGAAAAGCAAGTAAAAAACAACGAAAAAACAAACCTATGAATAGAGAAAACAAGGCACGAGAATGCAAACCGTAAAATGATCAAAAACTTTAAGGAAAAAAGAATTCTTTAGAGAAAAACTCAAGAGAACAAAGTCTTGAAGGCTTTCACCCAAGGGGAAATAAAGACTACAACATCCCTAACTGTGTAATATATATATATATATATATATATATATATATATATATATATATATCATGAGCGCGAAAGAATGATAATAAAGGAATCTGATAAACTGTAAGAAACAGAAAACGGGAAAAGTTTTCTTCGGAAATATTATTTCCTAATTCGCAAAAACTCCGTACCGGGGTAGGATTCAAACCGTACACACTGAGGCAGCGAGCATCCGCTTTGATTTCAATTAAATCATCTCTTAGGCCATTTGTCTACGCGGAAAGCCAAATAAATCTTCCGAACACAAGCTTTAAGTTGCGATTCGCAACGTCGATCGAGACTATAAAAGAGAGAGTAAATTAATAGGAAATTCAAAGGACAAAGGAGAATTGAGGTAAACACGCGACTAACATATAATGTATAAATCTTTCATGAGCGCGAAAGAATGATGAAAATGAACCATAAAACCGCAAGAAACAGAAAAGGGGAAAATATCTCTTCGGAAATATTATTTCTTAATTCGCCAAAATTCCGTATTAGGAAGATTTTTTGGTTTTCCGCGTAGTCAAGTGGACTAAGAGATGATTTAATTGAGATCAAAGCGGATGCTCCGCTGCCTCAGTGTACACGGTTCGAATCCCACTCCTGTACGGAATTTTTGCGAATTAGGAAATAATATTTCCGAAGGCAAATTTTCCCGTTTTCTTTTTCTTGCGGTTTGTTGGATTCATTTTCATCATTCTTTCTCGCTCATTAAAGATTTTTATATTGTATATTCGCTGCGTGTTTACCTCAATTCTCCTTTCTCTTTTGAATTTCCTATTAATTTTCTCTCTGTTTCATAGTACCGATCGACGTTGCGAGTCATAGCTTAAAAGCTTGTTTATTCGGAAGATTTTTTGGTCTTCCGCGTAGACAAGGCACAGGGGAATTTGTATTGCCCTTCAGATGGATTTGTTAAATACAAATTTAACAAATATATATCGAGTAAAATCGCCAATCGTATCTATTAATCCCCGGAAGCAATTATCTTTGGAGATTAGCAACATTGCAGATTGTTTAATATGTTTCATTTCATTTTGTTTAGTTTACCGTTCGGCTCATATCCACTGAGTTTTTCCAAATTGTTTCCTGCGGTTTCATTTTATTTAGGATTTGGCTTACCTTATATATACAGTGTTTCCTCGCTTAGCTTCTTCATTACTTAATTGAAAATGCCATTTTGTAACTTGCTGAAACTAGCCTGATAGATATAAATAAAATGTTGATTCAAATATTGTGGTTTACTATTATCTTTCACACACACACACACACACGCACACACACACACACACACACATATATATATATATATATATATATATATATATATATATATATATATATATATATATATATATATATTCATGGGGGGGTATGTGTGTGTCCTTCCTACCACTTTTCGTATTTGCACATAAGCAGGAGAGGACGGAGCAGCCTTTGCTTTTCTTCCTAAATTCCAAATATTTGTCAAATAAAGTTATTTTGGGCAAGTTACATCTGTTCTTTATTTTACGTGGATTTGAATGTATGTGGGCGAACTGTGGGGAGGAGGGGGGGGGCAGTGAAGGTGAGGCTTGCACAGGGAGCCATTTAGGCCAAGACAGCCATTGTGTATTTCAGGACACCTCAGCTTGAATTATTCTCTTTATTTTAAATACAAATTACCGATATTTTATAGACTTTTATATCATGCGGATTGCACTCAATACTTTTCTAAATATTCAAATAATTTGAAAAAGAAGTTCAATAATAGAACCATATAAAATATTCTAAATTATTTAGGCTAATGTGAAATTATGAGTGGTCTCTAAGGCTATTTTCTTTATTTTAAAGCCAAATATACTCAAATTTTACTGTCATATGAAATCTCAAACTATGCAAGATGAGAAATGTTATGAAATTTACAGTTGTATCATCTGAAAAGATAGTCAGGTAAAAATATTTAAATGTTTGGCAGAAAAAGGGAAAAAGGGGTGACTCGATGGCATAAGGAAGCAATAAGTTTAAATCTCGATGGCTGTTGAATTTTATGGAACGAATAAATACTGGTTCAAGTTGTTATGACCTTTAATCTCTGACCACATTAGATATTAGAGCACCCCCCGAACCCCAGCAAACTCACTGGTAATATATAATATTGGGTTAAATGGAGAGAGACAGCTGGCGGGCTCTATCTTCTAGTTGTCACTTCCTCAATCTGTAATGCTTTTCTTATTTCATTTCAAACTTCTTCGGCCGAAATACTTTCGTTGGTTATCGTCTTATCAATAAAAAGTATTCTCATATTTGTCGGTGATTCACTAATAGACAGGTAGTGAGTTTCAAATTGGGATTTTGAGTAGATAGGGGGGGGTGCTGTTGGTTCCACACAAAGCACATTAGTGAGGATCTCGCCGACGACCTTTGTTGCTATGTTGCACAAAACGCAATTAATTGACTACCAACATAACGATCGATATATTATAATCGTTTGTCGGTTGAGTCTTGCTTAGACAGAAAGAGAGCGGTCAGCGAGAGAGAGTTTGATACCCGCAACACAAGACAATGGTGACCGTGCTTGTGTGTAGTGAGGCTTTTGGTGCCCAATGAGTTGCAGTTGTGTTATGTAACCGACATAATCTTGTCTTTGTAATGAAAATCAGTGTTGGTAGAGATCTTGGAGATCAAATTAAAAACTAAAAAAATTCAATGGCGAGATTACTTTACTTCAAACTACCGCCGTGAGATTATTGGGTGTGTGTGTATATCATAAAATCTCAAAGGTTACTCCAAGCCCCTATATAAACTGCTACCATCTTTCCTTCTCACTACCAGAACTTTTGTTTATCGGAGTAATTTGCAATATTTTTCACATCTACCCATCTCTACTTCATTATACGCGCATAAAATTTAAATCATCTCTTCAACTTTCGGTTGACAACTATATCCTCTACTTTATATAATTGTAATTTATCAATATTATAATATGACAAGAGAAGTTTTCAGTTAAACTGCAATTAACACAGCCCAGGTATGTAGTTACCATAGTAAGGCAAAGCCTTCTTTCCAGGGTATTAAGGGCTTCCTGGGAGACGCTTTTCATTTACCCAAGTAACTGTACCCAATAGGAATAGATAAGAGCCTTAAAATAGTTTAATTTGGCTATTTAAACATTCACTCTTGTCAGTACAATTCACAAGGAGATTTTACAAAACCTATTGGATGAAAACCTCTCTATCCTGTGATGACAGGGTAAATACTAAGAGAGGCAATTCAATCAGTTATTCTTAAGGTGCTTTATTTATGTGATGAAATATACTTGTGTATGGCAACTAAATTCTTTTGTAAATGACCTGGAAATGTATAATCATTTTCAGCTTTTATTTTAGCTATAAATAACGAAATATTTCGGTATAAACCTTATAGCAAAATGATTCTATGAATCATTCAAGGTACCGTGGACTAATAGTGAAATTAAAATATGCATAAAAGAACGAATCCAATTTTATTCAATTTTGAAACAGAACAATAATATTGTGAATCAAAACATGTACCTTATGTAATTAGAATGGGAAACAATTTGGGACTTAATTTTCTAAGACCGTTTTTTCACTTGATTTCAACTAAAATTGGCATTCTGATTTAAAAACTATAGTGAGGCTAATTCTAATCCGTCACTTTTTCCTGTTCAGCTTACCCACTGAATAAGCACAATTATATAGTTTGTCCGTTAGTAATAGGACTTGGCAGGTGTTTGCTTTTAAAATTTTATTATCTACTTTTGGTGATACTAAACATTGGAAGGTAAACCTAAATTAGGTATTTTATTAATTAATTTTTTAACAGTTGACTGCGATTCGTAGTGGAGGCACTATTAACAAATGGCGACAGATTGTAACTTTCTATTCAGTTACACGTGACACAGGGCTCTAGGAGGTTGTGTTCCGCTCTATATAGGTGACTACTATTGTATTCTGCAAAAATATGTAAAATTCTGTATACAAGGGGTGACTTGAAGTTGTTTTACATTTACATACTATTTTGTCTCTTTCAGATCATGTATGACTCTGCTACTTCTCAAGGTAAGTGCCTAAACAGCCCTAGATTAAGTTTGCTATATCTGTGCCAGTTTTACCATTCTACTCGTAAGTCAAAGGGAAAACATCAGCGCACTTGTCTTCCAAGCCTATTTTGCATATGTTAAAGTAGAAAAATACTAATTAAGATAAGTCTTGGGCCTCACACAAACTGTGTATTAGTGGAAAAAAAGTTTACGGATGTGGACCAAGGAAACACGTGATAACTTAGCGCATTTACTATATCTATTATTTGGAGAGAGCCAAAAGATCATTAAACAAACTATTAGTTTTTGGTTAGTGAAAATTTCAGAATATAACAAGAAAAACAAATGTAAAATTTAATAACCTATGCCACAATAACTCTACGTCCAGTGCCTGACCAAGTTAGAATTTTTGTTCAACTACCCTCTCTTGAAGATTTTGGTGGCGTGAGATCATTGACTATCAAATAGGATTTCAGACCTCATAACAGCAAGACTAAATAAGAAAACCTTGATTAAAAAAAGGCGAATGTATCTTAATTTCGATCTAGAAAAAGTACGTTTCTACAGTACTTTCGAAGTGAGAGTAGCTTTATGTATGACCATACCTTAGAAGATTCACCGTGAAAATTCGGTATTTCCATATATAAATCAACCTATTGGCGACTGTTCATTGATAGCTCAAAGCGGAGCTTAAAGTGTCTTCTCTACAATTACAATTCTTATGGTGCATAAGAGTGTCAGTTAGTTGTTTTAATTTTACAAACACAATTGGGTCATCTGTGTTAACTATAAATGTTATGTTTACTTGCTAACATCTCACATCCCGGAAAACATTGGTAGAGTCGAAGATTGAGCAAGGTATAATAATATTCCAATTAGATTTGAAGGTCATACAGGAATGATATTAGTGTCAAGGGGATGTAAATATGCTGGCTGACTATTGTTGAAGTATAAAGCGAAAGTGTCCACATAATGACGACTGTAATAAAAGGTAGTAGCGTAAATATTTGCCTTAACTACTGCACACAAATTGACTTACAGTAACAATCTCCATTGTATGAACAAAATAAATTTGTACAAACGTCAAGAAATGTTGTTTTTTTTCCAGTGTATGCAAATTGTTCAAACTTTATATAAAATAAGAAGAAATTTGTTAGATGCGGTATTTTCTATAGTTTTTGATACAAAGGGATGGTGTCCTGTAGCTGAGAAAGTTGATGAGATACAGGCAAACTGGGGTTATTTTTGCATTCAAATTCCAAATATTAGGTTGAGGAATAAGTTATTGCGTTTTTTTAATGTTGTGTTGATTTAAGTTTTGTTGACGTGATTTGTGCACATATTAGGAAACAATAATAAATAATGAGAGCAAAATTGCAAAGGTAAGGCTACGTCTCATAACAGCGTAGACTATTAGGCTTTTGCTTAGGCTACGTCTTGAAGTTGAGTAATAAGTCATTGCGGTTTATTTAAAAGTTATGTTAATTTAATTTTTGTTTTGTACCCTCAAAATGGAATGTCAAGTTGAAAGAAAGGCGCATTTTCGACACTTGTTGTTATTCATTTTCAATCGAGACGGGGACAATGCAAACGCAGCCAAAGCTCGTCGCGATATTTGTACTGTGTACGGAGAAAACGCTTTATCAAAAAGGACAGCTCAATGGTGGTTTTCACATTTCAAAAAGGGTCATTTTAATCATAATGACGAAGAACGTTCTGGTCGCCCTATTAAGTTGGCTGAAGATCGATTGAACGACCTTGTTCATGAAAATCCTTATCAATCGACTAGAGAATTGGTTGTACAATTGGAGTGTAATCAGAAAACTGTAGTGAATCACCTTCATTCGATGTTGAAAGTTCAAAAACTTGGTGCATGAGTTCCGCACGCTTTGAGTGAAATCACCACCTTCAACGCTCCACGATTGCCACAGGTTTGCATGCTCGTCACAAGGCTACTCGTGGATATAAGGACAGATTTCTCCAGCGCATCATCAATGGCGAGGAAAAATGGTGTGTTTATGTCGACATGAACCATTGAGAACAATGGATTATCCCCAATAAAAATCACTTCCGCGATTAAAGCAAGGAGTTCATCCACGAAAGACGATGCTGTGTGTGTGTGGTAGGATTGTGAAGGCATCATTTTTTATGAGTTACTTGCGAACAACAAGATTGTTAATGCAGAACTCGTCGTTCAACAAATGTATCGACTCGCCGAAGCTATTCGTGAAAAGCGACCTCATCGACGTTTTGAAGTCCTTCTGCAACACGACAATGCTCGTCCTCACATTGTCAATATGACAAAAAGACGCCATCCAAACGCTTAATTTGGGAAATCCTGCCGCATCCACCATATTCGCCACACTTGGCTCCATCGAATTTCCATCTGTTCCGATCGCTCTCCAACAATTTGCGCGGCGTTTCGTTCAATACTGATGTGGAATTAAGAACCTGGTTAGACAAATTCTTTGAGTCAAAATCCAGAGATTTTTATTGCAGAAGCATCAAAAAACTAGTTGAATGTTGGGAAGAAGTCGTAAATAACAACGGATAATACATTATTGATTAAATTGCATATTGTTAACAATTAAAAGTGAAGTTTTTCTAAAGTTGGTAATTGTAATGAATAAATTTGATAAAACCGCAAGAACTTATTCCTCAACTCAATATTAGTCAAAAAACAAGTGTTAAATCTAATTCACCGAAAATTGTGTTCCCTGATATTATCATAGTGTTGACAAACAGAAAACAAGTAGAGTCAAAAGGAACTTTGAAAAACAGCTAGACTCGTTGGCTAAACATAAGCCAAAGTGATTCTATTGATATGTAAATACTTATAAGCCAATTAGAGTATATTAGGCACCTTGAGGATGCTAAAGGTGTCCTTAATGACAATTTTGCCATCGTGTCAGACATTAAATGAGTATTGTGAGAATGTTATTATCTTTGAAGATATAAATAACTTACGCACAATACAGGAGGAAATAAATTTGATTGAAGAGGGTACTCTCTGATTAAAATATTAAAAAATTTTAAATTTCAAATCCAGGCTCACGATAAAATAAATCCGATCGACCATAAATAATTAAAGGATTTGAAAAGGGCAAATATCCCTTACTTTGGTTGCTGGTAACTTCTTGGTATTTATTTATTTTGAGATAAGTTCAGAGGGCTTCACGCAGACGATCATTCTTAAATAATTTATTGTAGAAAAGATTTTAACGTTTAACCAAGATGTCGTGAAATAGGTTTATATATACCATAGATATATCTATTATATTCGATTTTAGAGTGCGCGGGTTTTCTTTTAATACTTTTTGGTCGGCGGGGTCAGATTACGATGTTAGATTCTCGTAAGAGAGGGCTAATCCAATAGAACTACTTTGAAATCCTTATTGGCTGAGTTATTTAAGTCTCACTTAGTTACGGGGCAACTACACGGCTATGATTAGTTCAAAGGTTGAAAGCAAAGAAGTCGACAAAAAGAGACTTTAATAATTATAAATAATTTAGGTTAAAATGGTACAAAATAGGAATACATACAATAAGACTGGAAAGGAGGGAAGATCGCGAGGGAGTCTCTCCTGTGGTCAGCCCGCTCCTGTCGTTTCTCACGTTTTTAAACTTGGAAAATTGCTTCTAAGCAGCAATGAGGTCCATCACGTGGAAGCAATGCTTAAAGACAAAACGTTATTTTTGCAATCACGTGCTTGTTCCCTCACACCAGATAAAGCTCTAAATGTTGACTATCTCGACTTCACAAACGCATTTAAAAATGTTTCACATGAAAGAAATAATAAAGCAAAAATCTAACAGAATAGGGGAAAGCATAGTGTGATTGAATTGAAAACTAGTTGGAAAATCAAAGTTACAAGTAAGTTGATGTCAAAGAAAATAGTTTATGAAGGGCATCAGTCACAAGAGGCGACCCCCCTCAGAGATCTGTTCTCCGACCTTTGTTTTATATATATATATATATATATATATATATATATATATATATATAAAAGCACGCAATTGTTAAAAGGATCTTTAATCAACTGTATTTGAACGTTTTGATGTTTAGCCTGATCATCGACATTAGAAACAAGATAGTTTTTAGTTAATATTTCTAGCAGATCACTTAAAGAGAACAGTGCAATTTAGTTTGTTACTTAAAACAAGGTGACTAAATTTCATTAGTTTAAGATACAATGTAGTGAAGTGCTTATATGTAAAGGATAGATAGCTTGATGAACAAGTTAGCAAGAATTGTTTATTATAGAGAATCAAGAACAGCAAATAACCTAAGATGGGCCCTATGGAAGACTTTTAGCCTGAAAAAGACCGTACGACGTTAATACGATGGTTTTATTCTAGGTGTTTTAATAACACAGTACAACAAATTTTAGTGTCAAGAAAAAAACATAGATCATATGTGCATTTTATTATGAAGTTGAGTGTGCTAAATTCGAATTTGATAACAAAGATTTCCTATTACATAACATTTTATTGTAAATTGCCAATATAATAATTATGTAATTGATACCGATTTCAACAATACCATAAATGTATTTCGCTCTCAAAGTCATATTAAATGTGTACATTGTAATTAATTCATGAATATATAATGAATCACCATGTTCGTTAGCATTATATAATGTATTAACCTACGTTTTAGTATTTACTTCTTCGTTTGTAAGACGTCTCAGGTGTGTCACGCTTCAGGTTCCAGCAGAAGTCAGCGAGCATAGAACGGTTCCATTTTCCAAAAAACTTATTTTCCATTGACGCTATATTTTGATGGACCCTATCCTCATGTTCATCACTCACATCTGCTGCATTCTCTGGAAAGAAAGACAGATGAGGTTGAAGAAAGTGTTTTTCAGTCACATATTGCATCCAAGATCTTGATAGCACTTGATTAGGCTGTCCACTATACGTTCTCGCTGAGACCTTTGGTGCTTTCACAGAAGTCCTTTCCATACAGCTTTGATTGCTTGTCAGGCCACTGGCTCAGTTTCATCCATTGTTGCCTATGGCATGCAAGCATCATAGTTTCCAGAGGTGACCATTCGGAGCGTACATGTTCTGATCTGACCATACTGTCCCACTTGCAAGAGAAACATAAAAACTTGGTGTATCCAGTTTGTAGCCCATTAAGTAGGGCTACTACTTTCAAGTCCACACATAGTAGCCACTCATGCTCCTTGTAACTTATGCAGTCTAGCATAAAAGCAAGGTTGTCATGTCTATCTTTAAATGAGCAACTGGAACTGAAGGCATGGGAAACAGAACCGCTTTTATGCTGTGAAGGGATCCACCTATCATTACTCTACATTCATTTGGTGCATAGGTCAGCTCAAGGGCATTGAATAGGCCTCTGATACCATTACACTGAGTGAAGAATTGAATTGCTGCAGATCTGCATAACGCTTCCTAAATACTCTAATTCGAGCTTATTCATTCAACAGGTTCCATTGTTACAGACGTGAGGCCAGGAGTTCACTCTGTTGCTTAGTAATTTTTAGATCACGAAATAGATCATAGAGTTCCTGTTGGGTAATGAGGTGTGGTTTCTTGTCAAATTCAAGCCGTGCAACATATGGTGTATCTTTAGATTCTGAATTGTCTGAGTTGCTCATGTCATCGCTTGGTAGTTCAGAGGGCGACTTTGGCACAGGAATAGCAGTTAAATGTTGAACTGGGTAAATAGCAGACTGAAGATCTCGATACATGATAGATTTCTTGTCTTTTCTGTTGCGATCTGCAGTGAAATAAAATAAAATCAGACTAAAAATAGGTATTACTGGCTGTGATCACTTTCAGAAATAGTGGAAGTACAACATAGTATGTATTTTGATGATTTTAATTAATACATCTTTTGAAAATATATTAAAGACATTGAATACCCACCTTTAAATCTGGTAAGCAGAAGTAGCAATCCGTTGAATAGTCCTTTAGCTCCCTCAAAGCAAAGCCCCTTGCCTTTCTCCCTGGAAGAAAGGAGACTTGTACATCTGACACAACATATGTGAGGTGCCTAGCGTTTATCCTGGTAACCCACTTTACATCCAAACTACAGCTCATAAGGTTTCTTCACATATTTAGTTAACTCTCTTGTATTATAACTGATCCAATATATAACAAAAACTGTCTAGGAAATTTTTGCATTCTCTAGTAACAGCAGAAAATATTATATAAAAGAGTAAAAATAAGAAGCATTTATAGTAAGTTACAAAATTATCAAGCGTTAGATAAGAGTGACCCCCGGATATGGACCCATATAACTAAAAAGATATTGACAACTTTTAGAGTTGTCAATTTCGACCCAATCCTGGTTGCATTCAATCCCTATGGAACCATCAGTGTATTTAACGTAAGATGCTAATTTAAAAGAAACTGGAGGATCGCAGAAAGGGACGGATTTTATATTCGTGGTTTACGCAAAAAAAAACTAAAAAAGATTATTCTCATTTCCGGGTTTATTTTCATTGTTGCACAGTGTAATTAAACCGGTGTTCCTCCAATTCATTTTTTAAACATGGCGATTGAAGAGCTTTGAACTAAATTAACTCAATGATAGATCTAAGTTAAAAAAAATTATAAGTAAAAAAATTTCCTCAGGATATGTGTGATACCGCTTTAATTTCCATTTAGGGCGTGATGTTTTTCTCGCTTTCAAAAGGCGAGTCAGGGTTATATTATCGGAACATTTTATAATTTTTAAGACTCCTCTCGCAATTGATTCTTATTAATTGGTGGAGGGGAAGGTGTGAGTGATATTTTAACCATGGGTGCTGTGAGGTGGTTCCGGCATTAAAAAAGATTGGAGGAAAAAATCAATTTATAAAGAGAAAACACGAGGGTAAAATTTAGGGCGAACGAAGGGTTGGAAGACCGTTAAGTATGTGTATGAGTGTCTGAAAGATATAAGGGGTGAGTGAGGAGCGAGTGCATAATATTTTTTTATCATAGATGTGCAAGGAAGGGCTTTCTGAAGGGGCCTGGAACCTGGAATGGAAGAGATGCTAGAACACATAACACACTATTGCTTTGTAATGGACAATTTGTTGTGAATCATTGCTGGAAGTAGCAATTGTATTTGATCCTAACCCAACTTATACATGTTCAATGTACAAAGAGCATTAAATTTTGATTCGTCCCAATCAATTGTACAAATTAGAGAAATTTAACTTTAACTCTGCCTCAGCAAAATCTTCCTCAAGCAAACTCAACTTATTCGAAATGGTTAAAATATTGCAAGGTGATTAATTGTTTCCCTCTTTGATTATCTCATTCTTCAACCAAATCATCCTATTCATTAGGTGGGTCATAAATCATATCTTTAAAAGTTTTTAGATGGGCGATCCAGACGGATCATAGGTTTATTTATAGGGAGGAAATATTGTCGTGAAAATAAGAGCTGAAAATAACAAACTGATTTCATTCCTTTTGTTATATACATAATATATAAATATATATATATATATATATATATATATATATATATATATATATATATATATATATATATATATATTATTGTAGTTGGGTAGCAATCTTTATTGAATGCAAATTTTGTTGAAGACCATTGTGTATCTCGCCTTAATTAACTCCGTTTGGCAACTTTCTCTTTTCTAACTATCTTTTTTATTCCATCTTGTAGATGGTGGGTCACTTATCCTGTATTCATCTCACTTTTAAATGAATGTGTTTGGTAAAAACCAAGCTGAATTGTTGTACTTTCGATCTTATTCGATCATCTTTGGAGCCTTTTGATATGTTCTTGCCTCCTTTATCGATGTAATGAGTAGGGTGAGGATCTGACAGAATGAAAGAAAAAGATTTTTAAGGGGTATTTATTCCGCCTAGGTTGAGATTATTAACCGTAACATCAAGGTTAAAAATCAAATGGATAAAATTCAACTCATCATATATTATAAAATAACAAAAGCCAGGAATCTCCTGATGAAAAACAACAGCTGCCTAAACTCCTCATTCTCAAGACAACCAACATAGTTTATAGAGGTTATCTGCCCTGATAAAGACTGTAAGCTCAATAACACCTTAAAATATATGGGCATGATAACTACTACACTTTCGAGATGTTTAACCATGCATCTGAAAAGCGGAGGGCCTAAAAATCATAAGGAAAGTGCACATAACATTAAACTAATGAGAGATATGCTAGTTGACAACACCATTTTTAAAAGAAAAGAGGTTAATAAAGCTAGGCTGAACATCTTAAAAGCCATATTAATAAACGAAGATAGCCGGTCATCAGGCGACAAGCTGGAATCGAACATTAAAATTATTTTAAAATTCCACTCACCGGACTGGCCTGTTTCCTCTAACGTTACGCTCAACCTAGGCGGAATAAATACCCCTTAAAATCGTTTTCTTTCATTCTTGGATTTCTTAGGTATCGGTGCTGATAGGGAGCCATATATCCTCATGCACAGGTCCAGAGTATTTTGGGAAGGTGTGGGGAGGAGGGGGGGCAGTTGTCGTTGCCATTGATTGAATTTCAATGTCTGTGGGCCCAGCCGCTTCGTCTGGCAGGTTGCTAGTTTCTATTCGGTGATGTGGTTAAAGTAGTTATTAAAGGCAGCTACAAATGGGATTTTGATGATGACATCACAGAAGAAGATTTACTCCAGGCCTTAAAACGAGGGGATATCAAAATCTGCTCCGAATCCTGCATTAACTTAAACCAGGATCAATTTAGAAAAAAAGAGATCGGGAAGGGTAAGGTCACCGGCCAGGAAAAAAACGACCAAAATAAACCAAGCTAACAACAACTAATCATGGCTACTTGTACCAAATACGTCAAGAATTTAAAGATTTTCTCGCTAAATGTAAATGGTTGGCACGCCAAAAGTAGAATGTATGCTGAAATTATTAGATCCGTTGATCCTGACATCGTTCTTATATCTGAGCAAGGATTGAATGACAAGAGCGAATATATAAAGAGTTACAATTACGAGATACTGATGGCTAGCCACTCGAAAGAGCGGTATGACGGAGCGGTGATTGCCGTTAGAAAAGGGATTAAATTCAATTGCGTAACGCCACTCTTAACACCCACGAGGCTCTTCTCGAGGTTTATAACGCCTTCCTCAATGTTGGTTACTTTCCGGACCATTTTAAGAAAGCCCGCATGATCTTCACACCAAAGCCCGGCAAGCCGAAAAAGCAGATCAGCAGCTATAGGTCCATCAATCTGCTAGAGTTCTTGGGCAGACTAGTGGAAAAACTTCTTAATAGCAGACTAAGAACCTTTCTAGAAACCTAAGGTCTGTACAATAACTAAAAGGATGGCTTCCATAAAAAGCTTTGTACAGAGACGGCTCTGGCATTGATCACAGAGAGTATAGCCATCGAGAAAGCCAGAAATGGCAGTGTCGACGTTGTTTTGCGAGACGTGTCCTCAGCGTTTGACAAGGTGTGGTTACCGGGACTGAAGAAAAAGATCAACGAGCTAGGCCTGGAGGGAAGCCTGACTAAGATACTCTGTGACTACCTGAAATACCGAGAGGCAGTCCTGAGAATAAATGGCATTGAAGGGAAAGCGTTCATTCTGGAAACTGGAGTACCACAAGTGGGTTGTCTCAGCACCACACTGTATGCAATGTATACTGGCGAACTGCTTTACCTCGACCAAAACCTCACCCAGTACGTCCAGCTGGCGGATTACATATCACAGATCATTTCGAGCGTCTAGAAAAACCCAAATGATGTTGCTAATAAATAGGACGAGCAGGGTTATTAAGAGTATCAACATCTACTGAAGGATGAACAAGATTAAGACCAATGTTCAGAAATTCAAAATGATTCCTATGGGCCACCAGGAAGCAGCGGACGTACTGGTGCAGAAGGAATTTTATGAATATCCTAAGGAAAGCCAGTTCTTGGTCTGAACTTAACCTCTGATGGGTACAACGCCCACTACAGAGAGAAGATAGCCACTGCTACGAGATTACTGCGGGCTCTCTACCAATTCAAACATCTTTAGGCAAGCAACAAGAAAAAGGTTTATATGTTGCTAGTGAGGCCGGTTCTTCTATACCCCCCCCCCATTCCCCTCCATACTCTGAGCAAAACTGCTATCAAAAAGGCGCAAGTAGTCGAAAACAAAGCATTAAGATTCCTAATTAATGTTACGCTGTGGGACCTCATTCCCTCAGATGTCTTACACGAGCAAACGGACATTGAACCCTTAAATGTCACCTTAAGTAGACGGGCGCGAAGTATTTGACAGAAGGTTTACCAAACCATGCCAGAGGAAATGCCGCACCTTATACGACTAATAGACGCGGAATTACGAAACTTAAGATCTAGACTAGCAATTAAAAGTAGTCAACTACTATCACAACAGGAAACTCGCCCAATTTATTGACAATTATATGAGGAGCATAAACGAAATATAGAACAAGCAAAGAATTAAAAGATCCAAAGTGGACACTATCTACGTAATAACTTATCTAAATAAATAAAAGACCAGAAATGATTAAAAACTTTTCTTAAATTGAATAAACAAAACAATAATAAAAGATCCGAAGTGGACAAACTTAAAATTAATAAAATAAAATAAATAAAAAGATGAAAAGAGGACAAACTAATGTTAAGAGGAAATTATTAAAAACAAATAAATTCACATATAATAAATATCAATCAGAACAAAAATAAATGATCCGAAATGGACAAACTTAATATAAATAAAATAAAAATAAATAAAAAGATCCGAAGTGGACAAACTTAATATAAATAAAATAAAAATAAATAAAAAGATCCGGTGGACAAACTAATGTAAAGAAGAAATTATTAAAAGCTAATAAAGTTACATATAATAAATATCAACCGCCCTTCTCAATGTGTCCGATTGCTTACGAAGAGCCGCGGACATGGAAAGTAGGTTTGTGGACTAGCCCACTGTGGAACCTTCCATCATAGGCACCCTGGACAAGAGGTGATGCTGCAACCGTTGGGGAAGAGTTCTCTCTATCTCTGATGGACCGGCAGTGGTCATAGAGGGACATAAAACCGTGTTTATGTAAGCTGGAAGCAGCCTCGATACCCAAACTCCAGAAGAGGTGGCACCCCGGGTGGTGGTAGTTGATTCAATGACCATCCATCCTCAAGTCCGCCATGAGTCATCCTTATGGAAGTCCTCCCCGGATCCATCATATCCTTTTTTCATCATCTTCATCCAGGCAGATATACCGACTACGCTGAGGATTGTTTGGGCTGAAGGACTATTCTCATTTTTCATTTAAAAAAATTAACATACTTGTATCCCAGGCAAATAAATAGGTACAAAGAATAAAAAGAAAAGACACAAAGAAGGAGGCTTTAACAGCCTAAAATGGACGACTGGGAGAAGCCAACTCGTGAATTAGCTGAGTAAATTTATACTAAGTAAATTTAACGAAGCGCCATATTCTGGAAAGGACTTAGTCTAGCACATCTTTATATAGCAAACAAAATATTACTTTGCCTTAAGTAAATTTAACAAAGAGCCCTATTAGTATTGTTAATGAAAGAGGGCTTAGAATAGCCACGCAAGAGTGATAAGATCACTTATCTTCCATCAAGCGCAGAGGCGCCAAGTGTTTGGAAGACATAGGCATTTTGCTCGCTCGAGTGGTAGGTGGCTGGACGTCCCCCCTCCTTCCACCCTCTTTGTACCACGTGAGGCCTTCTCTTTTTTGTAAACTATATATTGACTGTTATAGAATGGATTTTTTGGAGCGGCTGTTGATTTTTTGGAATGTTTCTTAGGATAAATTAATAGTATTTGTAAGTAGGATTTGTTTATTTTTTTGATTGCCAGTATAAAGGAAATTTAGCTATATTTTTGTCTGTAAATAGAAAAGAGATCTCTAATATATCATCCCTCTCTATTGTGATTATCATTGTACATTTTTTTGTAAGTAAAGGGACTGTATATACAATCTGATTCATTCTCCTTCGATTTCTCACGTCCGGATTAGTGTAGGAAGCGGGTTTGATTGATTGGGGGTTAGTCTAGATTTTCGGCCCACTACAAAAATACCAGCAAAACGGTTATGTGGCGCTATGCGACACATAAAAGGACCTAGATCTCCTCTTGAGCGAAAAAGCAGCAAAGAAATTGGGAAAGATCGGATTCGCACCTCGGATTCCAGAGGACGAACAAACGAAAAGATCCGTGATCTGCAGATGACTTGACCCCTGGGTCGGTGAGCACACTCCAAATTAAATCAAGGAAGAACTAGAAAAGCAACAGGATTTAGCAAAGATCAGAGAAATAATAAAATTTAAAAACCAAAAATGAAGAAGAGTACAATCACGTCTTCAAAGTCCAAAATAGCCTCGGAACAGGGACTGGTTGCCTTCTACACTTAATTCTCACCCGTTCAAATCGAGAGGGAGATATTTGTCTCCGTGTAAGTATGCTTCACATGCTACGCTCTCGACAAACACCCGACCAAATACTGCGATTGCAAAGGGAATGCATGCCCCGAATGCGCAAGCCAAGACTACAGGTGGGAGCAATGCAGGGGCAGGGTAAAGAAATGATTAAATGCCATCCTTACTCTCCTTCATAGAGCATATAAATTGTCTTTAACTTTTCCAGCCCTACATTTAGAATTCGAATTCTTAACAAAATTATTTACCTTTAATGGCTATCCCAAATCACTATTTCTGAGACAAATTAGTCTGTTTCTCAATAAAAAATACTCGACTCTGCCTCCACTACAGACTGTCAATAAATTAAAGATCTTGTATTCCTTACTATACTTTGGTTTGGTTGCCAATCCGAAAAACTTAAAAAAAGAGTTGTTAAAACTGTTAAATTAAGCTTATCTTCAATTATTTCCATCTATTGTTCTCATTAATTACTTCAGACTGGGATCATTATTTAAGTTCGAAGATCAACCACCCACCAATATGTAATCTAAAATTATATACGCTTTTCGTTGTACGTGCAGTAGCACTGTATCATATGTAGAGGCAACAAGGCGTACGTTTTACTCCGTGTTCATGCAGCATATGGGTAGATCTGAAAGAACTAGACTAAACTTTTCGAAACCTGATCCATCTCCAATTCGAAACCATCTGTCACAATGTGGCTCTAAGGCTACACTTGAGAACTTCACGATACTTAATGAGGTAAGAAACATCTCGGACCTTTACCTGCTAGAGTCAATTTATATTACAAAACTTCAACCTAGTCTAAATAATAACTCATTATATGTCCCATTAAATATAGTGACTCATTAAAAAATAAAAACATACTAATTTGTTAAATTTCACATTGTTTTTTTTATGTTTTGGAAATGGGGGAGGGGGCAAGAATAAATCCACTGTCAATTATTTTCCTTCCTATTTTTTATAAATTCTCTCGTTGGTGTTGTTTGTTTTTTCCTCCATATTTCTAATGTAATCAATTCGTCTCAAATTTAATATTCAGGTTTCACAATTTTATTGTATACATTTAAGTCTGTATTTTGTATTCTTTCTTCAGCACTGATATTGGGATAAGCTATAATCCTGAAACGTTTAAAATAAATGTTGCAAGGCATCTACGGCTTTGTCTTGGTTATCCTGTTTTATACTTCGCCTGAAGTTTGCGTGATCAATTCGTTTACCACGTATATATATATATATATATATATATATATATATATATATATATATATATATATATATATATATATATATATGTGTGTGTGTGTGTGTGTGTGTGTGTGTGTGAAAAGCTCACAAAATGCACGTGAGTCAAAGTTATGCACGTACACCCATAAAGGATAAGTGAAAAAGGATTCCGAGTGCTTTCGTCTTCATTCTTAAAGAGCTTTTCAAGGAATGAACAGGAGGCTGGACATACATTGCCTTAAATAGTGTCAGGGAGGATTAGACTACCCACCTCTGAACCTTAATTAGTGGGTACAAAATCCTGAAACAACTTTATTGGAGATTTTATCTACGTAGTGATAATGGGGTCTAGCATGAACAAACAAGGGCTAAGGTTAAAATTTGGCAACGCGTTAATGGAGATACATTCTAATATATTTTTCGAGATATAATTACTGCATTTTATGACTGGTTTGGGATAGTACCAGTAAATGTTATGGTTAAGATTGTACATATGTAGAAAAAGAGCAGATTGTTCACTGTGATTTCGTACATTCGCTTGCAATCTTTGGAGGAGTCTTTGGAAATTTCCCCAAATCTTTCCTCCTTTATCAAATTTAAGGTAATTGCCAGGAGTGTGTATGCCAAATGGATTTTAGGGGATATTTATTCCTTCTCGCTCTAACGTTATGTCAAGGGAACGAGCCACTCCTGTGTAAGCGGAATTTTAAAACAATTTTAATGCTCGATTCCAGCCCGTCTTCTGGATGTTGATAGCAGGTTTTTCTTGCAATTTGGATAGCAAACGTTGGTAAACTTTATTACGAAGATTTTCGGACAGCGATTTTATCTCATAACTGATTTAAGCTCAGTTCACCGTTTCCTTTTGGAAAAGAAGATTTTGAGACTGACTGACCAGCCTACTCTACTAAGACTTGACAATCGACATATTCTCTTGCTTCTCTATCCCACCTCTCCTAGGGCGTGTCGGTTAAGCAAGCCGAGTCTCCATAGATACTCTCAAGGGCAGGAGCAATTTCTGAACCGGGCGGCTTACTCGGCTCAGGCCGAAGCTTAGCCCGGGACGGTTTAGTACCCGTGGGAGCGGCGGATCCTTGTTGATTGGAGCAAAATCTGTTAGGGCTAGGCTTTAGGCAGGTTGGTAGGGTTCACTGACACGATAGTGGAATAAGCCAGAAAAATAACTGGACTTCAGCCGCACCTTCTAACTTTTTGTTTCTTCGCCTTTCCTTATTTTTTTTCATCTTAGAACGCTAAATGAAGAAAAGGAAGAAGCTTGATTAGAAGAATAGAATTAATGAAAAGGGTCCCTTTGCGGACTATAAAAGGAGCCCACAAACCCGAGCGCACTCAAGTATTCAACGTGATATATGGAGAACTAGGAATAGTACTTATCTATCTCTTAGATTACTCAACCAGTTATGTGGAAATCTGCCAAACTGATAATGATATGGACAACCTGGCCAGTGAGAAAGCTACTTTAAGCTTCCAAAAAATCGGATTGGAAGTTAAAGTTCCTCCACAAGTGGAGGCCCAAAAGGCCATATACTGCTGGCAGACTGATCTGTGGATAGGGGAACATACGGCAACAGAAATAAAAAAATAAATCGAGCAAAGACAAGAGTGGGCTAAAGTTAAGGAAGTTATGAAGTTAAGGAACAAAAACACCAATGAAGAATACACCCATGTTTTCAAAGTCATATTCAGAGAAACAACCATGGTACGTCAGGCGAGGGAGAACGGCCTGTTAGCATTTAACCTAAAATAACCCAAGACGAAAATAAAAAGCGATGAGTTCATTAATGTTCTGACTTGTTTCTGCTGCTTCGAATTAGATCAGCATACGTCTAGAGGTTGCTCCCAAAAAAGGAGAAATAAAATGCTCAGATTGCAGCTCAACCTTGCATACGTGGAAAGATTGCACGAGCCAAGAAAAAAAGTGCGCCAATTGTGGCGGGAAACATCGTACGATGGCGATGGCTTGTCCCATAAAGAAAGAGATTATCGAGAAGAAAAGGAAAGAGAAGGCAAGGGTTGAGGAGGAGAAGAAAAACCTAACTTACTCCCAAAATATCTAAGGCAACAGCGGAACAGGTAGTACCATCAAAAAATATAATAGAGCTTAAGCAGGAAAAATCCTTAAACATACTTGCGTGCATACTACATGCCCACGTTATGAATGTTGCGAAACTTGGCACCTATTTCCAAGAACTTAACCAAATGCTTAGTAATAACGGAGTAGAACCTATGTGGTTCACAGATAACCCGCCATCGGCGGACGTATTGAACATCAAATACTCAGCGCCAGCGCCAGAAACCCATACACAGACAAGTGATAATGAACCCTCCATCCAAATGACTAGCATCAGCCCAGGGTTACATAGAGATCCTAGATTTAAGAACAGGCAACGACAGGAAGAGGAATTGGGAATGGAAGTGGAATTACCTGTAGCCAAGGCAAGCAGCCGTGAATCTCAAAAGGATAGAAAAGCTTTAGAACAAGCAGGGAACGAAGAACCCCACCGACAATCCCAGCAAGATCCTAAGGATAAAAATTGCATTAATCTGAGAGTATACACCCCCGAAGATAGACCTTTTCCCATAGGAAACAATAAGGAAATTATCATAGGAATTAAGAAAGTACATTTTAAGTACAAATTTGAAGGCCCGTATTCAGATAACGAAGTCCACAAAGGCCTATTGAGCGGAAGAATAATAATCCCCAAAGAAATATGTTTTACCATAAAAAAGAAGAGTTTAAAAAGAAAAGAAGCGGTCGAACAAAGTCCCCCGGCGAAAGAGAGCTAAAGAAAGCCGAGAGAAGAGTTTCACTTGAACAATAAGTTACAAAATAGAAAGAAAAAGAAAGCTTAAAATAGTAAGTCATAATGTGTCGGGTTGGGATGTCAAAAGGCACTCGCATTGCAACTCATATTTCAAACTTGACCCCAAGATCATCCTACTAAATGAAATTAACATCAATCCGGAAATAAACCCCATTAAAATCTTTAATTATTGTACGCTTTACAAGACTGCAGAAGATATAATCTATAACGGTGTAGCTATAGCCGTCCGAAACGACATATAATTTACGAGATTGAAGGAATTAGATGAAGCCTATTTAGCCATCAAAGTAAAGACGAGTACCGGAGATTTAATAATTATGGCAGGGTACCAACCCCTAAGGAGAGGGTACGTACCTATTCATAATTTCTTGGAGGTATTTGGACAAAAGGAACAAGTACTATTCTTAGGAGACTTGAACGCCCGAACAAGAGCCTCAGGGTATACAACCAATTTCAACAACAGAGGAATAAATGTAGATTTGCTAATAGCAAGAGGCATAGTTGAGAGGATCGGACCCGAATTCTATACATATATCGGTTTAAGAAAAGCAACTAAACCAGATATCGTGCTAGCTTCCCCTAAATTCCAATATAACTATCTGATTGAAAGAGGCCCACCCACCATCAGCGATCACGAAATAGTGTTGGTAACATTGTCAGCAGACCCTATACAAATTAAATGCCCAGTCAGAAAGAGCTTTAAAAACGCTAACTGGCACGGCTACGCCGAAGACCTATCTAATTACCAGCAACCAAATTTAAGCGAAGCAACACTAGAAGAGATAGATGAAGCACTGAATGACGTGATGAAAAAGCTAATAGACACAGAGGAAAAGCATATACCCAGAGCAACGTTCAGAACATTATCACATAATCGGTATACGTCGCAAATAGCAGATTTGAAAAAGAGATATTTAAACCAAAGAGAAAAGAGAGCGACTTGGTCCAGGAAGAGGTGATAGAGAACACCTCCTTAACAAGGACGGAAATAAATACAACAATTATAAGGGAAAGAGGCATAAGATGGAACCAAATAATAGATGAGATAGACTCGGAGATATATCCTACAAAATTTTGGCGAAAGATCAGCATGGTGAGAGGAAACAGGAAGACGATACCAAATAGCCATCAAAGACAATGGAGTAGATGCGCTAGAACCAGAAAAAATTGAGTCTGCGTTTAGAGAACATTGTACAACGTTTTCAACATATCACCCGAAGAAAGCGAAGATTTTGACCGCGACCATGAACTCAGAATAGTTAAAGAGATGAACAGAAATGGAGAAAAAGTAACACCCAATCACTCTGCTTCTGATACAGTTATGATGGAACCTGGTAAGAGCCCCAGATGCATTTCTTGCTAAAATAGTGAAAAGTTTTAATGTGCCAAAGAGCGCCGAGTATTTTCCTGATGCCCTGAAAAAAGGGAAAATAATTTTTTTGCCCAAACCAGGCAAGCCCCCTGACCAACCAAGAAACTTCAGGCCGATAACTCTTCTGGAAACAGTGGCCAAACTACTTGAAAAACTGATCGGCAGGAGATTGAACCGACATCTAAAAGACAATGATCTCATTTCTATTCAACAACACGGGTTCAGGAAAGGTAGAAGTACCGAGACGGCACTGGCCGTAATCGTGGAAACAATAGCCAAAGCCAAACATGAGAAAAAATACACTGTTTTGGTTTTAAGGACGTGCAGAAGGCTTTTGATAAGGTCTGGAAAATAGGCCTAAAATTCGAGATCAAGAGACTAGGACTTCCACCGATCCTAGCAAAATGCATATTTGACTACATTACAGACTGCATAACATTCATTAACATAGAAGGATATCGAGGACCCGATTTTGAAATCAATCAAGGTGTTCCTCAAGGAGGATGTCTCAGTCCGACGCTATATAACATATATAAAGGTGACCTTCCAAATCCAATCTATGACACCACCAAATACATTCAATTCGCAGACGACATATCGATAATCGTTAATAGTCCATGCAGTCACCCACCAACAGCAGCCAGAATCACTGCGGCACAAATCGAGAACATAAATAACTTCGAAAGAAAATGGAAGAAAAGGAGAAACGCAAATAAGTTCACCATTGTTCCTATAAGACGTAGAAAAACATCACGGGTTACGATTAATGAGAAAAGATACAGATACCAAAAGAAAGACAAGGTACTAGGTCTAAAGATAACGTCAAGCGGGTATCTAAAACACACCACCGAAAGAATCAAACTAGCAAAAGCTAACTTAACGAAACTTTACCAGTTAAAAGACCTGAATATAAAAATCAAAATCAAAATATACAACCTTCTGTGTAAATCAGTATTATTATATCCTGCAATTCCGCTAAACAATTTAGGTAAAACCAACAACGTGAAATTACAGAAGGTACAGAACAGTGGCGTACCGCTGATTACAAATACAAGAAGGAGAGATCTGCACCAGGAATTAGAGATGGAACCAGTAAATGTATCCCTACATAAAAGAGCGGTTCGAATATGAGAAAAATTAGAGACACCTCTGGACGAAGAAGAAAAAAGGAAGATAGAGATCCCAATAGAACATAGAGCAATCAATAGAGGAAACTTCAGGAGCGGTAAACCATTAAATGTTGCTAACTCAGCACCGATATATAGATAGCATAAGAATCCCATAGAAAAGCAAACAAAGCGTAAAAAAGTCACCAACGACTGCGGAAACTCAAACAGAACAGAAGATAATCTTAGAAGAATAATAGAGGCGTGAGAGCCCCTAACCAATCGAACAAATGATAGGATATAAGAATTGAAGATAAGAATACAAGTGAGGGCTGGTCACCCAGTAAACTGCACTAACTCTTACTCATTCCACTTCACTACTGTACTCTAACGATTATTATCTACTCTAATCTAACTATCTACTTTTAAAATCTAAATTTTTCAAAACGTAAGACGTAAGACGTAAGTTGTTTTTCTTCGTTAATTAAGATGGCTTCTAAGGTGTTGCATCTAGCTTTATTTCTCTCTTTTCTTTTGATCGTTGTATTGTTAACCAATATGTCCTTGGTTAAGCTGATGTTATGCACAGTCTCTATATGATTTCGGAGGGCTTCATTTTGTAGGTGTATTGTCAAACGCCTCAAAACTGTGGTGGTAGTCATACTAACATATTTTGAGTTGTTTTGAAGCTTACAGTCTTCATTCCGGCTGGTAAACTCGTAAACTATGTTCGTAGACTTCAGGATCGAGGAGTTTTGGCAGATGTTGTTTTTCATAATGAGATTGTTAATTTTGTCGTTTTATAATATATAATCATCTGAATCTTGTCCGTTTGCTTCTTAACTTTGATGTTACGGTTAACAATCTCCTTGAAGTTTTTCTATAGTATAGTTTGATGTTATTTACTGCTTCCTGGTTACTTTCCGTTTCATCTGTCTTTAAATTGCCTTCTAAAAAGTTGTTTTTCAATGATGCTGTTTGAGAACCGTTTTCATTTAGGGTTTGTTTTATGCAGGAGATCTTTTGATGGAACAGTTCCCAGGTGGAGCAGCATTTGTATGATCGGCGGATGTATGAGCACGATCACACATTTTTTGTACCTTTAAGGACATTCACTATCCGCGTTGAGGCATCTTCCAATGTCTGTAGCTTTTCTGTACACTCTTGTGACGTAACTACCGTTGGTGTTTTGTACCTCTATGTCCAGAAAAGATAAGTTATTGTCCATGCTCGATTTATAAGTAAATTCTAGCACTGAGGTCTCCTCAAATTGCTGCCTGATGTTCTTTATTATGGACGTTGATGTAGATGTCGTATACTTATCAGTAGTATGTGTGTGGTTTATTTTCGATGTTGTCTAGTAAGCTCTCTTCAAGTTGGGTGGTGACTACCTTACGTAAACAAGTAACTAATCTGCACACTACCATAAACCGATAACCTATAACTCACTTCTATAAACAGGTGACGAGCCCCTTATAAATATAGGGATTAATGCAGAGCTTAGAAGTTATTGCGCTAACATTCAAGTTTAAAAGTTTGAGAAAACACTCCTTATACATGTAGAAATCACTATCCTTGTCCAATCAATTGTGATTTAAAGTCTGGTAACAAAGCGCGAGCAGCGTAACAAGAAATAGACGTTTAGGTAGTTTGTTAATATTCGATAGCAGAGGTAGTGGATGGGCAGGGGAATCTGAATTTAGACAAGGGAAAGGTATTTTATGTACATTGATTCTTGAATTTGCAAAGTAACATCAGTTGTACATTGTAGGAATGTAACCGAACAGCTAGAACTCTTTCTTCCAAAGAAATTTCCCATTCCTTGGCTAGTTTCCAGATTGTAACCGAACCTTGTCTTTAGGTAGCGCATATTTTTACAGACAGTTTGAAATTTCGATTTAGATCGGGAAATGTTATTTAAAAAAATTTGCTGTGGTCCTCTCGATAAACCCTTTCATTTGAAATATCTACGCAGAGTTCAACTTCCTTATGAAATGAAGTGTACGATGAACAAATGTTGTATGCACAGAATATTAATTTTTTTATAGCCCTTATTTTATACGACAAATGGCAAAAGCTGACGAATTTGAGGGCTTGGCCACTTAAGGTTGGCTTGTGAAAAACCTTGGTTTTAAGTCTTTTTGAAGAATAATGAGAGAGTTGGATAGGCAAAAATGAGAGGGGACCATTGAGTTCTATTTCGCAGGTAAATTTAATATTGGGATAAATGTGGTTGGCGTATGGCAAGAATCTATCACACGAGTGCTCGGAGTTGAACAGCTCGAATGTGTCCTAGGTACAGTATGGGTCTAATGCTTCTGAGGTCTTGGTTAAATTATAATTGCTCTTTCCCGAACCCATGTGATTTATGTACATTCGTGTGATTAAAGAATATATTTCTTAAAAAAAGTTTTTTTTTAACAGAACACTACCAGTCTCTCTTTCTATTTTGATTCACTCCGGGTCTTGCAATAGCTCCAGTTACCCATTTTCGCATTTTGTCACTTATTCTTCCATTTTTATCCCTTCCAACCAACAACCAATACTCAGCCGTAATTCCATCCACCACTCAACCCAAACTATTCCGGAACCTCTATTTGTAAGATTCACTTCTAGCATTACAGGGTCCATATATTACAACCACTCACCGTTTTTCCCTTGCAAACCTCAAATTCACACACATAATTCTCGATCTCACCCATTCATACCCGATCATTGTAGCTCGGCACTCCTTACTCAAAAGCACTTACACACAATCTTTACTATTACCACACTGATACATATTTACACACAATTGTAAGCCCTTCTACACAAACCTTTCATTTTCGACTCTGATTAATTCACCTGAAAGGACAGTGTACGCGAAATCCCCACTTTTTACCTTGGATATATGGGTGGGGTGGGGTTTCTTCCCAAGTCCGGGTCTCTCTATCCGGTTTTAGAGGACTTTTACGACTGCGCTATAGTACGATATGCATATTATTCTCTCTCCCATACTGGCAGATCATTCGTATATAACTTTCCATAATTTTAAATGGGCCTCTAATAACTTCTCTGACTTTTCATTGGGTCAAATAATAAAATTTCGAATGAAAGCCCATTTCCAATTAATGCTAAGTTTTATTTTGTTTGACCAGTGGCAATACATTCACTGACTCATTTCTTTCCCCAAAGTACTCATCATAGTATTGTTCTATTGATATTTTAGAACCGTATTCCCATTGTTGTCATTTAAAACCTTCATTCACTGAATTGAAAGAGTCACTGCAGCGTTAGGCAGATTTTCGATATTACCATCGATCCTTAGTCTAAGTTTGCAAGTGAAAAGAATTTTATATATGCTTTAAAAATGAATAAAATAGAAAGGGATTTTCTTTTCACTTATTGAAAAGGGGAGTTATTTTATTCTTTTAACTGTAAATAACTTCTCGTGTTCAGAGGAAGAATTCATTTTCTATTGTGTTTTGGAGGCACAAATATACGTAGGCTGGAGGCTATCTGTAAAACCTAATGATCTAGAGAGTATCTTATTTCCATCCTTATGCTTCAGTTAGAGCGGTCTATTTTACGAAAAATAGTAAAATACAACACTTCTATTGCTACGTCAGAGAGTTAAAAATAGTTTAGTTGAATTTTTAATAATATTTTGAAATATTACATCTATGAAAAGTTTCTTTAAAAATAATGGAAAGTTATGGTTGAGGAAAAATTTCAAATTCTGAAATGAATGTTCGATCTTGTTTTTATCTATTCGATCAATATGGGGCGAAATTTTGTGGATAATTTGTTGCTTGGGAATTCCTTTGATACAAATATTCAGGGAATATTCGGCAATATTCAGATAAAAGAAGTTCGGTGACATTTTTCTTAACTTTAACTCTACATAAAGAAAACAACTTACTCGTATGATATTAGGGTTGGTGAATAATAAACAAATCCCAAGTCTTTGTATTTACAGGAATTCTGGTGAGTAAGAAAGCCTTCTGAGTCCCTGAGGTCTTCGAACTTTTTTTCTCTCTCCCAATTCGTCACTTCCCCCACAAACACCCAAGGCAATATTCTTCATCTCGTTTTCTTCCAATACTTAGTTTACAAACCGTCGGTCACGGACCCTCAAAGGCTATCTATGATCACTTTATTATTCAATTCAGCTTAACTCTACATTCTCGAACTAATCACTCAATAGTCCTGTCGTACATTCAAACCACCACAGACTCTCCTTCATTGACCTTGGGCTGATGTCTCGGGATCTCGCCTCAGTTTTTCCGGATACCCCTACTGTCTTTACTCTGATCTTAAGATCTTGCCTCAATACTCTGCTCATCGAAAAGACTTGCTCTCTAATTGAAACTTTATCACCCAGGCTCTATTTTCACTTCCTCCCTGTCCCTTTAACACACCTACTGGGTATCTAAAACACTAGGTGGGGTACCTTCTGACTTTGTATATTCTTCTGTACGTCTGATTTTGAAGAAACTAAATCTAGACTCAAAGAATCTTTCAAATATCGTCGTATATCTCAAATTCTTTCTTAAGCAAGGCGCTGGAGAGGGTAGTAGCTACTCACATCACTGAACACATGTCCTCTTCCAGCATTGACGAAACCTTCCATTCCGGCTACGAATTAGATCAGTTTCGAAATAATCATCCATGCCTTTATTACCTCCAGCATTGATTATTCTAAATCTCTTTTTTTATTCGAGCTCCTAACACTACAATTCGCCCCATCAACTTGTCGATAACTTTGCGGCAATTTCCTCATGGTTTAAAATTGATTTTCTCATGTTAAACCCCTACTATGTGAATGCAAGGGCGGCCGATTAAATTTCAGATTAGTTTTAAAGGTCTCGCTTTCAAATTTAAAATCTTAAACACCGAAATTTCCCCTTAACTATCCTTCCTCACTGGCCATGTCCGACAACATGAGCCCTTCGCTCAGGAAATACTATCCTGCTTTTGGTTTATCGCACTCGTCTCTGCTGCATGGGCAATCGTTCCTTCCTATATTTGTCGCTAAGTTGTGAAATGGCCTTCCCCCTGGCATACGCTCCTCTCCCTTTGCCCGGTGGTTTCAAGTGGGCTCTGAAACCCTACTTTTCTGTGAGGCTTTTCCTTAGGCGATGGACGGGCGCCCTTCAAGTGCTTCAAAGTCTTGAAGGGAGCCATCAAAAATATTAATATTATTATTATTGCAAATGCAATCTTGAAATGATTAGAGTCATATCATAACTTATATTCTTACACTAGGATAAAATATATTATGTTATGATAGAACCTTACCCTTATAAATTGGTGGTTTTTAGTTGTCACATATTATTTGCTGGTCTGTGAAATTTTGACCTAAACTACTGAAAGGATACGGACGGATCGCTAGGATATTTGGGAAGGTGTCTCTTTTTCTGTTCAGCTTCTTTTCATGCCAAGTTTGAGCGTATATACCATTTCTCATCTGCAGTACCCATTTTATTCAGTCAATCAAAACGACGTTTGTTGAATATTAATTTCATGCACGTGTTAATGCGGCGCTGACGGTCTAACTCGGTCACATTACGTCGAATTCATAAGTCGAGTTTGTTGACTTTGCCCATTTCCTCTAAATGATGCAAAATGGCTGTATGACTGACGCTATACTTTTCAGCCAGCTGGCGTGAAGTCAGATGTGGATCAGTTTTGACGCAAACGCACAAACGGTCATTGTCAATAAGTGAGAGTCGACCATTTCTTGGCTGATGCTGAAACTTCTTAAAACGATGTAGGCTGTGCGATGAGTTATTGTGATACGACATTGCGATTGAACTGCTTTTATGACAGATTAGTAATCATACAATAAAAGAGTACGTAGCTGTTGACGAGAAACGGTCATTTGATGGGAAATTTTTGAAACTTTAGATATCATATATGGTGTCCAACTAATTGCTGTGTAGTGGCCTAGGTTTTTCCAGGCCTCGCTTTAAAGTGTATAATGACCTAGGCTTCCTAGGCTCTAGGTCGCTGTGCACACTTTCAAGCGGACTAATAAAGACTAGGTCACTACACATTAACTAATAGTACACCCTGTATAAATATATAAATAAATAAACTTTTTTAAAGTTGTGGGGGAACTTTGTTTCCAACTTAATAAGTCAGTTCTATCGTTCTGTATTTAAGCTTGTTTCAATGTTGTCCATCTCCTTTCTCGTCCACAATTTGATTTTAAGAGTTGCGCCTATTAACTATATTTTCTCCTGGATTTATTCTTGTCTTTTTATTTATTTATTTTATTCGCTGTAATTTCAGCGCATATGTACTTTGTTGAATTAGTCTTCTCTTTGAGTATATTCTATCAATATTTCTGAAATAACATTTTTCCAATTTTTCTATGTTTCATTTTTTCATTCTTGCAATATATCAACTCAACCTCGTTTTCAATTCGCTAGATTAAAATTAGTATGGGTAAATAT
This sequence comes from Ceratothoa steindachneri, assembly GCA_963969495.1. Classification (NCBI taxonomy): domain Eukaryota; kingdom Metazoa; phylum Arthropoda; class Malacostraca; order Isopoda; family Cymothoidae; genus Ceratothoa; species Ceratothoa steindachneri. The sequence goes on from OZ018320.1 coordinate 183,879,063, forward strand.
ACGGTTAATATTAATTTCGATCCTTATTGCACCGTAACTTTTAAATAATAGCTTTCCCTAAATTAAAAACACTTTTTTTCAGGGAAAATGAACTTCAGCTGCCATTTATAATAAATTATTTAAAAGTTCATGCATGTGAAAGAAACTTCACTCATTAATGAACGGGACTAAAGTTTAAACTGGTCATTCGAACCTTGAAATCGATGATTTTAACTCTTCACCTGGTATTTAAAACGACTTCAAATTAAGTCTGCTTGCAGTTATTGGAAACTTAAAGAGAAAGAATCATTTAAGTTTTTTCTTTCTAAGTTGTTTACACATTATGAGCAAAGTTTCACCCTAACAAGCTAAAATTTCATGTTAAGAAAGGTGTCCTTTTAATCTTTCTATTGAGAAACTATGCTATTAATCAAATTAATAGTGGTGTTTATCTTTCTTCTTCTGAATTTTGTCAAGAACTGAAGAGGAAACGATATTTACTGTTTTTAATTTTTAGTGTCGTCTATTCGATATTTGTAGAAGGCAGAATATTGACAAAAAAGTACATCATATTTTTTGAATTGCTAATCTTATAACAGAATTTCAAAATGAAATTGATTTGTCTGAGAAAATTTCAATAGACAAGCGAAATCCAAATGGAGAAAATTGACTGATTAATTATTTATTCATTAGTGAAGAAAGCCTTCCGAAATGATTAAAGGTGGCGAGTGTAATCCCCAAATGTTCTCTTTTGCAAATACTTATGAATATGTCTCAGATTTTGAAAGGAGACAAGGAAGAGCATTGTTTTTACTTGTCGTAGAATATGCGTGCAGCATCTCATGTTATGAGTAAAATAAATTAGCAATTACTGTATTAGGAGAAATGCCATTTATCCATTGTGAAAGAAATATTTTAAATTCAGTTGAACCCACCTCACGAATTTTAATATTTTTCTTACTAGTTTAAGCCACTAGAAACAAAATCTCTTTTATACATGCTTAGCAGCAAATTGCTACACTAATGAGGTCTCCAAATCCCCCATTTACAAACATACCTTTCCTTTTTCCTTGATATGCTCTTGAATAGCGGACAAAGGCGAATTACTTATCTGGGCTGTCTCTAATATTTACTAATTGATTCTTTTCACCTTAAGCCTTTCATGACCACTTGCCCATCAGGGAGATCGAAATCATATTTCTTAAACTTCACATTTATGAACATCGCTCATCAAGATACTGAGTATGTTCTTCATTGTATCTGTTGCTTAGTTGTATTTACAATATTCGTAAAGCATGCAATGACAATATGACACTATTTAAATTATTTGTAATCCAGGGATAATCGGACCCAGGTAAATAAAAAGGATTTAAACTAACAAGACAAAATATTACTTCGTTTAGTACACAACTTGTTCTCTTTTCCCGTGTAAAATTTGTATCGATTTACTTGAAATCCGCTGTTATTTTTTAGATAAATCCTTACAAATTCCATACAAATTGACTGTAGTAACATTATCTTTTTATCAACAAAATTAATCGGTTCAAATATTGCAGTTAAGATATGTTTTATTATTTCCCAATTTATGTAACTTTAAAGGTTAATGTCATACAGAAAAAAATAATAAAGAAAAGAATTAGGTATAAGAAAAAGTATAAAAAAGTTATAATAAATAAGTGTTATCGGGTTGCCAACGACAGTACGAGGTTTAATTTTCGCCCGTTTCGTAACTTCTAACCGAGCTGACCGGTTTGTATGCGTTAACCCAATTAAGTTGACTTAATTACTAAAATTTTTACGGTCGTTTAAAGTTAGGCACCGGGTAGACTGGATTTTTGCCATTTTTAAGCACCCATTTTCTAAATGGGGTGGCTAGATGGTACCTAGGAACGCCAAACTCTAAACCCTGGTTCGATTTTGATTTGTGGTTTCGATTGTATACGATTTTTAAGTCGATGTAGGGTATAGTGTCCATCGAAATTACAATAGACTATGAAGAAAACTTAAAAGCGACAATTTTTATATTCGAACGCTGATTGTGACGTCACTATTGAAGATAACAATATGAGATTTGGATATTATATAAAACAAAAGCCGAAAAATACGGTGATGTAATTATTTTTTTAACCTGGATAATTTTTTTTGAGTAAATAAAGAAAAAAATGATCGTTTGAAAAATAATAATGCCACGATTATGAAAGTAAAGATAAATGCGAGATTCCTAGTCTTTTTTTCCTTCCCGCTATTATAATTTAATAGACGCGGAGCTGTCTGCTTAGTACTATACAAGCCATGTCAGCAAAACAACAAATATTGGGAAAGTATAAGAGGTGAAGGTGTAGGAAAGAGATAGAAAGGTAGAGATATTGTGTGTGGTGAGTGTGTTTATAAAATGGTTGTGAGTGTCGGGTGATATATGACGATGTGCCAGGTTGCCTGGCAAACGCTTTCGTTTTGCATTGTATTTCATTTTTATATATATTTTTTTTGGTATTTGAGGTTGGTAATTTAAGCATTCAAGCCTTTGTTATCGATTGCTCCTATGAGCTCTATTTTTTAATTTTTTATTATATTTATTTTTATTTATTTTCTTTGCACGTTTCAGTGGTTTTGTAGTCCTTTATATTTCCTTCTTTGTATTTTTCATTACTCTTTTCTGTTCGTATTTTATTTACTGTGTCATTATTCGTTGGTTGTCAATATCGGTGTTTTTTTGTTCGGTAGATCACTTTGTGTTATTTATAGATTGGGTTTACATTCAACGTTGTATTCTTCTTGCTTCCGTCAAATCTCATCCCCTTCTTCCCTGATGGATTTCATTGTTTGGTACGACTATTTTGTTTAGTTCTTCCTGTAGTAAAGTTTCATTTAACTTTACCCACAGGTTTTTGGCTCGTTCGTGGAGTACAGTGTTGAGAGGTTTAATTTCAGTTCTTCTATGCAGTTCCTCGGATTTTATTCGGTCCTGTCTTCTTTTATTTTCACTGAACCTCGTTGCCCAGTTTTGTACTCTTTGGGCCTTTTATATCTGATTTTTACTCAGAATGTGAGTAGCCATGATTGGATATAATAATTTAGAACGGACGAGGGCTGTATATAATATTCTTTTTTCTTCCTTGAATGGTTATGAAATCGTAACAGGATTGACAATGTTGATTTTGCTTCATTTACCTTTTTTGACAGGTGGGAGACATACCAATTCATGGTTAGCTTGAGTCCGAGGACTCTCCCATTAGTATTGTAATGGTATCCTTCCCCCTCAACTGTAATTGTGGCTGTTTTCCTTTGATTAATTGGAATAATTATGAATTTGTTTGTGTTTGTTTTAATTTTGTTCCTTTTTTTCGAAATCGTTTATATTTTTGATTTCCCTCGCTGTCCTTTAGGCGATATCTCTTGGGTTTTGTCTATTACTTGAGATAATTTGTGTGATGTCATCCGTTAATTGGATGTAATCGCACACTCATCCGTTGGTTGGGGCAGATTATGGGCATATATGGTATATAAGGTTGGGGAGAGACAACCTCTTTGTGGGACCCCCGCCCGTATAGCGAATGCGTCACCCATTTGGCCATCTAATTGGAGAATGGCTTTTCTTCCAATTAGGTAGTGCCATAATATTTTGGTTAAGTTGGACTCCATGTTGAGGACGCTGAGTTTTGCTTGTAAACTGGGGATCCATAACTTATCGAAAGCATTGGCAACGTCGCGGAGTACGACGTCCACTTTGTTGTCCCGCGCTGTTACGATGGCAATTTTTTCCGTTATTACTGCCAGCGCGGTTTCCGTCCCTCTCCTTCTCCTGAACCCATGCTGTTATGGGTTATATATGTTATTTGTTTCAAGGTGTTTTTTTTTTTGCTCTTCCTTGAGGAGCTTTTCGAGGAGTTTCCCGAGAAACTCGAGTAGTGAGATTGGGCGGTAGCTTTCGATTTGGTGTTTTGGTTTACCCGGTTTCGGCAGGAAGATCATCTTTGCCGTATTGAAGGCCTGAGGGTAGTATCCATAATTCAGACAGGGATTAAAAATCATTAAGATTGCTTCGTGCACGTTGTTTGGTGCATTTGTCAGGTGCGCCTCTGTTATACCACTTAATCCTAATACCCTTTGTTTAAATGACTTAACATCGGTCAAGTACTCTCCCATTATGAACTGCATCCCCTCTTCCGAGTAGATGGGTCTCCCGTATCAATCTGTGCGTATGGCTTGATGTTGTCTTGGTGGTTCTCAATTGTTCGAGCTATTTCCTCTTCGTAATCTCTATCGAAGTCGAGGTTCTCTTCTGGAGAAATCGAAAAGCTTTGTTCTCAGAGTCTTCTGAAGTGATCTTGGAGTTCTGCGTCTTGCTGCACTTCCCTTTCTTGCACTTTGATATTTATTATTTCGTTGGTTTCGGTTCCTGGCAGTCTTTTAAATTGTGTCCAAAAATTTTTGGATCCCTTTCGATGTCCATTTTTCTGATCATATTATTCCATACTTGAATTGCCTTTTCTTTTATCATTATCCTCAATTGTCTTATGATGGTTTTTAGCCTGTTATATTTTTCCATCGTATTACCTAGATCCGTTATTTCTCTTGTCAATGTTTTAAATTCCTCCATTTATCATTTAATTTCGTCGTCCCATCTCGGTGCAGGGAGGGTTCTGTATTCTATTTTAGGTGTATACATTGCGTCGAATTCTATTATCTTTTCACTTATCTTCTGTATTTCGGCTTCTATTACGTTCGTTTCAAGGTTGTTAGGGGTTCTGGTATCTATGGTGTTTAACTAGTCTTTATAAAGAGTCTTTTAACAAGGACGCTCGAGCTTTGTCAGGCGATAGTGGGCATGTTGTTAAAGTGAAACCTGGTAACATCACTGTGAACTGTTCAATAGTACTTGGCAAGTCACGATAGAAGGTTATAGCGTTGAACGGCGTGTGCAAATTATCAAATGTTATTATCAAATTCAGTGCTCCGTTCGACAAACGTTTTCCGCCCATTACGTGATTTCTATGCTCGGCACAATCGTCCTGCTGAGTCCACTATTCGACGCTTGGTGGCCAAATTCGAGGCAAAAGGATCGATCAACAATCAGCCAACACCAGTACGTCGCCGAAACGCAAGGTCTGCTGAAAACATCGCTGCCGTAAATGAGAGTGTTCGGTAAAATACGAGGCAGTCAATTTCTCGTCGTTCACAAGAACTTGGCCTTTTTGCGACTTCAGTTTGGCGAATTATGCGTATGGACTTGGGTCTGCACCCGTACAAAATCCAACTAACCAACGAACCTAAGGTAAACGACCATAGACAACGACGTGTGTTCGCTGATTAGGCTCTAGAGCAATTGTAAGTCACCCTTAATTTCCTTCCCAAAATCATCTTCAGCGACGAGGCCTATTTTGGATGAATGGATTTGTGACAAGCAAAATTGTCGGATTTGGGACGAACCAATCTTCCTGAGATACACCAGCACCAATTGCATTCCCCAAAGGTCACTGTTTGGTCCGGATTTTATTTTCGTCTAACAAATTCATCGGTCCGTATTTTTTGAGAACGAAGATGGGATTGATATAACCGTCAACGGCGAGACCTACAGATCGATGATAAGCAACTTCTCGTGGCCTCAACTGGATTATATGCCTGATATGGATACTGACGACATGTGGTTCCAACAGGACGGCGCTACGTGCCACACTGCGCACGCCACGATAGATATTTTGCACCAGCGATTTCAGGGCAGGGTCATCTCGCGCGGCGGCGACGTCAACTGGCCACCGAGATCATACAATTTAATCCCATTAGACTACTTTTTTGGGGGCTACCTTAACTCGAAGGTCCATGCGAATAATCTGCAAGCAGTTGATGTCCTTAAAGTCAACACAACGAACACCATCCAGCAAATTCAGCCAGATTTACGCGACAAAGTCATCGAAAATTGGGCCTCCACACTTAATGCCATAAAATGTACTTTCAAATTTAAAATAAATTGAGTTCATATATCACACACAACTTGTTTTATTTACATTTAAAATCGAGCGACCTTATTGAAAGACCCTTTACATAGTTCACTGATCTTGGAATTCTTCTCTTCTCTCAGATTCCAGCGATGAAAAGTGCGAAAGTAGCGTCGTAGGCTATGTCTTTTGAGTGAGCGAGCTCAATATGCGTCTCTCTGTCTTTAAAAATTATCTAAGTAAAATTAGACTCTCGGCTTTCCAATACCTAAGGCCAGTTTCCATTGCAATGCGGACTAAGGATTTATCTTGCGTATTTTAATGCAATATTCAAGGTGGTCGATAACTCGCGCAGCGCTTATATAAGATTCCATACCAAGTGTGGGAAAGACTTCTGATGTTCCAAATAGTTTATTCGCATAATCCGCAATCATTTCTCAATGCCAGGAAAAACGGCGGTTTTAAATGTTTGATCCAATTCCTAAAAATTATAAAAATCAGCCCCTTTTTGAATAACACTGGTCAACAAATTTGAACTTTGTTTATAATCATCAGAGACCTGAGCAAACATTTCTCATTGCCTTTTTCTCGCTTATTTCAAATCTGAATTTAGGTTTTCTTTGCTGAAACTGTAATATATGGTTGCATAGCGCCATTGCTAGAAAAAAATCGCCTTCTGTATATCTCCATGTGCATTGAGAAGTTTAACTGACACAAAATGATGCATTTAACATATAGAAACTCTAAAATTTATCATTCTCTTTAGGCGTAAACATATGATAAAGACCAGACAATGGCTCCGCCACTATCCCCTACGGGGGGGAGCTTGCGCTTCGCTACTAAAATTTAAAATCTAAAAAAAAGCAGCCATGGTTAACATTGTATAAATCTTCTGAACTTCACCAATTATAATCATTTTAAAAAGGAACTCTAAACTAAATTTCCCCCCTTTCAAAATATAAAGATACATAAAACTAAATTTTCTGAACTTTACCATTTGTAATTCTTGGAGTTTTAAAATTTTCACAAAATTTCGCTACTTATATTTATTTCTGAACTTCACCATTTTTTTTCGTATTATAAAAGAATTATTAGAAATAACATCAAAAAACATGTCATAACCATACTAAGATGAAGTACTATTCAAATATATTAAAGTTAGTGATGCTGATTATGATAAATAGGCATGTTTTGTTTATTCCACACTTAATACTTATATTGCATGTATAAGAATGGTAAACAATGACTGAAGGGCTAATAAGTCAAAACTCGAATTCATAAACAATGATCTCTCATCATGCTCTCATTCCAAAATCCTTGATAACGAGTTTCCATGGTCTTGATATCGTAGTGGAAACGTTAACCTTGCTCGTTACTTACGGCTGCAAGATTTTCTGGGAAAAAGTCTAGGTGCGAATGCAGGAAATGGATTTTAAGTGACATACCCACTTAAAGGCTAGCTATGCATTTAGTTCAAGAGGAGTGAAGGGCGTCTCGAAGTCAGGGTCTGCTAAAACCTCCCTGATTTGTGGTCCCACAAATATGCCTTCTTTCAGTTTTGCCGTGCTCAGTTGTGGAATTTTTTGCACAGATATTGGAATCCCTGAGAATTGTCCTTAGTCATTGCTTTCACAAAGTTTTTCATTAGACCTAGTTTTAAATGAAGAGATGGCAGATATATTTTCATAGGCTGTACCAGGGTAACAGACTGAACACTGCTTATTCCAGGCTTATATGTAGATCGAAGTGGCCAGTCACGCTTGCCATAATCTTTTGCAGTGGCACGGCTATTACACAGGCAGAGGAAGCAACAGTACTTCGTGAATCATCCTTGCATACTCATTAGCATGCCTATGACTTTTAGATCTCTACAGATGTACCACTGATGGGCTTGGTAGTTTATGGCTTAAAGAAGTATATCCATGTGGTCATATTTCTCCTTATGGTGGACAAAATGGCCAATAGGAATGGAAGGCTTTACATTACTATTTTGCAAGAGGACAGCTTTCATACTTCTCTTAGAAGTATCAATAAAGAGACGCCAGTCAGACGCCTCGTATGTCTGTGACAAGGATTCGAACAATCCATTTATATCATGGCAGTAGCAGAGAGGTCTATTAACTGTGAAGAATGAAGTTAAATCACGATTACGCTTTCTAAAGTAACTCACATGCACAATATTCTCGAGTAAGAATTTTTCTTGTAGTCGAGATGCTATAAGTTCTGCTTTCTCCTCTTACATTGACAGATCCCTCACAAGATCATTTAAGTCTTCCTAAGTAAATCACTTTGGCTCAGAGTTAGCATCCTCATATTCTATATCTGCATCTGATGTGCATGCACCTTCAGGACTCCTATCATCACTGATATCATCAGGTACGAGGCCATCACCAGGTGGAACTGGAATTGGCGAAGGGCCATCATGTGAAACTAGTCTGCACGCCGAATAAATGGTGGGATAAACAATTTGCTGCTTGTTCTATGCAGAAAACCCTTTTGTGGTCACACAGCAGAAACAGCAATCTTCGAGATGATCTCTGGGCTCTCTCCATATCGTAGGAATAGCGAAAGGCATTGAAGCTTTCTTTTTGTTAATCCAGTCACGTAATCTATTAGAGCAGGAAGTACACATTTGGTGTGGTGCCCATGCTCTATCTTGGTCACCCAGAGGGCAACCGAAGTAGAGTTTGTACATTTTCTTTATATCATTTGTGATGGGACGATACTGAGATTTTTTTTTGTAAAATGCCCACATACATAGCAGAATTTATCTGGGTTATTTTTGCACTCTCGAGGCATTGTTACTGCTTTAGGGAAATATTTGGAAGCCTCTTATGATCAACGCAGAAGGAGCAGCTTAGAAGATGAACATCACATGAGGAACCTGAAAGCATAAAACTGAATTATAAATCATTGCACGAAATATGCATACGGGTAAAGGAATTCTTCTCTATACCCCTTTAACGAGCAAGAACTCACAAAGCATCTAGTTTGCTCATCTTAGCAGTACAATAATGATGAATGCAATAGAGCAATACCAGTAATATACTACATTTTATAATCGCAGGCGGCCATTTAAAATTTTTGTCATATATTAAAAACGGTACAGGCTAGAGCAAAACCGAAGGCAGATTCAGGTTCAACGTGGAAAATGCATTAAGAAAAGTATAGTAAAGACTGGTGAAAGAGGGTGTGTTGACCAGTGTAATGACCAGATTTTCATACTTATCAAATAGCTGCTTTCGATTATATGTAATATTAACAAAAAAAAAAAACTGGAATAAGCTTCAAAAATGGACGCCTAGGAACCGGCAGCAGCATCTCTGGAAATTCAGTACCTAACGGCAGTGTTCCTCGTAACACGGAACAAGGATATATTTTTCTATGCATATTAAAGATGTTCTGTAGTGTGTACAGAGGTCCTACATGCTTCCATGTTAAGTGTTGGAAATAAGTAACGTATCATTTTCAATATAACCCTCCTATTTTAGGTCCCGGACGAATTTTTTTACAAAATGGCGTGTACCACCACCACCTATGCTATTTCCATTGCCCTCGAGGATTTATGCACCAAAGACCATTTTATCGTAACGGGTAACTGGGGCTGAAATAATTGTTTGAGAAATAAGTTCTTCCTGTTTTATCATATATATTCTTTACTATTAACATTTTTAGAAAAACTATTTTTATTTGATAGCAATATGCAGTTTAATCAAAAATGTATTCTCCGTTGTTATTTACGACTTCTTTCCAACGTTCAACTAGTTTTTCGATGCCTCTGCAATAAAAATCTCTAGATTTTGACTCGAAGAATGAGTCTAACCAGGTTCTTAAGTCCACATCAGTATTGAACGAAACGCCGCACAAATTGTTAGAGAGCGATCAGAAAAGATGGAAATCCGATGGAGCCAAGTCTGGCGAATATGGAGGATGCGGCAGGATTTCCCAATTAAGCGTTTGGATGGGGTCTTTTGTCATTTTGGCAATGTGAGGACGAGCATTGTCGTGTTGCAGAAGGACTCCACAACGTCGATGAGGTCGCTTTTCACGAATAGCTTCGGCGAGTCGATACATTTGTTGAACGTAGAGTTCTGCATTGACAATATCATTGTTCGCAAGGATATCATAAAGACTGATGCCATCACAATCCCACCACACACACAGCATCGTCTTTCGTAGATGAACTTGCTTTAATCGCGGAAGTGGTTTTTATTGGGGTTAGGCAATTGTTTTCGATGGTTCATGTTGACATAAACACCACTTTTCGTCACCAGTGATGATGCAGTGAAGAAATATGTCATTATAGCCACGAGTAGCCTTGTGACAAGCAAGCAAACCTGCGGCAATGATGGAGCGTTAAAGTTTGTTGCTTTCGCTCAAAGCGTGCAGAAGCCATGCACCAAGTTTTTGAACTTTCCCGATCGAATGAAGGTAATTCACTACAGTTTTCTGATCACACGCCAATTGTACAGCCAATTCTCAAGTCGATTGATGAATATTTTCATGAAGAATGTCGTTCAATCGATCTTCATCCAACTTAATGGGGCGACCAGAACGTTCTTCGTCATTAAGATTAAAATGACCGTTTTTGAAATGTTACAACCACCATTGAGCTGTCCTTTCTGATAAAGAATTTTCTCCGTACACAGCACAAATATTCCGACGAGCATTGGCTGCGTTTGCATGGTTCCTGTCTCGATTAAAAATGAATAACAACAAGTGTCGAAAATGCGCCTTTCTTTCAACTTGACATTCCATTTTGAGGGTACAGAACAAAAATTAAATTAACAACTTTTAAATAAACCGCATTGACTTATTACTCAACTTCAAGACGTAGCCTAAGTAAACAAAAGCTTAATAGTCTACGCTGTTAAGAGACGTAGCCTAACCTTTGCAAACTTTGCTCTCATTATTTATTATTATTGCTTAATATGTGCACAAATCACGTCAACAAAACTCAAATCAACACAACATTAAAAAAACGCAAGAACTTATCAACCTAATAGAATATTAATTTTCAATATATCCCTCCCATTATGTCCCGCACGAGAATTTCTTTTGCACAAAGAAGTTTTATCTCAGGCGGGCAAACTAAAAAAGGCCATGTACAAATATGCTATTTCCATTCCTTCGAAGATCTTTTTACACCAAAGACCATTTTACCTCATGACAGGCAACACGGGGTGAAGTAGCATATTATTTTCAATATAGCCCTTCCTTCCGCTTGAGATTTCTTTATCAAACGAAGTTTTAATCTCAGGCGGGCAATTATGGGGATTTCCTTCCCTAAACTAGGAAGCCGTGTACCACCAGCCCTTATGCTATTTCCGTTGCCCTCGAGGATTTATCCACCAAAGATCATTTTATCTCGCAATGGGTAACTCGGGCAATGAGCGTCGTGGCCATTTTAGCGCAGAACGCTTAATGACACCTGTTCAAATCCAACTCTTTTATTCATTTTCTTATAACGTGTTATGTGATTTTCAATTATTATGAAAAACATACTTAGACTTCATATATATAAAGTATCATCCAAAACTAAATAAAATATATAAATTTTATTAAAAATACTGTTTTATATGTTATCATAATTGAGCAAAGTATCATCTCAAATTTTCTTAGGATAGTACTCAAGATACATTTCATAGAAGAGCGGATAAATAAGTGGAAAGGGAAACAATACCCAATATATATATATATATATATATATATATATATATATATATATATATATATATATATATATATATATATATGCATATACATATACGAGTATATTAGTGTAGATGGGTAGCAGTCTATCTTGAATGCTAATTTTGTTGAATAGCAACTTTCTATTCTTCTAATTGTCTTTTTTATTCCATTTTTAAAATGGTAGATCACTTGGCCTATATTCATCTCTCTTTTAAATTAATGGGTTTAGTAAAAACCAAACTAAATTGCTCAATTGCAGAGTTATATCAGGTTAGATTCCACTCAGGTAAGATACAGACGAGACAAACTTTTAAGCAGTTTAAGTTCACCCTTTGCCGCAATTTACAGTTTTGGCTGGACACCTCACAAGTGACTAACGACTATGAGTCATTAGTCGACTTTACTTTAAGGGATCAACTCATGGCTACCATTCCTCGAGAATTGAAGGCCTTCGTAACTGATAGAAGAGCTTCTTCGTTTAAAGTGTGTGTAGAGGAAGCGGACATTCGCGCTTCCAGCCACAACCTGTATTCCAATGAGATCAAAAAGAGTCATCCCCCGTCCCTAAACATAAACTTGTGCCTAATAAGTTCCATGCTAAGAATAATGGTAGCTTCGTGAAGATCAAGGCGCCACATAAACCTAAGCCTTATGCTCAGCGTGAACAAAAAGATATAAAACCTTCAACAATTCCTTCTGCGCCATCTCACTACCCTTGTAAACCGAACGTATGCTTTACGTGGGGAAGCATCCCTAATCAACAGGTCCACCAGGTAAACGCTTCTCTTCCCCCTAACTCTTCTGCCTTGCTATCGCAGTCACCACCTGCTCTCGCTCACTCGGAACAACAGGTAAATTTCATGTTTAATAAGAGCTCCCTCGGTGGGCGCAAGTATGAGAACGGCACGATAAATGGGTGCCGAGTGTCAACCCAAGTAAGAAACACGGGTTGCACATGCATAATAGTCTCGAACAAACTGTTGACTCCAGTAAGTCCCCAGCATAAGAGATTTGCGATCGTTCACGACGTTTAGGTCGTGCCACTAAGTTCCTTTTGGTAAAGTCAAACATAGAGTGTCAGTATTTCACAGGATGAACCGATGTATTCGCCGCCCCGATAAAGTTTTTTTCTATTCTTATCGGACATAGCGGGCAGCCGTTCCCAAAACCCATCGCGCAACCAGTGATCAACACTGCCTAAGCTGCGAAAGATACCATTACCCCGGTAACTTTTACGTTCTCGTCAACACCGGACGTTAGGTTATTCATCAATGATCACTTTACTGAAACTTAAACAATTGCCCTTATTGCACCCCCTGTGGGAGAAAGCTAGAAAAAAGGAGCCCGAAACTCTTTGAGGGAATATAAGAATTGACTACATAAAAAAAGATTCGTTGCTATATCGATCTTTTGTAGGGCCAGATAACCCCCTGGTCACTAATTTATGTGTAACCAAGATGTATGTACTTCAAGTTCTGCAGATGGCTCACGACGGCTTAAAGGCTGGGCATTTCAACCATAATAAGACGGCCAGTGCATCTTCAAATATTTATTTTTGTGATAGAACGGTTTGAGGCCGCTGAATTTCAACCGTTATCACATGTTTTTAGAAACACGATGCTACCCACGTGCATCTTTGCCTTGAAGCGAGCGCATTATAGCCACCACCTGAGTCAATGTTTAACCAAGAAGGTTTATCTTCCCCCGTTTTTCCCCAGCACCGTCCTCGCAAGATTGAGTTAGGCTTATGGGCAGATAAGGTATTGTTCTCAGGCACGGCTGTGCATTCCCTCGAAGCCCCACTCCATTGTCCCCTACGCCAAGGGGATTGTTCGACTATTTATACGGAAACTTTACCAGTAAGAGCAGATTCGAGATCCAGATTTTCTTCGCGAGACATCTCTACGATCCAATCTCAACTTGTGCACCAAACAGCCCTCTACCTCGAGATCCACCATCATTTGTCCAGAAGAGGACAATATCCCTTGAGTGCCAAGGTTCGAGCCTTCATGACGCCAAGTCCACAAGGCTGTCCCTGTTGTTCAGAAAGAGGACAACGTTAGAACAGCCATTGTTCTTTGAGCCCGTTGACAAGAAACGGTTCTCACCCTTCCCCCCTGTTATTCAGAAAGAGAACAACATTAGAACAACCATTGTTCTTTGAGCCCGTTGACAAGAAACGGTTCTCTCCCTTCCCCCTGTAGTTCAGAAAGAGAACAACATTAGAACAGCCATTGTTCTTTGAGCCCGTAGACAAGCAACGGTTATCACCCTTCCCCCCTGTTATTCAGAAAGGAACAACATTAGAACAGCCATTGTTCTCGAGCCCATAACAAGAGACGGTTCTCACCCCCCCTGTTGTTCAGAAGAGAACAACGTAGAACAGCCATTGTTCTTTAAGCCCGTTCACCAAGAATCGGTTCTCATTCCCAAGACGCCACGTCAGGATCATTTAATTCCCCCCCATCCTTCCGCTGGTACTCGCCAGCGGACCGAAGATTCCTTCACGTCGCCCTACTCTGCACAACAAGTGTAATTACGTAAGCTGAACGTTACCTTTGAGTATTTAACCCTTTTGTCAACCCTATCCTGTGCTTTGAATGGTTTAGCGAACCATCCCATCCCTTTAATTTTTATTTGTTTTACCTTTTTAAATCTCTTCCAAATCTTAATCCTCGGATTAGCTAGATTCCCCACGACCCTTTCCATTCTCTGTTTATGTCAATATTTTCCGTTTTGTGTGTTGTTGATAGTTTCTATTAATAAAACTCTATTTTATTAATGATAGCCATATTATTATCCTTGAGCTCAGTTCCACTTCTTAAGCATATTGAAGATAAATAACCTCTGTTGACCAGATACCACGCACTCTAAATATAATTGAATAATTTCCCTCAACGAATAGTCATATATGGTATATCGTCGAGAGTCCATTCTACGACATATATATATATATATATATACTATTTAAATTTGGTATCAAGTGTGTAAGGTTTAACGCTATATCTTTGCAAACACTGGTCTCAGTCGAGTAAAGCATAGTGTTATTCGTTATAATAATAGAGTATAGTAGTTCCCTTTTGTTTTAACGATTAATATCCCCTTTTTTGAAACTTAAGAAGCTGGAGTAGCTCAAGGAACTGTTATAATAATTTGTTTGTGTTTTTTTTGTGTGATTTTAGTCAGTGGTTATTTATATCGATAAACCAATTACGAATAGGTCAGTGCCCATATTTAGGTAGGATAATTCTCTAAAAGGCATAATTCTTATTGCAAGGAATTTTAGTTGGTTGACTATTGCGCCCCCAAGTGCAAAGATAACTCAGTTCGAAATCTTTAAAGCGCAAGGAGAATCCTTGGGACTTTCCGGAAAAGAACTTATTGAGTACGTTAAAGAGGAGCAAAGAACAGAAAGAGAACGAGAAGAAAGAGAAAGAGAAATCCAACGAGAAGAAAGAGAAAGAGAATTCCAACGAGAAGAAAAAGGAAGAGAAAGAGAGGAACGGAAAAGACAAGCTGAGCTTTACGATCAGATTGAAATAGCTCATGTTGAAGCAGAAATACAGTGAGACAGTTCACGTTCAGAAGCCCCCTCTCCCCCAATCTTCCACTTAAGCTTCCCAATTTGATGGACGGAGAGGATTTCGGAGCATTTTTAGCCCACTTCGGAAAGATCCTCGAAATCAATAACATGGATCTGGAGGCTGAAGGTGTAGTCAGATTACTTCTCTTGTTTAATTGTAAATTGCGCCAGATTTTTATATCCTTACCATCTGAATGTACAATTAACTACAGCACCTTAAAAGCTGAGTTATTGGCCGCTCATAATATGACTCCTGATTCAGATACATTCTTCAGAGGAATTTTAAATTTTGGTTAGAATCCTCAAAGGTTGATCCTAACTACGAGTGCTTAACAGACTTCGTGTTGCGGGATCAATTTTTGGCGTCTCTCCCGACGGAGATCCGCGCGTTCGTCAAGGATCGTCGGTGCCAGACCTGTAATGAATGTACCGAAGAAGCGGATGTCTATGCCGCCAGCCATAATTTATACCCAAAGGAGAATCGAACTTCTCACCAATCCCCCTACAAGGAAAGAAGAAAGGATTCACGCCCCTTCACAGAAAAGCCGATGAAGTTTCCGAGCCCCGTAAAGCCCCAAAACTTCTTTCCCCCAAACCAACAACGGGATACCAAACCTCCCGTTGAGATTTCTCCTCCATCTCTCTTCCCGAAGCGACCAATCATATGCTTCACCTGTGGTGTAGAAAACCACATGAGATGGAGTTGCCCCCCAAATTCTAGGCTTAAAAGTGGACCAGCCCACCAAGTTCACCAGATTAATGCCACCCCGGCTTCCCCGGTGGTGCAGACCCAAGCAGCAACTTCTCCTCCTCCGTCAGGCCACCAGGTAAATTCTATTTTTGACAAAAGTTCACCGGGAACTTCGAAATTTGAGGAGGGCAGCGTGAACGGCTGCCGTGTATCTACTCTCGTCAGGGACACGATATGCACGTGTTTCTTCGTGTCCAACGAGCTCCTCCCACCAGTGGACCCTAACCGCGAAAAATTTGCGGTGGTACATGACTACCTTGGGCGGGCGAACCAATCCCCCGTCGTTAGATGTTACCTGCAGTGTCAATATTATAATGGCTGGGCTGAAGTCATTTCCGCACCGATACAGTTCTGTTACGTACTTATATGACAGAGCCCCTAAGTAAGTTTCGACCCTGTGTCTCAGGCCGCCCTTTTTCGAGGCCGAGATAAGAAAGAACCCCAGGAGCCCGTCCCCCATCAGAACCTCGATACCGTCCGATTTCTCGGAGACCCTTAACCAGGACTTTAGGACGGCACAAAAGGAGTGTGAATTACTCAAACTCTTAAGCGATAAGGCCCAAGACAAGGACACGGAGACTGTCCGTGGACCCTAAGAAAAAAAGAACCCCTACCGCGCCCATGGAGATACCTTCGTAGAACTGGACGAAACATCGGCGCTTGAAGAAGATTACCCCACGGAGTCCCTTAATGTAATACAGATAGTGTGTACCCAACCTAATGCCGATTACCATCCTCCTTCCCTACCAGGCGAGTCTTTGGAACCCTCTGACCTGGAGATTGACGCGCAGCTGACACCACATCAAAAGAGTCAGCTACAAGAACTATTTGAATGGAGTCACCATTTAACCACCCTATTAGCTCTTTTCGAGCGACTGCGCGAAAATGGCCTCACCATTGGCCCCAGCAAATGCCATTTTGCCCACGAAACCATAAAATACTTGGGTTTCAAAATAAGACAAAGCCAGTTAGGTCCTCAAGCGGACAAGATTAAGAAAATCGCCGACATGCACCTCCCGATTACTGAGAAACAATTAAGATCGTTCCTAGGATCAGCTTCTTACTATCGGCGATTTGTCCCGAATTTCGCTCAAATTTCAGCGCCCTTCAGCTCCCTTCTAAATAGAATTCCCTCGATCATCTACGTTAGAATGATGTCGCTGTGTCTGATTTTAATCAGCTCAAGAGTAAGTTCATTTCTGCCCCTATTTTAAAGTTGCCCAATCCGGAAAAATCCTTTGGGATTAAGACCGACGCGAGCAACGAGGGCATTGGAGGTGTACTTCTTCAATATGAGGATGACGGAACGAGCCATCCAGTTGCATATGCTAGTCACCAATTATTACCACGCGAAAATAAATATGCCACTAAAGAGAAGGAAGCT
The DNA here is from genome assembly GCA_963969495.1 of Ceratothoa steindachneri. NCBI lineage: Eukaryota > Metazoa > Arthropoda > Malacostraca > Isopoda > Cymothoidae > Ceratothoa > Ceratothoa steindachneri. The sequence continues at coordinate 183,896,390 of OZ018320.1, forward strand.
CTATCAATTATCTGGGTTATAGACAAATTTAAAATGTACTTGATAGGAAAAGAATTTCAGATAGGAACCGATCACCACCCGTTAGCATATATTCGGAATGTACGACACTCCAACGGCCGAATTATGCGCTGGAGTTTACTCTTGCAAGAGTATCAATTTAAAATAAATTATATAAAAGGTTCCGATAACCAGGTCGCTGACGCACTCAGTAGGAATGCGTTACCAAATAGCGTAGATTAATTGTATTCGTAGGATTAGGATCTCCATGTATGTATATACCGTCTTGTACGACTTAAATTAGATTCTCTTGTAATATAATTAGTAAATGTATATGTTTGAATTTTGTAACGCTCAATGTTTATTTTTTTTGTATGCATATCTATTTGTACCCATTCAATTCCTTTAAAATTATTTTGTCGCATATGTACTAATTTTATATTATTTCATTGCTCCATACCCCTTTTATTGATTAAGTTTGTATTAAAGGTTAGTTTCTCCTATAATCAAAAGATCAAAATAATCATATGTATTGAGGTAATACTAGTTAGGTGCAGGAAGGTACGGTTAGTACAAGAAAACGAGTTCCCCACAACGGAGCTCTATCGTTGTCCCTTCTCTCTTTTTTTTCGAAGTGACAACTTCCCCCGGAATGGAGGGGTGTGATAGAAGAGTTTGAGGCCGCTTAATTTCAACCGTTATCACATGTTTTTAGAAACACGTGCTACCCACGTGCATCTTCGCCTTGAAGCAGGGCGCATTATAGCCGCAACCTGAGTCATTGTTTAACCAAGGAGGTTTATCTTCCTCCGTTTCGTCCCATGCACCGACGCCGCCAGATTGAGTTAGGCTTATGGGCAGAAAAGGTATTGTTCTCAGGCGCAGCTGGGCATTCTTTCGAAGCCCCACTCTATTGTTCCCTACGCCAAGGAGATGGTTCGACTATTTATACGGAAACTTTACCACTAAGAGCAGATTCGAGATCCAGATTTTCTTCGCGAGACATCTCTACGATCCAGTCTCACCTTGTGCACCAAAGGGCCTTCTATCTCGAGATCCACCCTCATTTGTCCAGAAGAGGACAATATCCCTTGAGTGCCAAGGTTCGAGCCTTCATGACGCCAAGTCCACAAGGATTCCCCTGTTGTTCAAAAAGAGGACAAAGTTAGAACAGCCATTGTTTTTTGAGCCCGTTGACAAGAAACGGTTCTCACCCTTCCCCCCTGTTATTCAGAAAGAGAACAACATTAGAACAGCCATTGTTCTTTGAGCCCGTTGACAAGAAACAGTTCTCACCCTCCCTTCTTGTTATTTAGAAAGAGAACAACGTTAGAACAGCCATTGTTCTTTGAGCCCGTAGACAAGAGACGGTTCTCACCCCCCTGTTGTTCAGAAGAGAACAACGTAGAACAGCCATTGTTCTTTAAGCCCGTTCGCCAAGAATCGGTTCTCATTCCCAAGACGCCACGTCAGGATCATTTAATTCCCCCCCATCCTTCCGCTGGAACTCGCCAGCGGACCGAAGATTCCTTTACGTCGCCTTCCTCTGCACAACAAGTGTAATTACGTAAGCTGAACGTTACCTTTGAGTATTTAACCCTTTTGTCAACCCTATCCTGTGCTTTAAATGGTTTAGTGAACCATCCCATCCCTTTAATTTTTATTTGTTTTACCTTTTTAAATCTCTTCCAAATCTTAATCCTCGGATTAGCTAGATTCCCCACGACCCTTTCCATTCTCTGTTTGTGTCAATATTTTCCGCTTTGTGTGTTGTTAATAGTTTCTATTAATAAAACTCTATTTTATTAATGATAGCCATATTATTATCCTTGAGCTCAGTTCCAGTTCTTAAGCATATTAAAGATAAATAACCTTGGTCGACAAGACACTACGCACTCTAAAATAATTGAATAAGTTCCCTCAACGAATAGTCATATATGGTATATCGTCGAGAGTCCATTCTACGACAATTTTGGCTAGGCGCTTCGAAAGAAATATCCAACTTTTGCAAGTCATGTGACATCTTTCAAAACTCACCGCCAAAAGTCGTGTTGTCCACCTTCACATTGAGAAAAACCCAATAGTGTTTGAACCCTTCTTCACAGTCGTGATCGAATCGATAGGCCTTCTCCATCCCCTTCTAGTGATGGACATTCCTATCTTTTGAACCTCGTAGATTGTGCTACTCGTTTCCCAGATGCGGTCTCCTTGAAGAACATTAAGAGTATTTGGTGTGAAAAGGCGTTGATTTCTCTTTTTTGCCTAGTAGGAATCCCGAAGGAGATCCTAATTTGGCTCAGGCCGTCCATTCACTTCAGAATTGAGTGGATATGGAGAAAAGCTCCTGCTGGTCCAAACCTTTTCTCAACCCCTTATCACTCCGCTTCGAATGGGATGTGCGAGAAATTAAACTGGACTCTCAAATCAGTTCTCAAGAAATTGTGCCAGGCCCAACCGCGAGAATGGCACACCTAACTGTCCGTGGCTTTATTTGCGTGTCGAGAAATCACACAACGAACGCTCGAATTGGCCCCTTTCGAGCTATTGTACGGATGAAACGTCCGCGGGTGGATGAGCATGCTAAATAATTATGTTCAAACCTGAAGCTCGAAGAGGAGAATAAGTCCTCCAACGTTTATCTGTTGGATTTACATACTCGCCTAGAAAACTGTGCAGACCTTGCCTTCAAGAATTCTGAGGTTCATATTGGAAAAATACAGAACGTATTTTGACATAAAATCCAAAGCACGGAAATTCGAAGCAGGCGACGAAGTACTACTTCTGTTGCCCTTTGAGTCTAATAAGCTCCTATCTCAGTGGAAAGGACCTTTTTAGTAGTAGAACCCCGAGACCCAGTCGACTTCTTAATTCAGACCAGCTCAGGTAAAAAGGGTACTACGTCAACCGGTTAAAAAGGTGCCAGCGACGCGCGTTCGTTAATAATGTGGTCGCTTTCGACGAAGAACTCGTCTTAGAGGCAACTTACCCGGTTGGACCGCTTTGCTTCGTTCAAACGGTCTGCGTGGAGGTAGACGATCAATACCCGTTGCTGTATCTCCCTTCCGCCTAATCGGACTCAGCCCTCGAGCTCAATTTTAACCCACGTCTCCGACCCATCGACAAGGCTCAATTGGCGAGCCTACTAAGTAAATTCTCGGAGGTAGTCTCCGAAAACCTAGATTGTTCATCCCAATTCACTCATGAGAGTGATTTAAAAAAGCAAAAATTATTAAGAACTAAGCCTTACCCTATTCCCGCTCATTTACGTCCCGTGTTTAATGCCGAATTAGAAAAATTGCTCAGGTTGGGGAATGTCGAGCCTTCCTTCTCTGACTTTTCTGCCCAATTGTGAGGGTCAGAGAGGCCGATCAATCATTTAAGATGTGCGTCATTTTTCGCAAATTAAATTCAGTCACACAGTTCGACGCCGAGCCTATACCTTTTTTCAAAGATGCAAAATTCATCTTCGAAACTGATATTTGCAAGGCCTACCATCAAATTCCGCTCTCTGAATCTTCTAAGCGCTTTACAGCTTTTGCTTCAGAGAAAGGCTTAATACAGTTTACCCGTCTCTCGTTTGTTTTTGTAACTGAGTGTGTAAACTATAATCGGATGATGCGTCGAATTGTAGACGGCCTAGTCAGTGTAACCTTTTATGTTGACAACGTCTACGTTGCCACACGTAAATTCCCTTCAAGCTTTGTTAATCCGTTTGCGCGCACACGGACTCAGATAGGCCCGTCAAAGTGTCATTTCGCATGTGAAAGATTAACTATCTTGGTTTTAAGATCGAAGAGAGAACCAGATTGTCGCCCAAGAAGACAAAGTTAAGCCTTAGCTGAAATGCCGCTTCCCTTTGATGAAGAAGCAGCTGCTGTAATTTCCTGGTTCTGCTTCATTTTACAGACGCTTCGTTCCCAATTTCGCCACTATAGCGTGACGCCTTAATGATTTTTTAAAGGAAACGGGACCCGATCTTGACCCTTGGACCCCTCCCCCGTGGTATCTATCGTTATCCAGCTGAAGGAGAAGGTGATCTCTGCTCCTAATTTTTGACTTCCGAATCCGAACAAAAGGTTTGGGATTCGTACTGATGCCTCTCGTGATGATATAAGATCTGCCCACATGCAGTATGAAAACGATGCAAGTGGATATCCCGTTGCATATGCGAGCAGGAAGCTGTCTGCTCGCGAGAAGGCTTACGCCACTATTTAACTCGAGGCTTTAGCTATAGTATGGTCAATTCAACAATTTAGAATGTACCTTATAGGAACTGAATTCTTAATTGAGAGTGACCATAAGCCATTGTCGTAGCTTCGTAATTTCAAGAGTCAAAAATAGACGACTAATGCGTTGGAGTCTGTTGCTCATGAAATATCATTTCCATGTTGTGTATATCAATGGTACTCAAAATTGTTTAGCGGATAGTTTAAGTAAAAATCCTTTAGAAAACCCTATTGCCATTAATTAAAGATATCATTGGCGTATCTCCTTGTAAATATGTTTGCTGATTTGTTTTATATATAAGTAATTAACCTATATATTAATTAGTTCCAGACATTTTTTTTTGCATCTGACTTGTGGAAAAAAATGTCTTGCTGAAAATGGAGGAGTGTGGAAGAATGAGAGAGTGAAGGAATCCCCCTCCCCAACACCTGACTGCCGAAGTTCGCCGTTGACCGCTCTAAATTCGTTTGCCCTATATACTCTAAAATTAAAACAAAGGAAAGACCACTTAGTGGGTGTCACGACTTCGCGCTATAGAACCTCTTCGTGACCCAAGCGATGAATCTCTCTCCCCGTTTAGATAATTTTTGGAGTATATATTCGACAGTTCAGAAATCACATGCAGATTGTGTCTGAGACCGCCGTCCAGTACGTTAGTCTTAACGTCTTCGTTAGTTGATAGGATATGGACTACATTCTCGTCCAGAGACGAATTGAGTGATTGTCAAAGAACCAAGGAAGAGCGAGTCGTCACTCAGTGTTGTTAGTGGAGATAGTTAGTAGTTAGGCGCGCTTCAACCCTTTTTACCACGTCTTCGGATTTTAAGGATCGGAAAAGCTATCCCTGAAGCACCCTCCCTTTGCATCTTAAAGATAAGAGCCGCCCCCCCAACTTCAGTTTACCCAAGTTGAATTGGGCGTCCCGTGAGACGCCCACTATTTCAAGGTCAAACTTACCTCCCTTGTCCTACTCGCCGCACATCAAGGTAAAAGAGATTTAACCCCCGCTTCCTCACGCTCCTCCCACCATTACCGCGTCGAACCTTCAAGAACCCCCTTTGCTCTCGAACTTGTATAATTGTTAAATTCATTACTTATTTAATTATCCCTTGGTTCAAACTTAATTGAGAGTTTTAATTATCGTAGCAGTGAACCGTCAATATTTAATTGCATTGCCATTTAACTTGCCTTATATGTATATGTAATCTTCACTCCTTTTAAAGTATATTTCTGTAGCCGTGTTTTAATATTCCTTGGCCAAGCGACTATGTATGTAAAACAGGCTTAGAACCATCCCTAGGTGGAGCCTTAATTTACGTCGATCAGTAGGACAATGTAAGTATAACAACGTACACCGGTCATACCACGACACCACCGTTTTCTTCCGGTAGCTCTCTTTGCCTACTGTAAAATCCTCCATTGTACGTTAGGATTCGCCCTATTTGAGCTTTTATATTGAAGGAACGTTAGAGGCCCCCTGAGCATCCTAAAGGAACTCTACTCTAATAAGAAATTTGAGTCAGAGGCTTGAAAAGTGCTTCGAAATTGCGTATCAGAACGCCGACATCAATTTGGACAAGTATAAAACATACTTTGATTGCAAGTCCAAGGAAAAGAAATTTAACCTAGGAAAAGATATTTTGCTAATCCTTCCCAACGACAACAACAAATTGTTAAGCCAATGAAAGAACCCCTACCAAGTCGTTGAGAAACGTTGCCCCGTCGATTATCTCATTGATACCCCCTCAGGAAGAAAGATTTTGCATGTTAACATGCTCAAGCGATACCACCGACGTGTGAGTATCAACCATATAGTGGCAATTGACGAAGAGTCCCTAATGGAATCTGGCTACCACCTTGACCTTTGACTCTTTTTGCGTAATTCAAGTCGCCTGCGTCGAGCAAGAGACGGAATACCCGTTGAATGTCTTGCCCGACACTAATAATTCCCCGTCTGCGGAAATTAAGATATTTGAACAGCTATCCTCTCTTCAATAGAATCAATTACAAGCACTCCTGAGTCGCTTTGGTGACGTTATCACCAAGATCCCCCGTTGTGCCACCTATTTTGAGCACAATATTTAATTAACTACTCAGGAACCCATCCGTTTCATACCATACCCCCTGCCCATACACCTCAGGGAAGCATTTAATGACGAGCTAGATAAACTTTTAAGATTGCAGATCATTGAACCTTTGGAGTCGAGCTATTGTTCCCCAGTTGTCATGGTTAAGAAGCCCAATGGTTCTTACCGCCTGTGTATCGGTTTTAGTAAGCTAAATTCGGTTACGTTATTCGATGCAGAACCAATCTCCAACATAGACCAAAACCTCCACCATTTTGGGTATGCCAAATTCATATCCGAGTTAGACTTCTGCAAGGCCTGTTATCAGATTGCCCTGAGGAAGTAAGTGAAGAAATTTACTGCTTTTCCCACTGATAAGGGACTGATGCAGTTCCTTTGGTTCCCCTTTGGTATGGTAATAGCGTGCAAAAACTATAATCGGATAATGAGGATCCTAGAATGCCTACCCAACGTCACCTACATATTTTGATAATGTCTATGTGGCCACCCAAGATTGGGATCAGCACTTTTCCACCCTCCAGGCCGTTATCTATAGACTCCAGAAAGACAATTTTACAATTGGCCCCATCAAGTGCCACTTCACTTTTGGCACTATTGATTACCTCAGTTTAGATATCTGAAATCGCCGGTTAGCTCCCCAGCAAGAGAAGATCATGGTGATTGTGGATATGACCCTGGTCACTAAAAAAAAGCAGCTGCGATCGTGCATGGGCTTTGCGTCGTTCTATCGTCTCTTTATATCAAACTTTGCGTCTATATCTGCTCCCCTGTACGAGCTATTAAAGAAGAAGTCCCCTGAACGCCTCGATTGGACGCCGATGTCGACACACAGCTTTAACCAACGAAAAGGAAAGCTGGCATCAGCTCCTATCGTCGGTCTCCCTAACCCGGACAAACCCGGCATTCGCACCGACGACAGTGATGATGGGATAGGATGTTTCTTTCTCCCCCGTCGCTTTTGCGAGCCAAAAATTACTCGCACATGAAATAAATTAGGCGGTGATTGAGAGAGAGTCTCTCGCTATAGTTTGGGAAATGCAAAAATTTAAAATGTATTTAGTAGGGAAGGAATTCCTAGCAGAAACAGATCATAAATACCTATCCTACTTGCGTAATGGCAAAAATAATAACGGTCTTTTAATGAGATGGAGTTTGTTCCTCCAGGAATTTCAATTCTACATTTTGTATATAAAAGTTACTGATAACTGCATAGCCAATACTTTAAGTAGAACCCCGTCGGACCCTTTTCTAAACTAATTCTGAGCCATTCCTTTTTTTTATTAATTTTTGTTCGTAAAGTAAATTTGTATATTTAACAATAAAATACGGGAACGCGTTCTTAACTTTGTATAACCTTAGGATGATATTACCCTTGAGCAAGTGAACCCTATTTAACGTATCTTTTGGCAACCGTGCTGTAGTATTATATAATCTGTATATATTTAAGGCACAAAAGAGAGAAAAACAACAAAATCCATTAGTTTTACTATTTTGTAGGTTTGTTACTTTTGAAAAATTGTTCCAAGTATCCTTAACCTTAACCGCTATTATCAACTGAAAATAAGGTACAATCTCTTATTAATTATTTTTTGATGTCACTTCCTCCCCTGAAGTTCCATCTGCGGATGGAGTAGTGTCAGAGAGAGAGAGAGAGAGATAAAGACGCCCGCGGTCACCGCTTTCAAGGAGAGGAAGAAGGAGAGAGAGGAAGAGAGAGAGAGAGAGAGAGAGAGAAAGAGAGAGAGAGAGAGAGAAGAAACACATGAGCGACCCTTTTTAATCCAGGCTAACGAAGGCGCAAAATCGCGAAGGCTGATGGGCTGAATGCCCGACTTCGCGGAAGCCTGAGATGTATTTAAGAGAACGAAAGGTCCCGCCGGGAATAACCGGCAATGGCATGAATCGGGCAAAGTCCACCTCGCCGGGCGAAGCGTCTGTCAACTAGAACCCTTCCTCTTCAGGCGCGGGGAAAAGCCATTCCGTCTCACCCCTTTAAAACGGCTGACGCCAGACTTGGATACCAGTAACCGTTTGTGTTCATGAGTATCCGTGAGTATCTGCCATCTTTCCGTTCTCGTTAGTTTCGCGCGAACCCTTGCAGAACCCGTCAAGCCCCGTGTATTCTCTTAGAAGTCGCAAGAGTCAACCCTATACTCGTTGGTACCCGTTACCCGCACGCGACAATCCTGGTTCTTTCTCCGAAGAACTAAACCGTCTCCTTGAGAAGAACGGGACAAATAAAAAGGTTTGGTTCCCCGAAAACCCGCTCTCGGCAGAATTACTAAACATTCAGTTTATCGACGTGTCTCAGGAGGAACAACAACATCGAAAGTCGAAAAATAACAGAGCCCAGCGGAAGACCCTAAAAAGATAAACCAAGAAGAAACTAAGAAAGGAACGAAGAAGAAAAGGAAAAAAGAAAAAAGAAGCAGGAGAAAACAATGAGCAAGTAACCACAAATCAAGAGGAAAAAGAGGAAACCAACTACATCGAGGTCCTCATCACCGACAATAAAGAGGTACTCGAAAGAGAGTACTTCTTCGACAATAAGGACATGGACCTCAAGGTACTTGCTTTGCCCCTGTGCCCGCCCCCAAATGATGACCCAGAACTACTCCTGAGTCGTACAAGTAGACGTATGAGGGACCCTTTTCACCCGAGGAAGTGTTAGCGCTGCTTTTAAAAGGTACGATGTACATACCAGAATCATGTGTACACACAGTGAACATGTCTACCTACAAAAGTATAAAAAGTGGTCAGAAGACATCCAAAATAAAGTATTAAAGCGTAAAAGGGATAAAAATCGATATGAAGTTAGGTGATTAAAAATTAATCATCAATGTGCGTATAACAAATAACCAAAATTTAATGTGAAATATTTAACCACTAGAGAATATAAGAAACGTAATTTAAAATAAATATATAGAATGTTTTATAAAACCCAATTGTATGTTAGCAATTTTTGAAATACTATGTGATTCAAATTGATAATGATAGCTGGACTAACTCGCATAAAAAGGTTATAGCAACAGAACAAGAATTCAATGTTTTAAATTACAAATAACCGTTAAAAGAATTACAATTGTATAATCAAGGAACAACGATGTATCATTAATATTTTTTCAAATAATTGTATGTAAATATAGCCCTTAAAAGATTTTTTTTCTAACCCTTTATGAGTAAAAATGTAAGCATAATATTAGATTGTACAATGTTAACTAATTGAATTCCACGTCTCCGGGAACCTTTATCTTCCTACTTGTACTAATCACTTTCTATTTTCCCCAATATTCTCTATTTTATTTTGCATGTATGTAGCATCTCTAATGTAATTCATCTCTTAATAAACCGTTGAAGTTTACCGTTTTCCTTATTGACTGCTCAGACACCATTGAAGAAACAACGCCAATTCAGAGGAAAGTTGCCACTCGATAAAAAAGGTAGGAAAAGGGTGAGCGAATTAAAAAACATGGTCTTTTTTACTTCAAAAACGGTGAATTAAAAAGAGAATAATACATTTAAAGCTGTGATGTGCGACACATCAACATTTTGGTTATTATTCGACTCCTCGGAACTCTTGGACAAACTTGGAGCACCACCAATCCTGTGGTTTTAGCACCACAGGATTATTTTGTTATTATTTATATTCATATTCAAAAGACTACTGTAATCATAAAAAATAATAATATCCTAGATCGTATCTAAATTTATTGTTGCTTCCTACAGTTTGCAAAATGCTGATTTAACATTTACACTAATTTGATATATTGGCCATCTAGTGACTTAACACCTCGCCAAGATCCCTTCCCTGATTGGTTCACGATTATTAATCTTTTCCTTCAATGTTTTATAGTAAACATTTACGAGGGGTGGTCAATAAGTTTTGAAATTAGGATATAAGGAAACGAGATATGAGGAAAAGTGTTTTATTATTTTTCAATATAACTACCTTCGACTTCAATGCACTTGCGCCACTTATCCCTGAGGCTTCGAATTCCCGACAACCAGAAATCTCCCGACGGCTATTCAATCCACTCCTGGACGGCAAGCTGGACATGTTCATCGTTCCCAAACCGGCGTCCACGCAGTGCAGCCTTGAGCTTCCGGAATAAAAAGTAGTCGCTAGGGGCCAGATCTGGACTGTAGGGGTGATGGTTGAGCTCCTCGACTCCGCACTCGCGCAGGGCAGCTTGTGCAACTCTGGCTTGTGGACTTTGACGACGTTAAATTCGATCATGGGGCGTGAGGTTTCTAGGGACCCAACGAGCCCCTATGCATATTTATTGGAAACATTATAATGATGCCTTGCACAAGAAATAGAGACGCGATATTTATTTATTCTAAAAATTAGTATTATATCTTAATTTTAAAATGTTACCCTTCAAAAGGTGGAGAAGTAGTGGATGGTGAGTTTACAAAAACACAACAAAAGTTATCATTTATTCAGTCGAAATAGAAAATAGAAAATATTCGTTCTAAGACATTAACGATTTTTTTCATTTTTAAAGATATATACGTGTTTAATTCTTAAAATGATGTTCACCGATGATGTTTCACCCTCCAAAACTTAATAATAACGTAGTTATTTATTTTGCGCCCCCCCCCCCAAATATTATTTTGGCAAATTTGAAGAGTTCGGGACCATCTGCCGTATTTCGTCAACTCTTGGCCTACTTTGGGCCTGAACAGTTAGCATGCTACGTTATATAAGCAGACGACCCGTGCATGCGTCTACTGAGTGATTAGGTAATAACATTCTTCGTTAGATTTCGGACAGTACGCGTATGGCTGTGTCTTCAGTTGATATGTTAGAATTGCGTACGGCAGTTGTTGTAAGTCACCTTTCTTTATAATACGTGAAGTCTTTGAGTACAATATGACTGCATTTATCGCTTTGATTGTTCTCTTGCATACTCATATATCGGTATGGTCAACTTTTGAAATTTGGACTGGATTTCCTTCGAATGAGGTTCATTGGATACCGCTTTGTTGCGCGTGACCGGATATTTCTCCAGCAGTGATACGTTTCTGGCTATTTTCTTCTTGCCTGGCCTTGTAAAGGGGCTAGTTGAGGGAAAGGAAGAAGGACTCCTCTGCGCTGCCTAAAGATAAAGTGGACTTTTGTTCATTGGGCAATTTCCACCTTCTTTACATACCACTCTTCATTATTTTCATTACGGATTCCTATAACTACATACACACCCAGTTACGCTCACTTACAGACTAGGGTCTCCACCCAGATTCCGTCCCAAATTACGCCCTTGGGTGCAATGACGGAGAGATGAAGGAGACGCGGCGTATTGCCCTGAGGACCTTGCCAGGCTGGCAAAAACCGGAAAGGGGCAAGGTGTTTGAGAGACTTTACGGCGAGCTCAATATTGACCTCGTACGACAAATTGATTTGCCAAACGGCTGCGCGGCCATCTTTGCGAGGGAGGTGGGCATCGAAGCCCTCTACTCCCCACGAGCCTCAGACACACTTCGAAAAATTGATCTCTTACCTCAGACAACGCCATTAAATACGCACACATAGAACTGTGATCTGCCCAAGCCTCGACCCTTGGGTTGGAGGCCACTAGATTGACCAAATCTCTGACGAGATTCTTCGGAATCATAAGTGAGCAAAAGTAGCCGAAATAATCAAATTCAAAGACTACATCCACGTTTTCAAAGTTGTCTTTACCGAAACGACAATGGCGATTAAGGCAAAAGAAAACGGTCTTCTCCTCTTTAACGTCCGCATCTGCTCCGAGCAGATTGAGCGTAAGAAGTTACTTGAACTGAAAATGTGCTTCAATTGCTACAGGGACAACGACCACACCACCGATACTTGTCACAACTCTACACTCACAGCTTGCTCTGTGTTTTGCGGCCAAGACCATTCCTGGAGCGAATGTAAAAGTTCGTTCTCGAAATGCCTCTATTGTGATGGTCTACATAGAACCATGGCAATGAGATGTCCAATAAAGAAGAATCAAATACAAAAAAACAAAGGACCAGGGCAGAAAAGAGGAGAAAAAGAAGGCTAACGCCACCTACACGAAGGTTAGCAAGGCAACGGTCGCAGAGAGTAGTGTTGCCACTGCACCTACGTACCTCAAAATCGAAAACGAAAAGTTGACCAAAATAATGTGTTGCATATATTATGCACACATTGCTAAGTTGACCAAGCCTGGCACCTTTGTGAAGGACCTGAACACCATGTTCGTGAATAACGGCATAGAAAAAATGTGGTTACCGAAAAGCCCTCCGTAAAACGAGGTAGTTCGACTGAATCTCCAACCGCAAACCGACAAGAGAAGCCAAAAAACTCTGGAGACTAGTAATGCCCTTTCACGGGATCCTCGAGTGCAAGCTATGACTGCCCAGCAGAAGGCACAAACGAACTCACAGACACGCTCAACTACTCCAACAGAAGTACGAGTCGAGCGGGAGGAAGCCGGAGCTGTGAGGCCTAGAAAGGGGGAGCATTCACACTGCCTCCAAAAGGCCTCCCAGGTGAATGTACTATTCGAGGATGTTAAACCTCAGAGTATATGCTGCCGAAGAGAGCCAGTTTCCTGTCGACGCAGGCCCAGAAGATATTGTCGATGGCCTTAGGGCCGGACGCAGAGTTCTGTAAGAAGATATCCGGCAAGGAAAAGACTCTTCCGTCCTCCCCACAAGAAACAAAAGTCGACCGAGAATAGAACACTCCTCGCCATAACATCGACGCTACATTGTGAGCGTAGTATCAAATGCTAGCCAAAAATTTGAAGGAGACCTCACCCGAACGGTAACATCAACCCTAACATATAACACTCTTACCGATTATGACAACCCAATTTAAGACAGCCTTTTAGCGAAATTTGACCTACCGTAGTAACGTGTTTTACTAGTTACTACAAATGCTTGAATACCAACCAATTTCGCCCCCTAAAACAACACAACACGAGATTAACATTACCTGAGCTACTTTTTGACTAGGCATCTATTCATCGCTGCTCTCACGTACTATTTTTACTATACTGTCTACTTTTGCTAGAGATACCATTCTACCAGGAAACAAAACAAAATAAAAAACTTCAAACTTATTCTAAACTTACTTTTACTACCTTTTTTCAAAACCCTTTCACCACTATACTTCCCAACTTGTTATGTCTAATCTCCAATGAGCACGATATTCAGTCCTTAGAAATATATACGGCTCACAGTTTAATCCCGCTAGTTATTAAATGCCCTACGTGCTGCAGGAATTTCAAATTTAGGCAAGATCAAAATTTCTTTTACTGTAATAGAATTGCAGAGGATTCGAAAGACCGTAAAAATACATGCAAATTTTTGGTTGGCGTGTTTAAGGGCACATAGCTTTCTAATGGCCGCATTATGTTTATTAAATGTTTCTCTCCTCAAACCTTTGTTTTAGCGAGAAGCTGATGAAAATATCGAACTTAATAGCGAAACGTTGGTTAACTGGAAAAGTTACTGTTCTGACGTTTGTGAACATTGGGTAGGCCATCAAAATATTTCGCCCGTTAGTCCCTGGACTATTGTTGAGATTGACGAATCTAAATTTGGATGATCGAAATATAATAGAGGACGTATGATTGGATGGCAGTGGGTATTCGGTGCTTTTGAACGTGGGAATACAAGAATTGTGTTAGCACCTGTTAATTTTACGCGATAGTGAAACTTTACTTTCTTCTAGACAAATGAATATAGATTTTTTCCAAATTTCTGTCTGATTTTATTGTGATAAGGTTAGGTTAGGGTTAGAGTTAGGTTAGGTTTGGTCTGGTTCTGATTCTAGATCTTTTAAATGAATTTTTTTTTTTCTTATGCAGTTTTATGCATATGTTTTAGATTTGTAACTCGTTTTTGCAGGAAATACATACTTGTCCTATTATGGACCTTTATTCGATTATGGGAAAAGTTTGCATTACTGGGGAAAGGGAGTGTCAGATCTAAAAGGTACACATACAACTGCATAAGAAAAACATTTTCAAATACGTTAGAAGAGAGGTCGTAAAACGAATATCACATAATTCGAACATTTCTTCTACTAAGTCTCCTTATGTTACAATTAAAAGTGGACGACAAAATATTACAGTTTTACTAACCTTTCAAACCTTAGAGCGTTTGTTACGTTTCCATATTATTCTTTAATCTTTCTATATAACGCACAGACTCACTATTTGGGGGAAAACATGATTGTTGAAATTTTCATCCCGATTTATTTGAGCAATCAGAAAGGAAAGAAAATGTATAAAACTTAAAGTCTGGAAATAATTGAAAACTATTTTTTTAATATTTTAAGAAATTTGGGTTTTAGAACGATTGAAGTGATGATCTCTAATTTCCAGTGATTCGCACTACGTAGATTTCTTTTTTCTAAATTTTCATTACCAGAACAAATCAAATCTAAACCGTATCGCACTTCGGCTCATAATCTTATTGAAGGAGAAAGTAGCATTTATAAAACCTGCGAAACGTTTTCTTTCGCTGTTTGTGAAATATTTATCAAAATTTAGGTTTTAAAATTTAGGTTGAAAGTTCTTAAAAAACTTTGAAATTTTATGTATGGAAATACTATCGTCATTTTCCGGTGGTTTATAGACAGCAACGTGATTAAGTTTGATGCTATTTCATTAGGTATAAGATGTGCTCCTATAGCACTATTTTATATACTTCATTATCACATATAGTTCGTTTAGTAAATATAATTATTGTCATATTATTTCTCACAATGTTAACTTAATTACTTACTTTATATCCGATAATTTATTCTCTCTGATAAAGTCTCTTAGATCTTTCTCTCCAAATTCCAGTGACAGAAATTTTATCGAACTTTTAAATTTCAATACATGTATCTTACTTCTCAAATAGGAATGGCTAATGGCATCTATTGTCATCTTTTGTTCAAATGACAAGAACATGTGAATCAAGAAGCTACCTTGAATATAAACAAATTTTTTGATCTTCATAGAATTTACAGGAGATGTAAGGTTTCTGATGATGATTTCGTTAAAGAACCTGGTATTCGAATATTATTATTGGTACATACATACTCTATTTTAAATCTCTCTAAATTGTAAGATAATTTTTTTTTATTAAATTCTCTCATAATAATATAAAATAAAAATGCTTTATCTCAATTATGTAAATGAATAAACGAAAATATTATATTAGTTAAAGTTGTTTCGGCCAAGTCAACGCGAAGCAGAAGAGCCATCCACGCATCGTTGTTATGCACTATTTTCCTTTGCCTAAATCTAAAATTATTGAATAGTTTCATGATTTTTCCCCTCATGTGTATCTAGATATATTAATTCTGAAGGTCTGTACTCGGGAAAAGAATTTCTTTTTTGCGTAATATTAAACAATTGTTTCTACCCGAGGTAAAGCTTCGCGTAAGCAATTGGCTACGAAGGCAGCGCGCAAATCCGCCCCTGTCACCGGAGGCGTGAAGAAATCTCACAGGTATCGTCCTGGAACCGTTGCCCTTCGGGAAATCTGTCGGTACCAGAAAAGTACGGAACTATTGATTCGCAAGTTGCCTTTCCAGCGCTTTGGTTCGCGAAATTGCCTAAGATTTTAACTGATCTTCGTTTTCAATCTTCCGCCGTAATGGCTCAAAACATCCCCCTTTTTTATCTCATTATTCATTGTGGCATTCGACTGCGGTGTAATCCTATTCATAACTCAGAATTTGAGCAGTTTTGTTAAAACGAGCAAAGTTGAAGCATAGCGTAATTTAAGGAAGTACGCTGTAAGGCACCGAATTCCCTCTTTGAACGGAGAGGGGGGAGAGAGATCGTTGAACTCCCAACCCTTAATTCACAAAACCTCACACCCCTATGTTAACCATTGGTGAAAACCTGAGTTACCCACGAAATAAACCGCAAGTACACTTCCTAACCCGCCCCTCTGTCCCGGTAGTTTAATTGAAGGTATTTTTTATTAAAGAAGAAACTACATGAGTAAGCAAAAATCTTCTTCTTATTATATATTACCGGGGAGCGGGTACCTCTCTTTAAATTCGTTTCCCCTTTTCCTGGCGTAATCTTTCATGCCACAACGTGCGGGAGATTTCCTTAAAAGTAAAATTGGAAAGCGCGCAGGGGGGAGGGGTTGATTTACCATATAGGAACCTCTACAAACAACCCTAATTCCATTCAAATCAAGACACCCCATTTTTATCTTATTATTCAAGCTGACATCCGAGCGTGGTATTCCCGGGCTTTTACAATAATAATAACTCGAATTTGAGCAGCTATTATTAAAAAAAAACAGTAATGCGACAACAGCTACCCGATGTTCCTCCTCCATTTTCTACTTAGATGCCCCGCCCACGCCTTGCTTTAGGTTCGGTCAACGGTTTATTAACTATAGGGGAATGATCCCACAGTCCTTACATTTATGACCAGGCTTATGTGCTTGAATTGGTTTAGAACATATGGAATCTTAATGTTACATTCCTCTACGTTTTGGGTTTTTGTTTTGTTTTTTTAAGAGGTGGGTGGACCTAGAGAGGTCCTTTTAAATCAGCGCGTGGGGAAGGGGGGCTTTTTATTAATAATAACAACAACAACAACAACGACAACAATTGAGAATTTGAGCAGTTATAAAAATAAGGAAAGTTGAAGCTAAGACACCGAAGCCCCTTCTTAAACCCATAGGGTGGAAAAGAAGTCAGGATGTAGTAAACTGATCTGTGAGCTCCCCCTAACCAACAGAACCACATCAAACCACATGTATTAATCTCCGGGGTCAACCTGGGTTACCAATGAAATCAGGCGCGGCTACTCCCCCCTACACCACTCCCACAATACCTAGTTTAACTGAATATAGTGTATAATAAGGGAAAAATCGTGTGTATTCCGGGGGGTATCTTTGAATTCATTTTCCACGCGGGTCACTATACACCCCACTAGATAGCTTAGCAATAGATCAACATTCGGTGTAATCTTCAATTGAAAGTGAGATTCAAAGCACTTTTGGCCAACTGGGGTTCAGGATATTATAATCCAGAAACTGCTAACCTAACACAAATTTGACCTTTTTCTTTAAAGTGTTAATCTCATCTAATGAGTTTATTGCTGTATGGCAGCAAGAATTAAGCGTTCGTTTTAGGCTTGTTCTTTTTTCTTTCTTCGGTATGATCTGGTTGTGTTATATCCCTGCTATTTAAATTATGCCTTTTCCTTGCATGTGCTAATCCAAACAGCGACCTATTTATACAAATATGGCAAAATTATGAAAAATTACATACGGGACTTTTATATATTATTATTTCCATGTCTGAGTTTTATTTTCAGCACCACTTCTATTAACTATTTGTCCAACCTGACATGATCACCTCTAAAACATTCGAGTTATAAATGTGTGGTTCCAAAAGGAGCCTAGATTGAGCCTAGATTTTTTATTTCTTCTCAGTTTTCTTGGACAGAAGTATGGCTTCAATATTAGGTAAGACTCCGCCTTGCGCGCTTGTAACTCGAGAAAAAAGCTTGTTGAACTCTTCATCGTTGCGGACAGCCAGTTGAAGATGCCTAGGGATGATTCTGGTTTTATTCTAGTCGCACACAGCATTTCCTGCCAGTTCGAAAACTTCAGCAGCTAAATACTCCATAACAGCGACCAAGTCGACCGGAGCTCCGGCACCAACGCGCTCGGTATAGTTGCCCTTTTTTAATAATCTATGAATTCGGCCGACGCGAAATTAAAATTCCGCGCGACTGGAGCGAGTCCTAGACTTCTCCTTAACTTTCCCTCCTTTGCCAAAACCAGACATAATAAATGTTCACTATGAAAAGGTAAAGTAAAATATACTAAAAAAATGGTGTACTCATTAGTGGAAGATATGGATAGTAGTATAAGATAGTTGTTTAAAGTTGGGAGGGCTTTGCCCCGGTTCAGACGGCATCGCAAGCATTTACTTATTTATGTTTTTTGATTATTGCTTTTTGTTGTTTGTATTTAGTGTTTTTTGTCAACTTGTTTTTGTATGTTGATTGTATTAGTGTGTTCTTCATAATTGTGTTTATCTTTCTGATTTGTTTAATAATTCTGTGTGGACTTCTGAGCTTTCAAATTTAGCAGTCACCTCGTGTTCGTGTTGCTTCTATTTCTTACGTTAATGTATATCAGAAATGTCTCACTGTATTGTATTATTATTGTATCGTGTGTATGAGTGCCTTATTTAAATAATGGTACTGTGTTCTCCTCAGTGCAGAGTTTTGTGCTTGGGAAATATCGATTTCGGCCGACTTTCTTGCAGGGATAATGATATTTCCCCCTGCTGCTCTTAGTTCCGTGATGATATCGTTTGTCAGTGATGATTAGACCTTTTTACCCATTTTCTGAGTTACTATATTCATGGGCTCAAGACATTGCTTGCGGTGCAGGTCCCTTTGTCTAAGATATTCATTCCTTATGCATATGTTAATGCATAGGGATGCAGAGTTCTGCACTCGCTGGAGCCTCCTCATACACGCCCTGCTGGCCGCTTGACTCACTACTGTAGGGTAGAAGAGCTTAGCCCGGATGAACCTCAGGTATATTTTCCTGATGTTGGCCGAGCTAAGGTTTCTAAATCTGTAGAGCTTGGAGATTATCCATGGTCGGAGATTTTAAGGCCTATAACTGTGCCTTCGGCAGAGTCATCATATCTCCTCCCATCTATCAAGTTATGCCACGTCAACCTGCGGTTCAGCGGGGGTGATCCTGAACTTGTTCTGTTTGTTCGGATCTTCTATCGTCTCTCTTACTGGTTTATATTAGAGATATCTGCCTTAGTATGAGTTACTTGTGCCCTCACTTTCTTCTCCACACTAGGGACGATTTGCGTCATGTCATCTGCGAATTGCAGATACATCGTGTCCCTGTGGACCGGAGTCGGGAGGGCGATGGTAAAGACCAGGTAGAGCAGAGGGCTCAGACAGCTCCCCTGGGGAACGCCCGCTGTGAGTTCGAACTCTGGCCATCTGAACTTTTTGATCATGAGACGCCCCATTCTGTCCATCACAAAGTAACAGAAGACTCTTTCCAGGACCAGGTTAGCTGGAGGCCTAAGATCTTGTATTAGAGTCCTTCCAGCCAAACTTGGTCGAAGGCCTTCTGCACGTCCCTCAGCACGATGTCTACATAGTAATCTTTCGCTCGGCAATACGCGATCTTTTCTGGTAGTAGTGCCAGGGCCGTCTATGTGCCCCCTTTTGGATGAAACCCATGCTGTCACGGGTTGTGCGTTCCTAACTTGCTCAGTTGAGCTTGTAGCCTATCGGCAATTATCTTCTCACCAGGCCCTGAATAATTTGTCGTAATGCATCCACGAGGTTGTTCTTCGTGAATCAAGAACAGCCGGGCGCCCTTTTTTTAAAGGACCTTAAGGTGTCCATGGTCTCTTCAAAGGTTATAGGGCGCCCATGGTTAACCATCTCTCTCAATACTTGCAGGTGAGGGTGGGTCCCATATATCATCGTCCCAAGGTCCTCAAGCAGCTGTTGTTCGAAGACCTGCTCGAATTCTTCGTTCTCCTCAGGTGATATTGCAAATATCTCTTCAAGAGATTCCGGATCATCTATGTAATTATCACCTTCTTTGATTAGTGTTCCGGGCTTAGGAGGGAATCCCCTAAGTTTTCAGATGTTATTCCAAAAAACTACGATATCGTCCCAAATTTCTCTTTGCTTTACAATGATGATATTTTAAAGCTCCTCACTTACCTGCTTCATTCTAGCTGTACTTTCCCTGTTTAGGCCTGTTCTGCCGATTTGTTCATAGATTTCTCTGTGTTCCTTTGCGATATCTCTCATATCATCCGTCCACCTAGGTTATGGAAGCAATTTGTAAGAGATTCTGGGGACGCATCTCTCGTTTGCTCTCGTGAGAACATTAGTGATCTTATCTATCTCCTCATCGATTTCTGCCAGATATGTTTTGCTCAGATCAGCTGGCTGGTAGTCACTAAGCATCTTTCTATATTGCTCCTAGTTAGCTTTCGCATAAATTTTCCTACGTCGAACGGGCTTGAGCATTGGCGCAGGCGATATGTTGCTGATGATGGGGATGTGATCGCTTTGAACCACGGGCCCTGGTTTGTTGCTGATATTGAAGAGGAATTCCGAACTTGCTAACACAGCTTCCGGTTTTGTCGCCAAACGTTTGGTTATGTAGGTCGAGAAATCTGACCCGACCCTCTGGAGCCTAATTCTTTCGGAAAATATCTCCAGGTTACTTCCCCTTGCGTCGGTGCCCCTGTAGCCATAAGCTCTGCATCTGGCGTTTATGTCACCTCCTAGCAACGCCAGTCTCCTATACCAGAAGAGGATGGAATTGTTGATCGGGAGGTATTAGTGTCTAGGCAGTTGATAGGCCCCCGCCACTGTTAGTCCTCTAACTAAGGTTGGGAGTTCGACAGCCACTAATGATTCGTCTAAGTCCGGTATCATTTTGAATTTAATGTTTTTCGTATTGCAATGGCAGCGCCATATAATCGTTCCTGTGAGTGATTTTTCTGTATTACTGTGTAGTTGTGTATTTTTATCGTGTCTGTGTTCGTGTTAATACCATGTTCTGAAATGAGGATGATCTTTGGCTCCACTGTACAGAAGATATTTCCATAAGCAATGGATTTTCCTTTCCATCCGCCCACATTCAGTGTGAGTATTTTTAGTGCATTGTTTTTGCTCTCCATTTTATCTGTTCTGCTTGAGTGTGTTTCTTTGCTTGGGTTGTTTTATTAACTGTGGCGTATTTTTTGTTCCGGATATTTTTGTATTCTGCTTCATTGAGTGTAACGCAGGAGTCCTTGAACAGTTTAATTTTGTTTTTGTGGAGGGTTTGTTCAACTACTGATTTTTGTACTGATGCTAAGTAGGTCCATTTATACATGTTTTCTCGGATACCACCGTAGATCTCCGTGGTGGAGGATGTTTCTTGGAATGGTTTCCCGAGTAGAGCTTGAGGTCGATCGCCTCTCCATCATACTCATAAGTGTCTACCGCATTCATTGCCCTATTCTTGATCTTGCTGAGCTTTCAGCCTTAGATTTGCCTTCCTCAGCATCAGATTCTGAGGATGATGAGCACATGAGATTTCCTTCTGCTTGTCTAATTTTATTTGCCCCTTTTTTCTCTTGCTGTTCGCGGTGCTTTCGTTACTCCACCCTCGAATCCTTCCTGACGGACTTCTTTCATCGTGGCGTGGCCTCCGGTAATGTCACAGCGTTTGATGTTTTCTCATCCGTTGAAAATGGGGTAGCCGGTGCCTCTGATGCGTCTTTAGGCAGGAGTTGTAGTTTCAGGACGTCTCCCAAAGGGGGCTTGTCCGGGAACCACATCTCCGACATTCCGTTTTTCTTTAGCAGAAGACTCAGTCTTTAATAATGTGCCCAGTTGTGTAAGCTTCCTCACGTGTGCAAAATGTATGCACGTCAGAATCTTTGTGGAGTTTTCATTCTCGAACTTGACAAAAGTTTTCTGCTGTAGCTCTTGGCTTTTGGATGGGGCAGCTTTTGTTTCCTGGGCGTAGGAGGTGTTTGCCCTTTTCCTCTCTATCGTTTTCTTCCCACAAGTGGGGGATTTCTCGGTCTGTGCAGTATACTCTTTCCACTCATGTCCTTTACCGCTGCACTTAGAACAGGTCATTTCTCGTTCTTTACATTCCTTAGTCGCGTGGTGGTCAATTTTGAAGCAGTGGAAACATACTTGCATGGGGGTAAATTCCTCCCTCTCAATCTGCTCTCCGTTGACTTTCGCATTGAAAAATAGCAGCGACTTTTCTCTGGACTTTTGAGACATTTGTGTCTCGCTGAAAATGACCTATAGTACGTGTTGTTATTCGGTGTTG
Source organism: Ceratothoa steindachneri (assembly GCA_963969495.1). Classification (NCBI taxonomy): domain Eukaryota; kingdom Metazoa; phylum Arthropoda; class Malacostraca; order Isopoda; family Cymothoidae; genus Ceratothoa; species Ceratothoa steindachneri. The sequence goes on from OZ018320.1 coordinate 183,918,532, forward strand.
TCCCATTTGTTACGGAACTTCACCACCTCTACGACTTTGGCCCATTGCTGTTTTTGGCTTATTTTTTAAGCTATTTTTTCCCTCGTGTCCTGCCCTATCCAGGAATTTAGCTGTCTACAGATCACGATACGATGTGCTTGGATCTGAGGTGGTGTGCTTGGCTGGAGAGTTATCTCCCTTAGCATACTTTGCCCCGTTTCCTTTCTAAGGGTTTGCACGTCTTATTCCTTCTCGCAGATGGCGACGTAACCGGCTGGGGTCTAAATTAGCCTGAGGATAGCCGGATTTTGCTTCCTACCTATCGTCCTCAGAGGGACTTGTGTGGCGGGATGGGACGCCCTTTTTTTCTGTTTGCAGCCCCACTGGCTGCAAATCGTGCTTTCGGCAAAAAACTTGGTTTTTGCCTTGAGATAATTACACGGACTCAATAGTTGGTGTGTAAGTATTAACTTAACTTTTCCTTTATGTTTTCTTTTATTATTTACCGTGGGTTGAAGGTACCCCCCTCGTTTATCTGCTGCCTAGATGGAAAAGTGAATTGCCTTTTGGATAAATGAGATGAATCCGGAAGGATTCATCAGCTGCCCCGAGGATGTTTTAATCGCGACCGCATCCCAACATACCATAGAGACGCTTGTATGTTCCTCTATGATCCTGGGAGAGGCCCCTGCTGTGATAAGCAGTAGAGGTAGCAGTCCGTCCCTTGTCCGGAATAGATTCTGACATTGTTATCGGCTGTGGGCTATTCCTCAAACCAGCTTCCTTTAATGCCCCTAATCATGCCAGGTCAACTATCCAGCATAGTTGGGACGAAACATCACTGGCAATCCTCCTTTCCACCCGGCGGCAGTTCATTCGGGGGGGTAGACCGGGGACTTAAGCATTCATCTTCCTAGATAGGGCCGCTAGAATAGAAAAAATGAGGATTAGTGATGATGATGGTGATGATGAGTAAAACGATAGTATTTCTCTTTTTTAAAAGTGGTTTCTATAAATAGAAATCCAGATTTTGAAGGCGTCTGGAGTAAACTACCTCAACCGTTACCTCCTTTGATGAGTAACGTGAGATAAATCTGCCAGTGTTGTTTAACCAAGATTTCCGAGCTAGCTACTAAAAAATGATTATTATTTATTATAAGAACAGCATTTACAGAATTGAGTATTTTACATATAAGTAAAAAAATTACATATAAGCAAAACAATTTAGATTAATAGTGGTGAATATACACACAAAGAAGAAGAGTAGAGAAGGGAAAGTTTTCATCGAGAAGTAAGAAGAACGAAACTCCAGGGAGTCTGGAGGTCATCGATCCTTTTTATTTTATCTACATAGTTATTATATACGAGTATATTTCAGTTATAAAAAAATTATCATATCGAATTATTACATATTATTTACTTTGTTATTTCTTATTTATACATTTAAAATTATAATTTTTTAGTGATTTTATTATTATTACTTTATTTTACATTGCATAATCTCTTATTACTCATTTACTTTCGCTTTCGATTAATACCGTTATTTTATTCTCTTTGTTACATTTCTTTATCATTAAATTTATAATATTTATTGCTACTTTATATATTTTTGCTTATTCACTTCATTTTAATACCTATATTTCATACACTATTGCTTTTACATAATTTACGTTCATTTATTACTCTATTCATGTTTTCGATTATTTTATTTATTTCTACCTTTCCCAATATTTCCCAATTTCTATTTATATTATTTCACATTAGTACCGATATTTTATACACTTTATTATTTTTAAATACTTTACGTTCTTATTAATCTATTCATGTTTTTCGATTATTTTATTTATTTCTACCTTAATCTATATTTTCCAATTTTATCTTTTGCCTTATTCTATTTATATTTTTTCACATTGGTAATTAATTTTCACTTTAATTTATTCACTTATCATATTAGTGCTTTAATTTATCCCCATCGTTTGATTGATTTATCATATTTTTTCTTTTCGTTTATTATTCACTTTTATCGGTCATTTATTTGGCTATCTGAGAGGTCTTTTGTCCATTCTTAATTATCTCGAACACATTCAGGTTCACAGTATGGATGCACGAGTCCGCTGTGTAAAATGTGCCATCCTCCAGCAGTCCTGTTATTTCCTTCGGTGAGTAGGGTCCCTCGTGGGTCCATTTGGATATGCCCATTCTTATTCCATCCGTGAGTTGTTCGATGTTTTCTTTCGGCGGTCTGCTTACTGGTGATCCTAAGACCTCGAGGGACACTTCCTCTGCGTTAAAGAAGTATCCCATCTCCAGTAATTCCTTCTTTTCTGTGAGGGGAACTCATGGGTACTTTAGAATTTCTTCACCCTCGTCCTCTTCTTCTGTTATAGGGGTTTCTTTTTCTTCGTCTTCTTCGGTTTTCTTTTTCTTCTTTTACTCTGTTTTTTCTTCTTTGGGAATTCTTTGGGTTTTTATTTTTGCACTTTCTTCTTCTTCTGTCGTACGGTCGTTAGCAACCCGATAACACTTATTTATTATAACTTTTTTATACTTTTTATTATAAATTTATAAATTAGATTTCATCGTACATTTAAATCATGCAGAATATATAGGTTTTAAACCAAAATTAATCTCGCACCGCGGCCCCATATTTAGGCGGTGTTAAGCGATTTCGCTAAATTTTGAAAAACTTAATCGACAATAGCGGCTAAAATATTGGAAATTACAAATTATTTATGTGGATTCATTTTGTAGAACTAATGATTCAACATCTATTATTATAATTCATTCTATCTTAAATTGAATCACGACGGAACACTGCCGCAAAACTCCAGAAATCAGTCTCGTTTTTCGGCGCCATTTTCTGATCCGAACCTGACTGGACGTGTTTCTATAGGATATAGCTGATTTTTACATGGAATAAAATAGTAGCAAAGTCCTATCCACTCTAAGGATCCTGAGTTACTTTAGCGTATGTTTATAAATAGGGGACGTATAGGCGATTATTCGATGATGGGTGACACTATTCGGCGCGTGCGCGTCTTCTTGACTAATCGCGAGAAAACGGTGAAACCTATTCGAAACCAAGGACTATACTGACTTCTGGTGATATTCCAAATTTGGTTGAAATCGGTCGATTAATTAGAGGGTTATTATCCCCCTTTCTCCGATACCTTAAACCTAGATTCACGACACCTAAAAACAGCTAAACCTAAGTTTTCCAAACCTAAAACTGCTAAACCTAAGGTCCATAAACCTAAGTTTGCTAAACTTAAATTAGTTAAACCTTACCGCCTGCCCCTTCCCACATACCCCTCACACCCCTCACACCCCTACTGACATACCCCTCTTTTATCCTTAGCACCCTACACGCCTACCCCTTACTCCCCCTCTACCCCCTATCCCACGGTTAGGTTAATAATATCTCAGAATTTGAACAGTTATTATTAAAACAAGTAAAGTCCAAGCTTAGCGGTCTTTGGTTGAACACTGGGACAACCTAACTTGCCCACGAAATAAACCCACCCCCTTACCCCGTCGTTAACTGAATATATTTTTTATTAAAGACGAAACAACCTAGTGATTTAGCATTTCACAAAGTGTGGGAGATTTCCTTAAAAGTGGAATTGGAAAGCGCGGGGGGGATGGGATTTATCATATAGGAACCTCTACAAACAACCCTAATTCCATTCCATATCAAGACACCCCATTTTTATCTTATTATTCAAGCTGACACCCGAGCGTGGTATTCCTGGGCTTTTTCAATAATAATAACTCGAATTTGAGCAGTTATTATTAAAAATAAAAACACTAATGCGACCATCACCCTATGTTCCCCTTTCATTTTCTACGCCTTGCTTTAGGTTCGGTCAACGGTTTATTAACCACACAGCCCACTGAAAGTTGACTTTTTTTAAAGGGTCATAATCCTACGGTAATTACATTTATGACCAGGCTTATGTGCTTGAATTGGTTTAGAACATATGGAATCCAAATGTTACAATCCTCTACGTTTTTGTTTTTTTTAAGATGATGGTAGACCTAAAGTGCTCTTTTTAAATCAGCGTGTTCTTTTTATTAATAATAATAATAACAACGACAACAACTCAGAATTTGAGCAGTTATTATTTAAGAAAGGAAAATGGGTAGAAATGTGGTTAGGATGTAGTAAACTGATCGGTGAGCTTCCCCTAACCCATAAAACCGCATAAAACCTCTGGTGTCAAGTTCAAGTTCAAGTTCAAGCTAATCAGAGTGATAAAATTGTGGTAGGTTTCATAGGTGTGAAATTGTTAACTAGTTTGCCCTGGTCTACAAGGCATCATTAGCGTACTTTATTCTTATTGTTTGTTTAAAAAAAACTTTTTTTTCTCCGTCAATAATATTACTGACCGTTGATGACGGTGAGGTTCTTCCATTGTGGTAGAAATGTTGTTTATTCTTTTAGTGGGTTCCTCCGTCGTGGCTTTCAAGCCTTTTAAGTAGTTTTTGCTAATTATTCTTTTCTGGTTTCTTATGGGCATATTTGCCTCTTTTATTTGCACTTTATAATTTTGTTATTATTAATTTCTTATTTTCTTCTACTTAAATATTAGCTATGCTTGTTGTTATTGCAGTCATTTTATCTTACTCTTTATTTTCATTTACTTTGTTATTTAATTATTCATTTCTTAATTTTCATTCGAATCTTAGTTGGGCACCTCGCCTCTTTTTTTTTACATTTTATAATTGCTGTTAGACTATCTTCATTTTCTTATTATTATTATTTTCGTTACTTTTGTTGATTATTTTTTCTTCTTCTCTTCTTTTCATTCTAAGTTGATTTTAGCTTGGGCACTTTGCTTCTTTTTCTTTATAATATTTGTTGTTCTTTCTCTTATTTTTGTTTTGGTTAAATTTTAATTTGGGCACTTCCCCTCTTTTTATTAAAGTTTATTGCCTTTTTTTATTGTTTTACTCTGACTTGTTTTGATTTTTGTTTCATTGTTAGGTGTAGATGGATCTTATATTTTCTCTTGCACAGTTTCTTCTGCTGGGGGGAATACTGCCGTCCTTTCTACTGTGCGTTGTCTGAATTGCGGTATTTCTAGATTGTCGTTGATTATTGGGAGTATTTCTTGTTCTAGTTTGTCCCATGTCTTTATTCCTAGCCTCTGGATCTCCATATTGATTGGTTTAAGTCCGGTTCTTTCGTGTAAAACCGATTGTTGAATACGGTCAATCCTTTTGGTGCCAGTTATAAGCAGTGTGGCTTGATTCTGTACCCTCTGCATCGTCCTGTGAGAGGTACAGCTTATCATCTACGTGATCACAGCCGGATACACCAGGACAGAGCGTAACAAGGCCGTGTAGAGCTTTCACTTATTTGGCACGTTGAGGTTAGGAAACAGTACAGTTTCTTCAGCTCTCTTTTGGCTAAGGAGACTCTGTTGTTTACGTGGGCCTTGTATCCTGATTTGTAAAAACGTAAGCCCAGGACTTTTCCCTCGTTAGAGTACGGATAAATTTCATCATCAACGAGGACATCGTATAATTTTCGGCGATTCATCTAAATTATCAGGAACTTCTGGCGGTTAGTCTTTATTTTCCACCTTTTTTCGTAACGATTGATGTTATCAATCTCGGCAGCTGTCGCTCTTGCTTGAACTCCAGCGTTCCTGATTGGACTTGGAACGATTTGTGTGATGTCATGTGCGTATTTCAGATACATCGAATCGTATCTCACTGGAACAGGGAGGTCTATTGCGTATAGGAGGTACAGCAACGGGCTCAGACAGCTGCCTTGTTGAACTCCCGCTTTGAGTTCGAATTCGGGTCCTTTGTAGCCCTCGATCACGATTTGGGCTCTCCTTTCCATGACATAGTCACAAAGGATCTTTTCCAGGATTAGGTTTAGTGGAGGTTGAGGATCTTGAATTGTAGCCCTCTCAGCCAGACCTTATCAAAGGCCTTTTTACATCCCGCAGCACCAAGTCTACGTATTTTCGCTTAGCTTTGCTGCACACGAGTTTTTCCGTTAGGAGGGCGAGGGTGGTCTCCGTTCCTCGTCTCCTGCGGAACCCGTGTTGCTGAGGATTGTGAGCCCCTAACTCGGCTAATTGTTCTTGAAGCCTGTCAGCCAGGAGCTTCTCGTAGATATTAGAAACGAATTTTAGCAGGGCGATTGGCCTGTAATTGAACAGTTGATCAGGGAGTTTACCTCCCTTAGGTATGAAGATTATTTTCACAATCTTAAAACCATCAGGGAAGTAACCCGTGTTACTCGGCTAATTGTTCTTGGAGCCTGTCAGCCAGGAGCTTCTCGTAGATATTAGCAACGAATTCTAGCAGGGCGATTGGCCTGTAATTGAGCAGTTGATCAGGGAGTTTACCTCCCTTAGGTATGAAGATTATTTTCACAATCTTAAAACCATCAGGGAAGTAACCCGTGTTCAGCGAAACGTTGTAAACATTTGAGATTCCTTAAATGATCTGCTGTGGGCATTTACCAAGTTGTTTTTGGTGATGCCCGTCCATCCTGGTGCCCTCTGTTAAAGGTTCTCACAGTGACCATGGCCTCCTCTGGTGTATGGGACGGCCATGGCCCGCCATCTCCCTGCCTTCGTCTATTTGATTTTGTGGGTGCGTGTGGTGTATAATCTGATTCAGATCTTCAATCAGTTGGCCTTCGAATTCCTGGTCAAAGTCTTTATTGTCTTCTGGGGGTGATACTGAAGACGTTTTTCCAATAATTCCTAAATCTGTCTTCCTAAATCAATCGGCCCAATAACTTGGACCGATTTTGAATGTGAGTTAAGTTTAAGCGTCTAATGATTTCTTTCTTTTTCTTTCAGGTTTAACATCAGTCTTTGGCAATTTCAACCATGAAAAGATTAACAATCAAACAACATGTTGAAGTTATCGAAGCCTATTACGAAAATGGACGTTCAAACAGAAACGCATTTCGGGCACTTCGCGATTTTTTAGGGGGTAACATAATTAACCAACCGAGAGTGCAATTGGGAAAATTGTTCGTAAATTCAAACAAATGGGTTCGGTGGCAGATATGAAAACGCCATTGCGTGCTCGTTTACGCCGTTCAGCTGAAAGCATTGCTGCAGTGCGCGAGAATGTGACCGAAGATCCAGATACCTCTATTCGTCATCGCGCGCAGAAATTAAACCTTTCCACAACAACGTTACATCGAATTTTGACAAAAGATTTGTCTCTATACGCTTACGAAATTCAATTGACATATGAACTGAAGACTGCTGACCATTTGAAGCACTGTACATTTGTCAATTGGGTGCACGAACAAAGACAAGCCGATGATGATTTTTCGCACAAAATTATCTTTAGTGATGAAGCCCATTTTCATCTTGGTGGATTTGTTAATAAGCATAATTGTCGCATTTGGGCTGATGAAAATCCCAGGAAGATTGTTGAAAAGCCACTGCATCCACAAAAGGTCACTGTTTGGTGTGCATTTTTTGCTAGCGGAATTGTTGGACCGTATTTCTTCGAAAATGATGCCAGGAATTATGTTACGGTGACAGGCGGGCGATACTGTGCCATGCTAACCAACTTTTTATGACCTGAATTGAATTCTATGGATGTCGAAGTTTTGTAGTTTCAACAGGACGGCGCCACATGCCACACAGCTAATACAACAATGGCTTCATTGAATGAGAAATTCCCAGTTCGTATCATCTCTCGAAACAGCGAGGTCAATTGGCCACCACGATCGTGTGATTTGACGTCTTTAGATTTCTTCTTTTGGGGTCATCTCAAAAGTAAGGTCTATGCCAACAAGGCAACAACAATTCGAAAGCGGAAGGATGAGATAATAAGGCATATTGGTAAGATCGAAAAGCAACTATGCAGAGAAATCATAAAAGATTTTGACCATAGAGTGGAGGTGTGCTGCGGAAGCCTGGGCGCAAATTTAGGCGATATTATTTTTCACCCATAATTGCCATGACTTAAGTAACATGATCCAATAGTGAAATCAATAAATTTTCACAAAAAACACACTGTTTTATTTACTGCTAACTTCGATCCGTCTTAATGGAACACCCTTTAGAACCGCCGGGTCCTCTATATAATATCCGTTCTCTTTTATTCGAGCCTTAGTTCTTCCGGTTGGTCCTTCTAGATTCTTGACTTGACGCCAGAATTTAGCCAGGTTCAGTTCGCAATCGATTTTGGCTATTAGGCTGTTCCATATTTCCTTTTGTTCGAGGTTGATAGCCTCTTTTAGTTGGGTGCTTAGCCGCCGAAGAAGCAAGCTTCTTTCCCGGTTGGGACCTTCCCGTCTTATCTCTTCGTACACTTGTTTGTGATCACGAGCGATCTCCCTCATCTCCTTTGTCCATTTGGGCTGAGGAGGGGTTTTGTACCCAGTCTTGGGTATACACTCGTGGTCCGCTTCAACTATGGACGTAGTTATCCTCTCCAGTTCTTCGTCTATCTCCTCCAAAGACGCTTCGCTTAGGTCAGCTGGGGTGTATTGAGTGAGTCGTCTTTTGTTACGTTCCCAGTTGGCTAATGCATAGTTTTTGCTGAGAGAGACTGGAAGCTGGATCGGAGCGAAGATATTGTGGTGAAGATCGCTATGTGATCATTTGGGACTGTTGGAATCAGCTCACTATGGTAGTTGAAGGGGAAGCCTTTACTTGTCAAGACTATGTCAGGTTTGGTGGCGTCTGTAGAACTGATATAGCTTGGAAAATCTGGCCCTATACTTTGGATTTGTTTTCTTCCCATAATCAATTCCAAGTTTCGGCCTCTTTCGGTGGTTCTGCCATAGCCCGCTCACAGCATCTGGCATTGAGGTCGCATTTCTGCGGTGCTAAAACAGTGTGTAGAAGTTATTTATCGGGAGATAGGCTCGACGAGGGGGTTGATAAGCTGCCGCTATCACGAGGTTTCCTACCAATGTGTGGAATTTGATCTCCACAAAGGATTCGTCCAGTTCTGGTAGATGTTGGAACGAGATGTTCCCCTTGATAACTATTGCAGCACCATCTAACCTTTCCTGAGAATGATTCTTCATGAACACTCTGTAGCCCGGTATTTTAATTTGACCAGATGTAGTGTCAATGCCGTGCTCTATTATAAGAATGATGTCGTGGTCAAGCACCCGGAATATGTTTCAATATTGCATTACTTTCCAGTTTCATCTGTCTACGTTGAGTGTCAGGATCATCATCCTGTAGCTTACTCTTTTCATGTTGCCTGGTTAGTGTTTCTGGGTTATGTTCTTCTTCTTCCCGGTTCTCTTCTTCCTGAACTCGGCGTTAGAAATTTGCTCGCAAGTGTTGTGATGTCGGACTAGATTTTGGCGGAGCAAAGCTTGTTCTACCGTTTCAGTGTCGATTTCGAAGTTGTATGCCCATTTAAAAACTTTTGTTTGAATTCCATAAAATATTTCTCTGGGTTCCATGTCTTCGGGAAAGGGAAACTGATCGCATGTATATATTGTGAGATTGATGTTATCCGCACGCAACATTTTGTTCTTCCGTTTCTTCCACTTTGCCTTCTTTGTTTTTGGAGCTTCTGAGTCCAATGAGTCTGAGGACTCTGAGGCACCAGTAGTAGCAGACCTAGCATTTGCCTCTCTTCGTTATCTTCTTGTCTCTGTTTAGGGGCATGTGTTTTCACTTCGACTTCTTCTTTTGTTCTCTTTCTCATTTTTATTTCCAATTTTGGTTGTGGTCTTGTACATTTGTCTGTTGGTTTGGTACCATCTGCAATTGCAGGACATCCCCAGAGGAGAGGGGGGGGGGGGGGGGGGGAACCACATTTGGTCCATACTGTTTTTGGAGAGCATTTGATTTAGCTCTTTAGCAAACGTTCCAGGGTGCGTGAGATTCATGACGTGCGCGGGAAGAATGCACGTCATAATCTTGGTTGAATTTTCGTTCTGCAATTTGAGGTAGGTCTTTTTCATGTCAATCTGAGAGGGCCACCTTTGCTGCCTGAGCGTAGGTTGTATTGGCTCTACGCGTTTCTTCTTTTTCTTCAGTTCGTATCTTTTTATCACCTCGTTTTGACAGGGCAGGTCATGGCCATTGACCTGGGTCCCTGCCCAGAGTTGACGCACATTTCGAAGTTGTTATTATACGTCCTCCAGTTGTGGCCCTTTTGGAGCGTGTTTCTAGGTGCCCCTTGCAGTTCTTTGTCACGTGCTCCTCCATTCTGTATCATCTAAAGCAGAATTGAACTGGAGTGAACTCTCCTTTTTCAATTTGTTCTCCACTTACTTTGGCAGTGAACATGAGCAGACCATGTTCTTTTGCCTTTTGGGCCATACCTTAAACACGTGAGTGTAGTCACTGTTATCCCTCCTGTTTTTAAATTTAATCACTTTGGCTACCTTGGACCAGGTTTGTCGAAATGGATTTTTCCCTTGATCTCCTCTTTTGAGTGTTGCCCGATCCATGGGTCAAATCTCCGGTATACCACGCTCCTGTGGGCCAGTATCTGAGGTGATACGGTGGGTTGCAGACCAATTTCCCGTTGGACCTCAATTGCCTTTTCTTTGACGATGGCCTCAATGTCCTTCTCTTTTTCGCAGATAGCAACATATCCCGAGGCCACCTCCAACAGTCTTACCATGGCAATGCTTAATTTTCCATAAACGACCTCGAATGCTTTTTCTCTGCTAGGCTTGGGTTGTCCATCGATTGCCCGCAGATGGATTCTGGTCGTGTTATCTTAGGCAATCTCTACAAGAGAGAGAGGCACCTCTTGGCTATAAAGCTCTCTACTCTTTTGGTTGTTGTAACTTGATTCGAGAGGAAATTTGTTCGTGCTCCCTTTATACTTGCGATGGTCTTCTGGTCTCGTTTGGAGTGACTCCCTCTTCTTCGTACCTCGGCATCCATAAACGTGAACTGCCAAATGGATGGATGAATGATGATGGGTGAACCCGGGATGATGTGGGGGGTGGGGGGTGGGAGGCTCACGAGGTGTGATTGTATGGAGGACTTTTTGTTGGTTAGCACGGAATCAACCATCGCTAACCGGAGATGCCGCCCCTCGCGGGTTTGGGTATCAGAACTGCATCCGACATAAATATAGACAGGAGTTACTTTCATCTATGGTGTCGGCAGGTCTCCCGGGAGTTGCAGTTCTGCTCCTGTTCTGGGTGCCTTTGACGCCGAGTTCCTCTGTGGGCTCTTCCTCAAACCATTTTCCTTGGCGCCCGCAAATATGACTATCACAAAGACAATTCCTGGTGCGAATGTAAAAGTTCGTTCTCAAAATGCCTCAATTGTGGTGGCCCACACATAACCATGGCAATGACCTGTCAAATAAAGAAGGAGCAAATACAGAAAAAAAGGACAAAGGCCGAAAAGAGAAGGAAAAAAAGGCTAACGCCACCTACGCGAAGTTTGCCAAGGCAACGTTCGAAGAAGTAGTGTTGCCACTGGACCTACGTACCTGCAAATCGAAAACGAGAAATCGACAAATATAATGTGTTGCATATATTAGGCACATATTGCTAACTTAACCAAACCTGGCAACATCGCAAAGAAAATGAACGCCATGCTCGTGAATAACGGCAGAGAAAAAATGTCGTTCCTGGAAAACCCTCTGTCAAACGAGGTTCTTCAAGTGAATCTCCAAACGCAGACCGAGAGGAGCGAGCGAAAAGCTCCGGACACGGGATCCTCGAGTGCAGGCTATGGCTGTCCGGCAGAAGGCACAAAAGGACTCACAGACACACGAAACTACTCCAACATAAGCACAAGTCTAGCGGAAGGAAGCTGATACTTTGAGGCCTAAGAAGTTGAAGCATTCGCCCCGCCCCCAAAAGGCCTCGCAGTCACGTCGACCGAGTAGGTCCTCGTCTACAAAGAATCAAGCTCCCAGGTACATGTACTACTCGAGGATGTTAAACCTCAGAATATATATTGAACCAGTTTCTTGACGACGCAGGCCCAGAAGATATTGTCGATGGCCTTAGGGCCGGAGAATACAAATGGTACTACTAGGCTGCCATACCTAAAGATCTAGTAAAGCAGGCTCTCTTCCGCGACCTTGTCCGGCAAGGGAAAAACTCCTCCGTCCTTCCCACAAGGAGCAAAAGTCGACCGAAAATAGAACACTCCTCGCTATAACATCGACGCTACATTGCGAGCGTAGTATCAAATGCTAGCCAAAGAATAGGTGGAGACCTTACCCGAACGGTAACATCAACCCTAACATATAACACTCTTACCGATTATGACAAGCCAATTTACGACAACGTTTCAGCGAAATTTGACCTACCGTACTAGCGAGTTTTACTAGTTACTAAAAAGGCTTGAATGTCAACCAATTTCGATCCCCAAGATAGCACAACACAATACTAACATTGCCAGAGCTACCCTGGCATTAGTATAGTGGATAGTATAGTAAAAATATAGCTCTCCCGTGATTTATTTTCTATACTATCTACTTTAGGTTTCGCCGATTAAGTTTGGGGGAACTTGTGTTTAGCTGATTTAGGTTTAGCCCATTGACACGTATAAATATCAAATGTTAGCTTGGGGGTCTTAGGTTTAGCCGATTTAGGTTTGGGGAACATAGGTTTAGCCGATTTATGTCTGGGGAGCTTAAGTTTAGGTTAGGTTAGGTCAATAGGCCTATGGCATTAAGACACGTAAAAATATCAAGAGTTAGTAGTAGAGAGGGGGGGAGGTAGGTTTAGGGAACTTAGGTTTAGCTGAATTAAGTTTGGGAGGGAGGAGAGGGGGGATCTTATGTTAAGCCGATTTGAGTTTGGGGAACTTAGTTTTAACCCTCCTAGGATTAGCAGTAGTCCTAGGTTTAGTAGTTTTAAGGTGTGGGTAACTTAGATTTAACAATTATCGCGCCTAAATTGCTTGAACTGATTAGATTAGTGGTTAAGGTCAGTTTACTTTAATTTATGAGGTTCCTGGGGGATTGCAGGTTAAGGTTTAAGGTCATGTTAGTTAAAAATTCAAGGGGGTTAGGGGTTCAGGTCTTCTTAGTTTATAGTTCACCAACCAACTCCAAAATTGCCGTAAAAAGCCAACAAACAATTGACAACCAAACCCCACCTCGAAAACTGAGACTAAATGAATCGAACCACCACTCCAAACCCCAAACTCGCTCCCCTTCTACAATTCCCAAGCTTATAAGAAACCTTTAATACCTAAAACCCCTACTTTAATGCCTTCTATCCCCCCCAATATGCCCTAAACCGTGCCGCAAATGACCTTATAGGGGTATTTCCCCCCAATAAGTTCAATGGCCCTCACTAGAACATTGTACAATCCTTCCCTATATGCCCGCCCCCACCTATTGCAACCCCCATTGCTTTTATATACTCCTGGAACCCATTATAACTCCGTCCGCTTCCTTCATTTACAGGGCCAACGCCCTAAACCCCGCATATTGCCCCCTTATATCTCACCCCTAATGCCCACTGCCCCACAAATAAAACTTCCACGGGAACCTCACTCTCAAACCCTGCCCATCACTACTACCGAAACCCAAGCCTGGAACACATCAAAACTACCATTGTCCCTACACATTCTAACTCCCCACCCCCCAAATCACGCCCCCAACCAATACGCTTAAGTGGGCTAAATCAAGACCAAGCAGTCGGCCACGGTTCCAAACCGCCACTTTGACCGTCTCTCCCCCCCTTCCCCTCATAATCCCAACAACCATCTCCCCTCTTAACCCAACAGTATCTCCAAGTACCTCCAGTCTTCCCAGCCACCTCCTAAAAACACACCCCAAATGCCACACACACCCAAAAACCCTTAATGCGCACAAGTAGTTTCCTCTTTAATAAATAAATAGATTCAGTTAAACTACGGGGAGAGGGGCGGGTTTGGAAGAGTACTCGCGGTTTATTTCGTAGGTAACGCAGGTTGTCTCCAATGGTTAACCCAAGTGGTGTGAGGTTTTGTGAATTGGGGGGAGGGAGTTTAACGATCTCTCTCCCCCCTCTCCGTTCAAAGAGGGAATTCGGTGCCTCACAGCGTACTTCCTTAGATTACGCTATGCTTCAACTTTGCTCGTTTTAACAATAACTGCTCAAATTCTGAGTTATGAATAGGATTACACCGCAGGGGTGTCTGTAGATGTTGCTCTCACTGTAGGGAGACGGGGAAAGGAGAAATAAATTTAAGGAGATTTCATTCCACTTCCCCTGATAATATATAAGAATTTACCCTTACTAGTACCAAGTAGTTTCCTCTTTAACAAAAAAGCAGGCAATGACTTCGCTACTAAGATTAAAATTTAAAATCTACAAAAAAGCAGCCATGGTTCAATTATGGTTAATTTTTATATATTTTTTGAACTTCACCAATTATAATAATTTTAAAAAGGAACTCTAAACCAAATTTCCCCCCTTTCAAAATATCATGTTGCTAAAATATAGAGTTATAGAAGATATATTTCGAGGTTTAGTGAGTGGGTAATCCCAGTCCCACATCCTGGACATATATTTTATTACTGCACCAAGGTGAAGCGGAGATGAAGTGTATCTAATACACCTACCGTAGCCAGTTCCGGTGTATAAGAATAACCTCGGTGCCTTCTTTTTGATCAAAATTAAGATAATTACCCCTGAGTGTGTCCTCACTCAGTAAAAGCCAGTCATGGGTGGACCTGTGTAATATTGGGATTTAAGCTGAGTGGATTGCTTATTAATTGCCAAAGGATTGTCCAAAATAATTAAACACACAGATACAAAAATAATCTTTAATGTAGATGAATTAGAAATATGAAACAACGTATATAGGTATAAATAGAATTAATCTTTGCACTGATTAAGTAAGTCTACATAATGTTGTGGGAATTACACTTGAAAATTACTCACTAGGATGCATGCGTCTTAATGACACCTGACAGAATGAATAGAATAATATTATTGAATTAAGCACTGAATTAATAACTTCTAATACTCAAGGTTATGGGCTCGGGAAGGGAAGTCCAGTTAACGAATAAACTGGTGAAGTTAGGGGAGGGGATAATTCACTTTAACGATACCTTTGAGTTCGTTAGTATTTTGAGAATGACGGTGAAGATCTTTTTCTGGTGACGATGATCGCACTTAGTCCGGCTGTCCGAGGTTACTGAATGAGAAGGTAATCCTAGATCGGTGATATAATAATCCTATGCCGGATCACGAATTCGAGCTAAACTGTGGTTCAAATCGGACTTCTTCTTCCTTGGAGTGACTGTCCAATTATTCAGCTCCTGGAGTGGGTAGCCAAAACCGATTACCTAGCTACTTATAGGGTAATCCGCAGAGGAAGGTCCTGTGTAACCTCTAACTCTGAAGGGGGTGGGGTCTGCAAGAAGTTTTGCACCTACAAGTACCGTGATGGCAACACACAAATTCCCTGAAGTTTCTTTCTCACAACTGGCGAACTGTTTCCTTTGTGGGACTAGCTCTCCATACTCAGCGTAGGTCCAAGATCTTCTGCTCTAAGTATTCGCACCGATTATTGGCTCCTGGAGTGGGTAGCCAAAATGATTACCTAGCTGCGTCTAAAGTAATCTGCAGAGGGAGGAAGTCCTGTGTAACCTCTGACTCTGAAGGCGAAGGGGGGGGGGGGGTGTTGGACGAGAACTTTGGCATCTACAAGTACCGTGACGGCAACACACAAATTCCCCAAAGTTTCTTTCTTACAACGGGCGAACTGTTTCCTTTGTGGGACTAGCTCTCCAAACTCAACGTAGGTCCAAGATTTTCTGCCTGCAAAAATCGGGAGAGAGCACCGAATTCTCGTCAAATCCGTATCGCTGCGCGAAAGACCTTTTCATCTGCCGCCAGACAGAGTAAATCATTCACACCTTCGAGCTAGCCTTGCTTCACGTCGCGGTTTACGACAGCGCAAAAACTCGGCCCTTCACTGGTTCGGGTATCTTTTAGCGGCAAACATTTTCCTGAGCGAGCATCCACAAATTTGGTCGTCTCTTCGGTGAGAAAAGGGGTGGAGGGAATTCTAGGCGAAAGGCGAATTTGGAATACGGGAGGGACACACAGCTTGTGTCGGGGTATTTCTGCATACATCAATGTACGTGGTATTTAGACTTCTACAATATATAAAAATATTACATTGCTAAAATTTAGAGTTATAGAAGAATAAAAGAATAAGAAGATATATAAAAATATATTTTCTGAACTTCACCATTTGTAAATCTTTGGGTTTTAATAAATGCACAAAATTTCTAGAGGGCGGTTTAATTGAGATCAAAGCGGTTGCTCGTTGCCTCAATGTGCACCGTTCGAATCAAACCCTAGCTTGGATTTTTTCGAAGCAAGAAATAACTATTTCCGCAGAAAAATTATTCCATTTTCTCTTTCCTGCGATGAAGTTGGATTTATTTCATCATTCTCTCGCGCTCATGACAGATATATGCATTGCATTTATCTCTCTCTCTCTCTCTCTCTCTCTCTCTCTCTCTCTCTCTCTCTATATATATATATATATATATATATATATATATATATATATATATATATATATATATATATATCTGGGTTTGTAAAAGATACCACCCTACCTGATCTTTTGCCATTTCCTTAAAGATCATTAATTCCACTCTATGCCTTTGCAGGTGTCCAGAATATTCAAGCAAAAATAATAGGACACTTTTTATTAGGTAATTATATATTTTTTTTAGTTGAGCGTATTTACGTAGGTCAAGATACGACTAATTAAACGGCAAGAATAGCCGCCAACTTTGGTTTTGATGTGGTAAAATTACCAGAAGACTCAGTCCTGAGTCAGGCTCCCTCGTTAGTTATTTTTTTGGTGTGCATAATTAATTAGGACCTTTAGTAAGGTTTTTGGGGGGTTAATTGTTAATTACAAATAGGTTAAATTTGTTAGGAAGAGCCTTACTTATTCTGGTAAGCTTAAGCGTGTGCCGAAAGACGAAAGCAGCATATTCAGGATGTCTTCCTTCGATCCTTTTCATAAGCAGGGACAGGTCTTAGGACTATCAGAAAAGGATTTAATCTCTTACGTTCAAGAAGAAGAACGAAACGAAAAGGCAGAAAGAAAGAAACAAGTACAGAAAGAAGCAACAGAAAGACAGAGAAGCAGAAGAAGGACAGAGAGAAGCAGAAGAGAGAACAAATACGATATCACGAGAGAGAATTAAGCCTTGATCATGACGAAGTGATTTCTGTAGGATCACGTAACCATCAGCCACAAGCACCCTCGTTAAAACTCTCCGTGTATAAAGACGGAGAAGATTTTTATTCTTATCTAACCCACTTTGAAAATTTTCGAAGTCAACAATTGGGATTTAAAATCAAATAGAGTTGATCGTCTACTTCACCTCTTAAGCATTCGTCTGCTTGAAATCTTCATTTCTCTCCCCTCGGAAGCAACCTTAGATAATTCAACCCTAAAAGCAGAGCTCCACTCTAATATTAATACGAATCCGGAGTTCTATCGGGTTAAATTCTGCTCGGCTAGGATACAGGTGGCACAAACATTTAAGCAATTTGGGTTCACCCTTCGCAGCAATTTACAGTTTTGGCTGGACTCCTCACAAGTGACTAACGACTATGAGTCCTTAGTCTACTTTACTTTAAGGGATCAACTCATGGCTACCATTACCCGAGAATTAAAGGCATTGGTAACTGATAGAAGAGCTTTTTCGTTTAAAGTGTGTGTAGAGAAGGCCGACATTTACGCTTCAGCCATGACCTGTATCCCCAAACATAAGTTTGGGACTAATGAGCTACATGCTGAGACTAATGTTAGGCCTCGGGAAGATTCAGACGCCCCATAAACCCAAGCCTCATCCTCAGCCTCCAACATTCCCTCCTGCGCCGTCTAACTACCCGCGTAAACCCGTCGTATGCTAAGTACCACCCCTAATCAATAGGTTCACCAGGTAACCGCTTCTCTTTCCTCTAACTCTTCTACCTCTTCATCGCAGTCACCATCTGCTCCCACTCAGTCGGAACAATTAAATTTCCTCTTCAATAAGCGCTCCCCTGGTGGGCTCAGTTTAAGAACGGTACGATATATAGGTGCCTAGTGTCAACTACATATAGTGTCAGTATTTCACAGGATTAACCGATGTCGTCGTTACCCCGATAAAGTTTTGCTTTGTTCTTATAGGACAGAGCGCGCAGCTCTCCTCAAAACCAATCGCGCAACCAGTGATAACTAGAGCCTAAGCTGCGAAAGATACCGTTACCCCGGTAACTTTAACGTCCTCGTCAACCCCGGACTTCGAGTTATCGAGCAATGATGAGTTTGCTGAAGCTCAAAAAAATTGCCCTTATTTGCAATCCATGTTTGAGAAGGCCAGAAAAAGGAACCCGAAGCAGTTAAAGGGAATCAAAGAATTGACTGCATAGAAAAAGATTCGTTGTTACAAAGATGTTTTGTATAACTAGATAACGCCCCAGTCACTACCCTGTGTATGCCCGGGATGTATGCAGGTCAAGTTCTGCAGATGTCTCACGACGGCTAAATAGTTAGGCATTTCATTCATAATAAGACGGCCCAGCGCATCTTTAATATTTCTTTGGGTCAGCCGCTGCCAAAGAAATATCCGACTTTTGCAAGTCCTGTGACATCTGTCAAAAGCTCACCGCCAAATGTAGTTTTGCTCCCGCTCCCCTTCAAAATACCCAACTTGTGTCTCAACCTTTCTTTAGTGTAGTGATCTATTTGATAGGCAGTCTCGGTCTACCGTCTAGTAAAGCAAAATCCTATACTTTGACCCTCTTGGATTGTGCCACTTGTTTGCCGGATGCGTCCCCTTGAAGATGATTGATAGTATATCGTGTGCAGCGGCGTTGATTTATTTTTTCCCGAGTAGCAATCTCGAAGGTGATCATATCGGACAAAACCTTCAATTCACTTCAAAATTGATGGAGTATGTAGGAAAGTTCTTGCTGGTCAAACCCCTTTTCTCAACCCCCTTATACCCCGCCTCAGATGGGATGTGCGAGAATTTACATAGGAGTCTCATATCAGTTCAAGAAATTGTGTCACGCACAACCGCGAGAATAGCACCGCTATTCCGTGGCTTTATTTGCGTGTAGAGAAATTCCACACTGAACGCTCGGATTTGCCCCGTTCGAGCCATTGTACGGCGAAACGTCCGCTGGCCGATGAGCATCCTAAAAGAATTATGGTCAAACCTCAAGCTTGATGCCACGCTTATGTGTGGATTTGCGTACTCGACGAGAAAATTGTGCATACCTCGCCTTCCAGAATTCTGAGTGAATTTGGAAAAATACAGAACGTATTTTTACATAAAATCCAAAGCACGGAAATTCGAATCAGGCGACAAAGTACTATTTTTATTGCCCTCTAAGTATAATAAGCTTCTATCACAGTGTTAATGAACTTTATTAGTAGAACTCCGAGGCCCGGTCAACTATCTATTTCAGACCCCCTAAGGTAATAAAGAATACCACGTCAACCTGTTAAAAAGGTATCACCGACGCGCGTGCGTTAATAATGTGGCCGCTTTAGACGAAGAGTTCGTCTTAGAGGCAACTTACCCCGTCGGACCGCTTTGCGTTGTTCAAACGCTCTGCGTGGAAGCAGACGACGAATAACCTCTGCCGTATCTCCCTTTCCCACAATCGGACTCAGCCCTGAGCTCGATTATAGACCTCGTCTCCGACCCATAGAGAAGGCTCAATAGCTAGCCTAGTAAGTGAATTCTCGGACGTACTCTCTAAAACCCCAGGTTTTTCAACCCAAATCACTCATGAGATTGTTTTAAAAATGCAAGAACCATTAAGAACTAAGCCCTACCCTATTCCTGTACATTTACGCCCCGAAATTAACGCCGAAGTAGAAAATTGGCCGAGGTAAGGGATCATCGAGCCTTCCTCATCTGACTTATATGCAACAACTGCGAAGGCATCGATTTTTGGAAATTAAATTCAGTCACCCAGTTCGACGCCGAGCCCATACTTTTGATTGATTAATATCTATAGCTTTTCGAAGATGCAAAATTCATCTTAGAATTAATCTTTATAAGGCCTACCATCAGATTCCGGTGTCCGTATCTTCTAAGCGCTTAACAACTTTTGCTACAGACAAAGGCTTAATGCAGTTTACCCGACTTCCCTTTGGTTTGGTAACTGCGTGTGGAAACTACAATCTAATGATGCGGCAAATTGTAGACGGTCTAGTAAGTGTAACCTTTTATTTTGACAACATTTACGTTGCCACCCATGCATGGAACCAGCTCGTACAGTCCCTTTGCGCTTTATTAATTCGTTTGCGCGCTCACGGACTCATGATACGAGGGGCGGTTAATAAGTTTTGCAATTCAGATATAAGGAAACGAGATATGAGGAAAAGTGTTTTATTATTTTTTTAATATAACTACCCTTGACTTCAATGCACTTGCGCCACTTGTCCCCGAGGCTTCGAATTCCCGACAACCAGAAATCTCCCGACTGCTGTTCAATCCACTACTGGACGGTGAGCTGCACATCTTCATCGTCCCCAAACCGGCGTCCACGCAATGCAGCCATGAGCTGGCGGAATAAAAAGTAGTCGCTTGCGGTCAGATCTGGACTGTGGGGTCAAGTTGCCGCGCCGCTTTAGACCTATGCACTTCTACAACCAAGCCAGTTCCTCGCCCTAATATTGGCCTGTGATGATCCTTCCACGAAGCAAATAGTCCACCATCAACACTCCCTCAGAATCACAGAAGATGGTGGCCATGATCTTCCCGGCTGAGGGTTAGGTCCGGAACTTGATGGGGGTCGGATACCCCCTGTGCGCCTAGGCCATACTTTCGAGCTTGGTCTCGGGATCCGAGTGATAGGCCCAGGTTTCATCACCTGCCATTATGCATGATTCGAATCCCGCCGGGTTTTGGTTGTACAGGAGCAGCAGTTCCTCTGAACTTTGACGACGTTGAAGTCGATCATGAGGCGTGAGGTTTCATGAGGTTTCTAGGGACCCAACGGGCAGAGACCTTGCTCATGGCCAAATTGTCGTGGATAATGTTGATAACACTTCCATGTGATATTCAAAGTTCTCGCTCGATTTCTTCGACCTTCACCCGTCGATTTTTGAGGATCATCCTGTCCACACGGGCCACATTGTCCTGGTTGGTCACGTCTGACGGGCGTCCTGGACGACGGTCATCTTCAAGGGACTCACGACCATGGCGGAACTCCCCATTCCAGCGAGCAATGGTTGCATAGGAAGGGGCAGTGTCGGTGTACACTGAAACCATGCGTTCATGGATCTCTTTTGCATTCTTGCCTTCCTTTTTCAAAAATTTGTGACTGATTATCTGCGATCAGCTACTGCTTTTTAAATAGACGAGGCAATATCGTGCAGCTGCAGGTTCTCACTTGTCATAACTTGTCCTAACACCCCCCAAAACAGCCATTCCCCTTTCTCTGTTTTCTCCTTCCGATTCGCAAAACTTATTGACCCTCCCTCGTATGCCCGTCAAACTTTCATTTCGCATATTATACGATTAAATATCTTGTTATAACCAGATTGTCCCTCAAGAAGACAAAGTTAAAGCCATAGCTGAAATGCCACTTCCGCGGATGAAGTAGCAGCTGCGATCATTTCTGGGTTCCGCTTCATTTTACAGTCGCTTCTTACCCAATTTCGTCACCCCTTAATGATA
Source organism: Ceratothoa steindachneri (assembly GCA_963969495.1). Classification (NCBI taxonomy): domain Eukaryota; kingdom Metazoa; phylum Arthropoda; class Malacostraca; order Isopoda; family Cymothoidae; genus Ceratothoa; species Ceratothoa steindachneri. The sequence continues at coordinate 183,940,120 of OZ018320.1, forward strand.
TGTTAAGGAAAACGAGACCCGATACTGTACAATGGACTCCTTCCGCGGTGTCTATATATAACCGGGTGAAAGAGAAGCTGATCTCTGTTCCTATTTCAAGCCTCCCGAATCCGAACAAAATTTTGGGATTCGTACTGATGCCTCTCGTGATGTTATACGTTGTGCTCTCATGCAGTATGAAAACGATTTCAATTTTATATCCCGTTGCCTATGCAAGTATGATGCTGTTTGCCCGCGAGAGGGCTTACGCCACCATTGAACTAGAGGAATTAACTATATTATGATAAATTCTCATTTTAGTATTTACCTTATAAGAACCGAATTTATAATTGAGAGTGACCATAAGCGAATATCGTACCTTCGTTATTTCAAGGGTCAAAATTGACGATTAATTCGATAGAGTATGTTGCTCATGGAATACCAATTCTGTGTTGTGTATATCAAGGGTACTCCAAATTTTTTAGCGGACTGTTTAAGCAGAAATTCTCTAGAAGATCCTATTGCCATAAAGTAAAAATACCATTAGCGTATCTCCTTGTAAATATGTTTACTGATTTGTTTCATATGTAGGTTAATTGTTTGAAGTGTTTTTAAAGTTATTCTCCATTTATAGTGTCTTTAATAATGGTTCATTTTTTTTATTTAGATACTGTATTGTATGGCTTAATTTTATTTCTGGTTGATTTTCTTTTGCGTGCCTGTGCGTATAGTCTGAAATTATTATTATTTGCTAACCCGCTCATGTGCGAATTTTGTTTGTATCTTGTTTCACTAATTAAATTTTTATAGCATCTGCCCCTTGAAGAAAAATTAGTCCGAGACATTTTTTTTCGCACCCGTCTTGTGGAAAAAAATGTCTTCCTGAAAAGGAGGAGTGTGGAAGAATACGGAGAGAGAAAAAGAATTCTATTTCCTTTGCCTACGTTCTCCGGTACCTCGGTTCTCCCCATGACATCCCCACTTCGTCGTTGACCGTCTAACCCAAGCAATTCGAAATACCATTGTAGCAGACCAATTTAGTTAGCCTCACGTCCCGTTCACAGCGCTGCATTTATCTGTCCTATATACTGCGAAAATTAGAACAATGGAAAGATCATTAGGAGGGCATCGCGACTTCGCACTATGGACACTTATCGCGACCGAAGGCAATTAAGGAATTCTGTTGGCGATGAATCTCTCTCACTTTCTAGATACATTCGATACTTCGGAGTTCACAGGCAGGTTGAGTCTAAAGCCGCAGTCCAGCATGTTAGCAGTTAACATCTTCGTTAGTTGAGAGGGAATCTACTACATTCTCGAACAGAGAAGAATTGAGTGATTGTCGAAGAGCCATGGAAGAGCTAGTCGTCACTAAGTGTTGTTCGTGAAGATAGTTTTATGTGCGCTTCAACCTTTCCCACTACATCTTCGGATTTTAAGTATCGGAAAAGCCATCCTCGAAGCATCCTCCGTTTGCCTCTTAAGGGAAAAAGACACATCTTTAAAGTCCAGAAGTTAGATTGAGCGTTTCGTGAGACGCCCACAAGTTCAAGGTTGAACCTACCTCCCAGGTTCTACTCACCACACAGCAATGTAAAGTGGATTTAACTCCCCCGCTTCGTTACGCTGCTTCCCACCTTTACAGCATTGAACCTGCATCTAGAACTTGGATAATTGTGAGATCATTTCTTAATTCATTATCCCTCGGTTCAAACTGAATTAATAGTGTCAGTCATCTGATCCGTGAACCGTCAATATTTAATTGCATTGCCATTTAACTTGCCCTATATGTGTATGTAATATTAAGCCCTATTAAAGTATATTTCTGTAGCTGTGTTTGAATATTTCTTGGCCTAGAAACTTTGTATTTAAAGCACTCTAAAGCCATGACCAGGTGGAGCCTTAATTTCGGTCGGCTGGTGGACAGTGTGCGTATAACAACATAACCTGGCCATACCAAGACAGGCATATTCACACGTATAAATATCAAGAGTCAGTGGAATGGGGGGGGGTAGGTTTGGGGAGCTTAGGTCTACCCGATTTAATTGGGGGAACTTAGCTTTAACCGATTTAGGTTTGGCCTATCGACACATAAATATCAAGCGTCAGTTGAGGCGGAGGGAGAAATAGGTTTCGGGAACTTAGGTTTAGCTGATTTAGCTTTGGAGAACTTAAGTTTAGCCGATATACGTTTGGGGAGCTTAGATTTAAGTTAGGTAAGGTTAGATTAGCATAACTTAGCTAAGGTCAATAGGCCTATGTCATATTAACACGTATAAATATCAAGTGTCAGTTGAACGGGAGGAGTAGGTTTCGGGAGCTTATGGTTAGCCGATTTCGGTTTGGGAAGCTTAGGTTTAGGTTAGGTTAGTTTAAGTCAATAGGCCCATGGCATATTGACACGTATAAATATCAAGAGTCAGTGGAATGGAGAATTAGGTTGGGGAGATTAGGTTTAGTGGGTTAGGGGTTGAGGTTCTATTAATTTATCGTTCACCAACCAACTCCAAAATTGCTGAAAAAAAACACAAACTATTGACAACCAAACCCCACCTCGAAAAATGAGGCTAAATAAACCGAACCACCGCTCCAAACTCAACCTCGCTCCCCATCTACAATTCCCAGGCTTACAAGAAACCTTTCATACCTAGAACCCCCACTTTAAGGCCTTCTATCCCTCAAAATATGCCCTAAACCGTGCCGAAAATTACCAAATAGGGGTATTTCCCCCCAAAAGTTCAATGGACCCTACTAGAACACGTACAACTCTTGCCTATATGACCCCATACTCTATATCTCCAACTCATTACAACGCCATTTGCCTATATATACTCCTGGAACCCATTATAACTACGTCCCCTTCCTTCATTTATAGGGTCTTCCCACCCCCCACACTGCCAACAAATATAACTTAGACGGCAACCCCACTCTCAAAACCAGGCGATCACTACTACCGAACCTCATTGCCTATAAAGCCTGGAAACCCATCAAAACTACCATTGTCTCTAAACATTCTAACTCACCACCCCCATATCCAACCCTCATATCCCGCCCCCACCACGAACCAATCAGCTTAAAAGGGCTAAATCAAAATCAACCAGTCGGCCGCCGCTTCAAACCCTCACTTTGAATGCCTCTATCACCCCCCCCCCCTCCATCCTAATCTTCACAACCATCTCCCAATTTCACCCACCAGTCTCTTCGATTCCCTCTCGTCTTCCCAACTACCCCCTAAAAACACCCTCCAAACACCCAATAACCCTTTAATGCGCCCCAAGTAGTTTCCTCTTTAATAAATAAATGCTGCTTAATGTTGTTCATCGTTGCCGATGACGAGATCCCTCAATACATGGATGATTTTGATGATTTTTGTTTGATGATTATCGTCTTTGGTGAGATCGTTGATGGCTGCGGAGTCTGCGAAGGTTGCCACAGCCTCTTCCACAGACATCGCAGATATGGAGTCCTTGTATTTGTTAAGGCCGTCTTGCATGGCTGCTATGGCAGCATTGTGGCTAGGGTATTGCAAGAATGTGTGGATGAGTGAGCAATGCATGGAGTGATAACTTGCACGATGATGTTTAAGGTGGAAAGTAGGTGTGCTTTCTTCAGTCCACCATCTCCCCTTTCTCCTGTTGAGTAGAGTGGCAAGGAAAAATTGTCCTTTCTGGGACTATCGCCTAATGCACGAGCACCGTACAGATTTGATCTCCAGGTTTGCTCCTGAAGCCTCCGCCCTTCCAAGAACTACCACAAGGCATTGGGTTTAGCTGGGTTTTACCGCCTGGTCCTCGGTCGTTGGGCGAACCTTCAGTTAAAGGTAGGGGGATCACGAGCCGGCTAAACTACGAGGGAGAGGGGCAGGTTAGGAAGAGCACTCGCGGTTTATTCCGTGGGTAACGCAGGTTATCCCCAATGGTTAACCCAAGTGGTGTGAGCTTTTTTGAATTAGAGGGAGGGAGTTCAACGATCTCTCTTCCCCCTCTCCGTTTAAAGAGGAAATTCGGTGCCTCACAGCGTACTTCCCTTAGATAACGCTATGCTTAAACTTTGTTCGGTTTAACAATAATTGCTCGAATTCTGAGTTATGAATAGGATTACACCGCGCTCGAATGCCAGAATGAATAACGAAATAAAAAGTGGGTGTTTTGATTAGGAGTGAGGTAGGGGTGTTTGTAGATGTTGCTCTTATTGTAGGGAGACGCGGGTAGGGGAAAGGGCTAAGCTTCGCCCTGCGCCGAGTAAGCCGCTTGGTTCAGATATGGCTGGCTCCCGTCCTGTATGAGAATCTATGGAGGCTCAAATTCCCTAACCGTCACGCCCTAAAGAGAGAAGCAGAGGTATTCGCCTGTAGTCAGATCTAGGTTCAGTTAAGTCCTGTAGAGTCTTTCTTTATTTCAATCATCTTGCTCTTCTTGGTGAACAATAGGTTAAGGCTTTCTTGGATTCAATAATTACCTTCGCAAGTAAGTAAGAAGATTTCAACTGTTATCCGTCCAAAATGAAAAAAAAAATCGCTTTTGACTTTTAATTCTGTGCTAAGTCTTTAAAGATTATGATAAGTTTAAATTGAAAGCCATCTCCTATTGGTGTTTTATATAATAGCTTACCTGTAAAACTTTTCTATCTAAACATTCAGGGAGGTGATTCACCCCCTCTTTTTCACAACTTTCTACAAAAAAGAAAAAAAATAAAGAAAATTTTTTGTACTGTTTGGAGTTCTTAGCAGAACTACCTCGGGAAAATATATCTCACTACCTGTAAAGGAGGCAACGGTTTAGGAAAATTTTTTGCCTACGCCACTGAAAATCTTTAGTTCCAAGCCCACCACCCTACGTAAACTGCCGTCATATGGGCAATGGGATTGCCATTTATGTTTAGTCCCAATTATGCCGTGCAATTGCATGGCCATAATGGGAAATTGGAGGGAGCTGGTTTGAAGATAGCCTAAGGCTTATTACAATATCCGAAACTCTTTCGAGTGGGAGCCCCTTGCAAGACCATATGGGGAAATACAACCGTTTCTATGGTATGTTGAGATGCGGTCGAGAGTAAAAAACCTCGTCGGCGGCGTTGTCAAAAAGTGCCCCATACAATCACACCCAAGAGAGGATCCGTTCCCCCCCTTAGATTCATCTCATACATCGTTATCATTCATCCAAACGGCAATTCTCATTTCCATCTAGGCTGTGCGTGAGCGTGGGGGAGGGAGCTCTCTTCATTCTCAAGCAAAATGAACTTATAAAAACGTAAAAAACACGCACACAACAACAATTGAGGACCTTTAACCACCAAATGAAAAACAAATTTGAAAACGAAGATTTGCACCCCACTCCAGCGGGGCTGCAAAGACCAGCTGGTTACGTCGCAATCTGCGAGAAAGAGGCGGATGTAAAAGTGCTCAAGAAAGAGATGGGACAACGTGTGCTAAAGTAAATAAACCTCTACATCAGTATTCACTCTCATATCCAGGCACATCGGAGCGTAATATGCAGGCAGCCTGAACCCTGGTTCGGGCAAGATAACAGAGCACGTTTTGGAAAAGATAACTAGAAACCAGTCGTGGAGGTGATGAAGATCCGGAACAAACGGGACAACACAGGATACCAACACGTATTTTTAGTTAGCTACAGCGAGAAGCAAATGACCCAAAAGGCCAAAGAAAGAGGACTGCTACTCTTCAATGCTAAGATCAGCAGAGAGAAAATAGATAGGGAGGAGTTTACCCTCATCCAAGTAGGCTTCCGGTTTTTCAAAATGGAGCACCACCCCACAAAGGAATGAAAAGAGCAAAGTATAACCTATGAGCGATGGCCATGTCATCTCCCCCTAAAAGGGAGATACTCAAAAGAAAGCTCAGGAAACGAGGAAGGCTAATACCTCCTGTGCCCAAGCGACGAAAAGATCCCAACCAGAACTCTCGAGCAGCAACAACCAAAGACTTATCTAAAGCTGGAAAACGAGAATTCTACAGAGATTCTTACGTGTATCTTATTGGCGCACGTTAACAATCTTAAAATCCGGGAACATTCTCTAAAACCCTCAATTTCATGCTGAAAAAGAACGGTATGTCGGAGATGTGGTTTGCGGACAAACCACCATCGGCAAAGGGTGCAGAGACACTGGCAACTCCATTTTCACCAGAGGAAAAATCCACAGGCACTGAAAAAGTAGCGAAGGCCACGACTGGAAACAATATGACCACCAGGAAAGACCAAAGATTGGAGGCACAAAGGCACCGTGAGAAGAAGGAGTAGAAAGCACCAAGAAGGATTAGGCAAGTAGAAGGCAGTCTCACAAGCTCATCGTCCTCAGAATCTGGTGCTAAGGAGGTCGAAAACAGGGCTACTAAGAGCCCCGCAAACTCGAAAACATCGAAATGTAGTTACAAGAACGATAGAGGAGATCGCGCTCAAGATAATTAAAACTGCGCAGACCTTATACCGCGAGAAGCTTTCCCCACAGAGATATATCAGGAAAATCGGGACAAAAGATAAAAAAGGACCTACTCAGCAACAGAATCAGAATCAGATATTAAACAGGCTATTCACGAAGAAAAAGTAAAAGTGCACAAAGATTCTTGCATCACGCTAACTGATGCAGAATACAAAAAGATCCAGAACCACAAAGTCCACAATACTTAATAAGACTCACCAAAGGGACAAAGGCACTCAAGAACAAGAAAACAATGAGAACATCAACAATATTTTAAAGATACTCACAATGAGTGTGAATGGATGGAAAGGAAAGTACATTCCTTACGGCAACATCTTACATAAAGTAGACCCGGACATCATCATGTCAGACCATGCCGTCAACATAAACACGGACAAAATAAAAATAATTAATTACACAGTAATACAGAAGAACCGCACACAGGAAAGATTTGATGGCACAGCCATCGCGATCAGAAAAAAATTAAAGTTCAAAACGCTACCGGACTTAATACAAAATCACTTGTGGCTGTCGAGATCCCTATCCTGTATGGAGTCCTAACCGTGGCGGCAGCCGCCAAGGCGTCAATACCTACCGATCAACAACTTCTTCACTCTCTTCGGGCACAGATAGGCTAGCGCTGCTAGGTGGATACTTAAACGTCAGATGTCATGTATCTGGCTACAGGCGCGTCGACCAAAGGGGAAGGAACCTGGAGCTACTCTTCGAAACAAATATGCTCCGGAAACTCGGACCCATCTTCCCAAACTACCTAACGCAGTGTTCGGCGTAAAAACAGGAGATTGTGTTGGCAAGTCCATAATTCCCCGTCAAAATCGTTAACACAACAGGCACACTGGTCCCGAGCGATCATATGCCCATCATCACTACCATATCGCTCGCGCCAATACTCAAGCCCGCTATACTTAGGAAAAGCTACACAAAAACTAACTGGGAGCAATACAGAGAAATGCTCAGGAACTCTCCATCAGCTGACCTGGGTGACGCAAATCTCGAAGAAATTGAGAGGAGATTGATAAGATCACTAATCTCTTCACCCAAGCTGACAGAAGAGGTATCCCCAGAATCTCGTACAAAATGCCCCCACAACCTAGGAAGAGGGAGAAAATTAAGGAAATCGCCAGGGAACACATTGAGATCTACGAAGAAGTCGGTAGAACAGGCCCAAACCTCTAAAAAGCAGCCAAAATGAGGCAGCTAAGCCAGGAGCTATAAAATATCATCCTTGAGAAGCAAAACGAAATCTGGGACGATATCATAGGCAGACAAGACAGGGAGAGAAATCCTGTAATTTTTTGGAATAGCATCCCCAAACTTAGGGGATTGCCTCCCAGTCCTAGGACATCATAGAGGATCCGAAATCTTTCGAAAGGAAATTCAGAAGATATTGGAAAGAGATCTTTGCAATATCACCTGAAGAGAACGATGATTTCGACCAGGACTTCGAAAACCAACTGCTCGAAGGCCTCAGAGCGATGATATAATAGGACCTACCCACACCCGCAAGTATCTAGATTTAGAGAGATGGTTAACCACGGGCGTCGCATCGCCATTGAAGAAAACGTTAACACCATAATGTCCTTCAAACAAAACGCAGCTGGTTGGTCTGGGCTCACAAAAAACAACTCAGTAAATGCCCCACGGCAAATTATTCAGGGCATGGTGAACATTCTGAACACATCCATGAATACAGGCTAGTTCCAAGATTGGTATACGATGGCTAAAATCCTCTTTATCCCGAAAGCGAACAAACCCCCTGACCAAGTGGCTAACTATCACCCAATCTCTCTCTTCTCAAAATACCCGGCAAGATCTTTGAGAACATTATAGTCGACAGGCTAGAATCTCAACTCGACGAGTTAGGAGCGCATAACCCGCAACAAAATAGGTTCCGCCCAAAGAAGGGGCCTAGAAACGGCGCTGGCGCATCTAAGGGCGACTATGTAGACATCGTGATGAGGGATGTGCAGAAAGCTTTCGACAAGGTTTGGCGGAGAGAAACCCAATACAAGATCCTAGGCCTCCAGCTAGACTTAGTCCGGGTTATAATCCTTTGTGACTTTGTCATGGACAGAAATGCGCGTATCATGATAGAAGAACACAAAGGACCAGAATTTGAACTCAAAGCGGGCGTTCCCAGGGGAGCTGCCTGAGCACTCTGATTTACCTGGTCTTCAACATCAAACTTACTACTATAATACACAGGGGCACGTTGTAACCGCAGATCGTCGCAAGTAGGGTGAGGAAAGCAAAGGATCAGGCGATCAACACTAGAGCACAGATCTCTATAACATCAACCAATACGAGAGAAGATGGAAAATCCAGACCAAGAGGGACAAATTTAGGATCCTCGCGCTAAACCGCAAGTCGAAGTGGCCTATTGTAATATATGACAGGAGATACGGCTACTTCACCAAAGGCATCATCCTAGGCCTAAAAATCTCCGATCAAGGATACTTGAGGCTCTAAAAGGAGAGGCAGGATATGGCGAAGAGAGAAATCTCTAAGTTATATAAGTTTAGAAATCTTACCTCGGCTTATATCAGGAAAATATACCTGATGTTTATCCAGGCTAAGCTCTTCTACCCTGCAATAAACTCAAGCCGTCAGTAAGACCGCTATGAGGATGAGCTAGCGAGTGCAGAATACTGTATCCATATGCATAAACAAAACCAGACGAAGAGAGTATCTTGGGCAAAGGGACCTGCACCGCAGACAACGTCTGGAGCCCATTAATGTCGCAACACAGAAACTGGCCAAAAATGTCTGGTCGACATTGGGCAATGATATCACCCCAGAGCTAAGAAGAACAGTTGGCAACATAAACATCACTGCCAGATTGCGTGAGAATGTCGCCCGAAATCGACTTTTCCCAAGCACTAGATTTAGCGCCGAGGAGACCACTATACTACTCGTACTTTACACATAAACAAGATAAAGTACGACACAACAAATATAAGACGGAATTTATAATCACAACTAATGAAAAACAAACAAATACAACCAGAACAAAACACGAGGTAAAGCGCTAAATTAGATAACTAATAATGGCTCGAAAGCTCAAAAATACACAAAGACTAAATTAACAAATCAAGGAGACAAATACACAAGAATATAAAGAAGAACACACACAAAAACAAACAAGTCAACAATAATAAAACAAAGAACAAAAAGACAAATCAGTAATCAAAAATAATGATTTTTTCTTTTTAAGAGCTCATCTAGTGACTGCCTACTTGGTCATTAGTCGCCGTATTAAAAACTTGCCTAGTACTAGGCAACTTTAAAATCAAATTCAAAAAGACACACACAAGAAAAACCCAAACCCAACACCCAAAATTTTAAAAAAGGGGAAAAGGAAACAAGCAGTAAGCAAGCTCCTGCGTTGGGGGGAGGTCCCCCCCGGCACAGGAGCGCGCGACCTATAAGGGAACTCCCCCCCCCCCTAAAATAACTCTGTTTAAATAATAGACAGAAGGCCGGCCTCCCCGCCAAAAGTCAACAAGTCCCGAGTACAAAGGACAGGCGGTAGCGACCCCGCCCATCCAGGTACCGGGACAGGTAACGTGCGCGAAGATCATACAAACTGGGACATTCGACAAGAATGTGCCGAACAGTCTAGGGACGATGCCGTCCTCACAAAAGGGCGCAAGCAAGCACTCCATCAAATAGTGATGCGTCACACGAGTATGTCCGATTCGGAGACGAGAGAAAGCGACCTGAGACCGTCGCGGCATTGGAGGATAGGTCCATGGGAACAGTCGCGGCGCAATGAGACGTAACTTTAAGTTCACTTTGACCGTCTCCCATCTTCTTTGCCAAGCAGTCTGAAGAGCTGCCGTATTCTTGCCATGTAGTCTGTATGAGGAAGAGCGAAACGCTGGTCCAGTCGCAGAGTCCTCGCGGACTCTTTGGTGCCCTCACGGGCGCGCTTATTCCCCGAAATTTCTACATGTCCATGAACCCAGCACAAGATAATCTCGACAATGCCCTGAGAGGACTCAGGGCGCTATGTTAGCCGCTATAGTTCACAATCCGATCTCCGAATCGGGCAGGTCGTGTAATCTCTCGTACCAAGTAGTGTATTGCCACCAGCTCGGTTGTGAAGACAGACGCAGCGCCTGGCAGAACCCCACTGACTTAAAACAGAAGGAATACGGGGTGGAAGCTGACTTCCTCTTCGGACTTTCAACCATCAGTATACACTGGCACGGTTCCAGCGTGACACAAGGTGTGCTCCAAAAAGGTTGATCGCAATACTCCCGGCGCTGTACAAGCTTTGGGAGTAGAGGCGGGGAGACAAATAGCCAAATGTGGTATTCTACAGAATGGCGTCCTGGACAGAACCAAGGGTCCCACCGGCCCGAGAGCTATACATAGCTCTCGAAGAAGTTTTTTGGCCCTAAACCCAAAGGGCTTAGGGTATGACTGGCGTCTTTCGGGTGCATAGGCACCGTCGAGATCAGTTGAGGATGTAGTAAGAGCTGTTAAAGACTGAGGGAGGCATCGGGCTCGCGCGTACAGGCCAGTGGCATCTGCCCAGCATCGACCAACAGGCTATCGATGAGGGAAGTCCGGAAGGCACCGGTTGCAAGGGAAAGGCCGGTGTGGTGGATCGAGTCCACCTTGCGCAATAAATGCTCGAATGCGGATGCATAAAACTCGCATCCGGAGTCGAGCTTCAAACGAATAAAGGATCGATAAAAAAGTAAGGCAGTAGTTCTATCAGCACCCCAAGCGCTGAACGTCACGGGACAGAGAATATCCATGGCGCGGGTATAAGAGACCCTAAGGCTGTGAATATGAGCCTTCCAGGTGAGGCGTCGTTTTAATACAAGGACAAGGAAACGGTGCGATTCAACCACTTCCAGGCGCTCCCCATTATGAAACAAATCTGGGTCGGGTTGGAGCCTTGGGTGGCGGTAGAAGTGCACCACCTTAGTCTTGGTCAAAGAAAACCGAAACCTCTGCGCTTAGGCATAGCGAGAGACACGGTTCAATGCCTGCAGGAGTCGACGCTGCAGAGTTGGGATCTGGGCCGGGCCAAAAGAGATTAAAAGGTCGTCCACGTAGAGCGTGGCGAGAACATCTCCCTGCTCCACCGAGGTGACGCCGTTGATGCTCAGGGTAAAGAGTGTGACACTAGGGACACTTCCCTGCTGGGCACCCTTCACCTGCTCTTTTGGGCCGGAGAGGGCTTCCCCCACCCATACGCAGAATCGACGATCTCGCAAAAATTAGGAAATAAACATTGGGAGGCGTCCCCTTGCCCCCATCATGTGGAGAGTCTCCATTATACCGTATCGCAATGTGGTATCATAGGCCTTCTCCAAATCGAAAAACACTGTGGCGTAGTGCTGTCTACGAAGGAAAGCCTCGCTTACGGCACTTTTGCAGTTGGAGCAGAGAATCCGACGTGGAGTGGAACTTGCGGTAAAGTCTTGAGGTAAAGTCCAGTCGGCAGCCTTCCGTGACATCACGACGTGCATTAAATGCTGGCCGAGCAGCATCCCGGCTTGAGAATGCGGAGAAAGCGGTCGCGAAGGATTCCGCCACGGAGGCGCGGTCCGAAATTGCGGTCTCATTATCCTGGTGAACGGAAGGGTGGGACGGGGGGGCTTGGGAAGACTTGCCCTGCATCCTCTTGACTCTCTTCCACACCTCTGCTAGAGGGGTCTTTCCGTGAAATATACCGGAACCTAGCCCGAGCCAGACGAAATTCACCGACAGTGAAATCGTTCAGGCGGCGCTTACAGCGCATATAGGCATGACGCTAATGTTTGAGGGCCGTCTCACATATGACCGACCACCATGGCAGGGGTCAGCGTGCAAAACAGCCAGACCTTCTGGGAATAAACGTCAGTCCCGTGGCGATGAGGTTACTGGATAAGAACTGAACGGCCTCAGCTACCGACCTAAACTCCTCGACTGAGATAGAGAATTTAGTTATTTCCTGTAAGGCAGGCAACCGAGCCCACGCCAAGAACTACCGAGGTAGGCACTCAGGCGGCAGTTGCCCTGAAAATGATATTTGAATGGGAAAGTGATCACTACCATGGAGGTCATCGACCACCCCCCAATCAAAATTAGGCTTTGCATCTGAAGAGCACAAAGATAGATCAAGGCAAGAAAATGAGGTGGTTCTGGGGCAGTGATGCCTAAACTCATCCTCATTTAGGACACCTATCTCAAGCTCTTCGATCAGATAAGGAAGGACTTGTCACCTTGGATTTATTGAGTAATTCCCACAGAGAGGATGTCTGCCTTTCAGATCTCCAAGTAAGAGAAAGGGCCTCGGCAACCGTGCCACGACGCGGTGGAAGTCCTCCGCGTCGAATTCAGCTGAAGGTGGAATGTACGCAGAAATGATAGTATACTTCCTATCCAGGTGAAATGGAACAGCCACTGCCTGAAAGAGGTATTTAAAGTGAAAAGAAGAAATGGGAAATCATGCCGGGTGTAAACCGCGCCTTCCCCAGCCCGGCCCCAACCTCGTGGTTTTCGGGTCGCAAAACCCTTATACCTCAGGATGGCGGGCAGAAGGCACGCGCCTGGCATGGTCTCCTGCAGAAAAATAGCTAACTGGTAATGGGATGAGACGAGCCTCTGCAGCTCCTGCCAGTTGGCCCGGAGTTCAAGGCAATTCTATTGAATGAATATGCCTTCCAGGCCTAGCTCGGAGTAGACGCGGGAGCCCTCTTCGAACAGAAGACCCTCACTAGAATGGCCGTACGCTTCCCGTAGGAAGAACCCCTGGCACTGTTGGCCGGGGGAAAGCTTTAGAAACCACGGAAGATGGCCCACCCCCCAACTTCAGGGGTTTTGCCCCCTGTGAGTAACGACTCGTAGGAGGCGCGTGGACGTTTCGCCTTTCGGGAAAAGGTCACACTAGGGGAAGGTGGAGGAAGCCCTGGTTTAAGGCGGGGCTGGGTGTGAACCCTTTGTGCTGCCAGCTTTACCAGGGGAGCGCCTGGGTTGAGTAGAACCCGCAGAAGGGCTCAGAATGGGCGCGGAAACAACCGTGCTCGTTGGCCTGGTTGGGCCAGGAGCAGAGGGCGTCTTTATTACCATTGACGCATAAGACATCCCATGTAGAGCAGGGTGCGCCATCACCAATTCCTTAGCCTCGCGGAATGAGAGTCGATCCTGGGCCTGAACGTCCAGGATTTCTTTCTCAAGGAGATGTGCACCACATTGTTTCGAAGAAGTGGGGTGTGGCTCTCCGCAACTGACACACTTGGCCACCGACGATTTGGACTTATCGTTTGCGGCCTTGGAGCAATTTACACAGACTTCGGGTGACCCCAAATTTGCACGTCTACAGGAGCGATTCTTAAGGCCGAAGCAATGACAGTAATAGCACCGCCGTGGCAGTGGCACGATTGCCTTCACTCGGTAGTGGTACCAACCTGCACGCACCTATTCAGAGAGTCTGTCACAGTCGAACGTTCCCTAAGAGTGTATGGGTGAGTCTTGAGACCCCTCCCTGTTTTTTCATCACACGTTCGAACTTGACCGCCCCATGGTCGGCCAGCTCTAAGGTGATGTATTCTATGGAGTAGTCAACGAGTTCCCTCGCATAAACTATTCTTTTCACAAAGTTCATGGTAGAGTGCGGCATCACACTCACCGGGGTGCCATCAAGTGTCCGAATAGCATTTATCTCAGCCGCCTCAGCGGGATTCACCACATTCGCCAGAATGCTTCCGTCCGAGAAACGGGTCACCGTCGGTTCTTTACCTATTATACTAGCTAAAGCTCTCCTCTGATGGATCATGTTGCCCTTGGCCAACATGCTGCCATCAGTGCAGCCAATACCGAGAAAGTGTTTGAAGCCAGCGGGCTCGAAAACGCTTGGTAACCTCTGAATGAGGGGCCCCAATGTTATCGAGGCTCCGCCCTGCGGACCTTTAGTCTTATTCGGGGCTCCCCACCCCAGAGGTAGAGGGGCCGAAAGTGCCAATCTTGGCTTGGTCGCTTTCCGAAGCAGCAGACCCATCCGTCCCCGCAGCCCCCGCGGATGGAGAGGAGCCCCAAGTCTTTTTAGTCTTTTTTCTGTTATTTTTCTTTAAAACAGAGAAGGGCAGGGAATGAACCCGCTTCTCCACTCAGCCGGGAGGAGCCAAAACGCCAGATGTACCGGCCTGAGTTAGGTCCTTCTTCGAAAAAAAGAAGGTCCTGGCTATCGTAGGGGCACTGGTCGGAGGAGATCTTTCCCCTCATTGTACTGCCTCCGAAACCCTAGCCTTTGAGGAGGACCTTGAATAGGGGCGGATTTCTGTTCGGTGCTTGGCGCCGAGCCCGGATTCCCTCCCATGGAAGGCCCTACCGTCTGAGGCTGGGTTGCCTCAAGGACCATGTCTTTCTCAGGGGGGCCTCTAGTTGGCCATGCCCCCCTCCCCAGGATATCGCAGGTCCCGTTGGCAGCATTGTCACTAGTCACGTGTGGGGAGGCACAGGCCTTGACCATGGCATGGTTCAATATTCTTCCCAGCAGGTCTTTTGAGGGAAGGGACCGAAGGGGCAAGGCTTTCCTCTTCGGAAGTTTGCCCTAACGAGCCGCTTCAATGAGGAGTGGTCAGCGCTGAAAAGAAGGTCAGCATCTACCCTGTCAAATTAGAGGCTGACCTATTAAAATTGTTGGAGAGGTTGTATGAAAAGCGACGAAGTAGGGAAGAAATACAGGCTGTTTGAAAGAAGAAGAGGCTAAGCTGCAAAATTATAAGACTTTTTAATAGGGAATTATATTTTTTTTAGTTAAGCGTATTTACATGGGTCCATATTCCACTAATTGAAGGGGGAGGAATAGCCGCCAACTTTGGTTTTGCTGTGGTAAAATTACCAGAAGACTCAGTCCTTTTGTGCATAATTAATTGAAACCTTAAATAAGTTTTTTATGGGGGTCAATTGTTAATTAAAGGTAGGTTAGATTTGTTAGGAATTTGTTCTCATAAGCTTTCCCGAGTGTCGAAAGACGAAAGCAGCTTATTTAGGATGTCTTCGTTCGATAGTTTTCATAAGCAGGGACAGATCCTAGGACTATCAGGAAAGGATTTACTCGCTTACTTTCTAGAGGAGGAACAAAAGTAACAGGCAGAAAAGAAAGAACAAGCACATGGAGAAGCAGAAGAGAACAAACACGACAGCACGAGAGAGAATTAAGCCGTGATCATGTCGAAATGACTTGTGGGATCACGTAAAATCAGACACAAGCACCCTCGTTAAAACTCCGCGTATAAAGACCAAAATTATTATTCTTATCTCACTCACTTTGAAAATTTTTCGAAGTCAACAATTGGGATTTAGAATCAAATGGAGTTGCCCATCTACTCCCCCTCTTAAACACTCGTCTGCTTGAAATCTTTATTTCTCTCCCCTCGGAAAGAACCCTGGATTATTCAAACCTAAAAGCAGAGCTCCTCTCTGATATTAATATGAATCCGGAGTTCTATCAGGTTAGATTCCGCTCTGTTAGGATACAGCAGGGACAGAATTTGAAGCCATTTGGGTTCTCCCTTCGCCGCAATTTACAGTGTCACAAACTGGAATTAGGTGACATACCGAGATTCTTTAAACCAAAAGTTTATACTCAAGGATAGAAGAAGCGTTGACTTAAAACAAAACTTTATTTACAAAAGGGATATAATGAAAAAAAGGGATCTGTCCTAGTTTGAGTTTCGCTCCTGAAGGAAATAGTATTGCCCAAAATAAGGAAATTTACAGATTAAATTGTTAACTTAATTGTTAACTTAACTATTAATTTAAATTTGACGGGCAGCTACGACAATTGCCTATTATGTTTCCAAATAGTCGTATATCTTTCCCTCAAACTAATAAATTAATACTTACAGATGTACCGCAAACCCAAAAATGATATCTATATAAATACATCACATTAATAGTATTAAAAGGTGCAAGTTTGACTAATTATTTTAAAGTATGAACTAGTTTACTGTAAGTCAAATTAATTCAAAAACAGTGATTTAAATCTATCACTTGATAATGAATCCACTTGAAAATGCCGATATATTCAAAGACTGAAGTATCATAGGAAAGACCTCAAAATTAATTACAACTTTGATAGATCGAGCTAAGGAATGACATTTTGTAATACGTAAATATATATATTTAGAGTATGGAAGACACAAGAACTCAAATATGTAGACACAAAAATAACTCGCGTAGGATATTCCTATCTATATGAGACCACGGAGAATGAAGGTTAAGCCACAAAGGAAAGCACTCAGCGGTAACGTGACCACAATGCATCAACGCGCAATAACGGACCTTATACATAGATATGAAGGCTTAAACAAAAATAAGGGTCACTCACGACCACCAAAATCAGGCCTAGTATGGGCCACACAAAACAAGGACACCACACACGGTTTTCCTACCAAAAATTCACGAGGTGCAACACTCGCGGTAATTACGCACTAAAATACAAAAGGGGTACAACTCTGCCGGTTGTCTTACACTAAGTCAATAAATCACAATAGCCTTGACTCACAATAGCCTTGACTCGCAATAGCCTTGACTCGCAATAGCCTTGACTCGCAATAGCCTTGACTCGCAATAGCCTTGACTCGCAATAGCCTTGACTCGCAATAGCCTTGACTCGCAATAACCTTGACTCGCAATAACCTTGACTCGCAATAACCTTGACTCGCAATAACCTTGACTCGCAATAACCTTGACTCGCAATAACCTTGACTCGCAATAACCTTGACTCGCAATAACCTTGACTCGCAATAACCTTGACTCGCAATAACCTTGACTCGCAATAACCTTGACTCGCAATAACCTTGACTCGCAATAACCTTGACTCGCAATAACCTTGACTCGCAATAACCTTGACTCGCAATAACCTTGACTCGCAATAACCTTGACTCGCAATAACCTTGACTCGCAATAACCTTGAATTACAATAACCTTGACTCACAATAACCTTGACTCACAATAACCTTGACTCACAATAACCTTGACTCACAATAACCTTGACTCACAATAACCTTGACTCACAATAACCTTGACTCACAATAACCTTGAATGACAATAACCTTGAATGACAATAACCTTGAATGACAATAACCTTGAATGACAATAACCTTGAATGACAATAACCTTGAATGACAAAAGCCTTGAATGACAAAAGCCTTGAATGACAATAACCTTGAATGACAAAAGCCTTGAATGACAAAAGCCTTGAATGATAATAACCTTGAGTCACAATAACCTTGAGTCACAATAACCTTGACTCACAATAACCTTGACTCACAATAACCTTGACTCACAATAACCTTGACTCACAATAACCTTGACTCACAATAACCTTGACTCACAATAACCTTGACTCACAATAACCTTGACTCACAATACTCACAATAACCTTGACTCACAATAACCTTGACTCACAATAACCTTGACTCACAATAACCTTGACTCACAATAACCTTGACTCACAATAACCTTGAATGACAATAACCTTGAATGACAATAACCTTGAATGACAATAACCTTGAATGACAATAACCTTGAATGACAATAACCTTGAATGACAATAACCTTGAATGACAATAACCTTGAATGACAATAACCTTGAATGACAATAACCTTGAATGACAATAACCTTGAATGACAAAAGCCTTGAATGACAAAAGCCTTGAATGACAAAAGCCTTGAATGACAAAAGCCTTGAATGACAAAAGCCTTGAATGACAAAAGCCTTAAATGACAAAAGCCTTGAATGACAAAAGCCTTGAATGACAAAAGCCTTGAATGACAATAACCTTGAGTCAAAATAACTTTGAGTCACAATAACCTTGAGTCACAATAACCTTGAGTCACAATAACCTTGAGTCACAATAACCTTGAATCGCAATAGCCTTGATTCGCAATAGCCTTGAATCGCAATAGCCTTGAATTGCAATAGCCTTGAATCGCAATAGCCTTGAATCGCAATAGCCTTGAATCGCAATAGACTTGAATCGCAATAGCCTTGAATCGCAAAAGCTTTGAATCACAAAAGCCTTAAATCACAATAGCCTTAAATCACAATAACCTTCCGAGACGCACGAAACCGGAAAATGAGTGCATGAAATCCATTCTGCTCATGAAGACAACTTTCTTCTCCAACAACGAAAAAATGGTCTGTCTTCTGTAAAGAATGAAGGCCTCAGCATCGAATTCCACGGGCCAATAATAAATATGGATCGTTTAAAACCCCAATGTTATATCAACATATAACAAAAATTCTTAACTCTAAATATCTAATGACTTTCTTTAATAAGAAAATCGCAATAATTCTTAATCCAACTTTAATATTCAATATAATAACTAGGAGGGAACTGGCCGATCAAAGCGAACGAAAATTCTAGAATTTTTAGAATGACGTGTCAACCTCAAAATAATCGAACGAAGGTCCTACGATATTACGTCATAGCCCTCAGAAAAAAAAATGCAAAGTATCAGATATTACGTATGTGACATACAGTTTTGGCCGGACTCCTCACAAACGACTAACGACTAGGACTCATTACTCGACTATATTTTAAGGGATCAACTCATGCCTACCATTCCCCGAGAATTGAAGGACTTCGTAACTGATAGAAGAGTTTCTTGGTTTAAAGTGTGTGTAGAGGAAGCAGTCATTCACGCTTCCAGCCACAACCTGTATACCAAGGAGATCAAGAAGAGTCATCCCACGTCCCCCAAACATAAGTTAGGGCCTAATAAGTTCCATGCTAAGAATAATGGTAGCTTCGTCAAGATTCAGGCGCCCCATAAACCCAAGCCTCATCCTCAACCTCCAACATTCCTTTCGGCACCGTCTCACTACCCGCGTAAACCCATCGTATGCTTTACCTTAGTTATAACTGCGCTCAGAACTCGCGTCTAAGGACCACACCTAATCAACAGGTCCACCAGATAACCACTTCTCTTCCCCCTAACTCTTCTGCTTCGTCATCGCAGTCACTACCTGTTTCCTCTTACTCGGAACAACATGTAAATTTTGTGCTCAATAAGAGCTTCCCCGGTGGGCTCAAGTTGGAACGATAAAAGGTTGCCGAGTGCTAGCTCTAGTAAGAGACACGGGTTGCACAAAAATAGTAGTCTTGGACAAGCTGTTGCCCCCAGTAAGTCTCCAGCATAAGAGATTTGTGATCGTTCACGATATTTTAGGTCGTGCCATCAAGTTCCCTGTGCTAAAGTACTACATACACTGTCAGTATTTCATAGGATGAGCCGATGTAGTCGCCGCCCCGTTAAAGTTTTGCTCTGTTCTTATCGGACAGAGCGCGCAGTCTCCCTAAACACATCGTGCAACCAGTGATCATCAAGGCCCAAGATGCGAAAGATACCGTTACCCTGGTACCTTTAACGTCCTCGTCAACCACGGACGTCGAGTTATCCATAAATGAACATGTTTACTTAAGCTACAAAGTATTGCCCTTCTTTGCAACCCCTGTGGGAGAAGGCCAGAAATAAGGAGCCCGAAACCATTTGAGGGAATAGAAGAATTGACTACATAGAAAGAGATTTGTTGTTACATTGATCTTTTGTAGGACCAGATAACGCCCCGGTCACTACCCTGTGTGTACCCAGGATGTATGTAAGTCAAGTTCTGGAGATATCTAACGAGGGCTTAAAGGCTGGGAATTTTAGCAATAATAGGACCATCCAGCGTGTCTTCAAATATTTATTTGGGCCAGGCGCTACCAAAGAAATATCCGACTTTTGCAAATCATGTGACATCTGTCAAAAGCTTAACGCCAAAGGTCGTGTTGCCCCCGTTCAACTTCAGAAGACCCCAATGCTGTCTGAACCCTTCTTCAGGGTCGTAATCGATTTTATAGGCCCTCTCCCACTACCGTATAGTGAGGGATATTCCTATATTTTGACCCTCGTAGATTGAGCCACTCGTTTCCCGGCTGCAGTCCCCTTGAAGAACATTGATAGTATTTCGTGTGAAGAGGCGTTGATTTCTATTTTTTCCCGAGTAAGTATCCCGAAGGAGATCCTATCGTGCAGAGACCCTCAATTTACTTCAGAATTGAAGGAGTATGTAGGAAACCCCTTTTCTTAACCCCCTATTACCCCGCATCAAATGGGATGTGCGAGAAATTAAACGTAAGCCTCATATCATTTCTCAAGAAATTGTGCCACGCCAAACCACGAGAATGGCACCTCTACCTCCTCGTGGCTTTATTAGCGGGTCGAGAAATCCTACACCGAATGCTCGGATTATCCCGTTCGAGCTATTGTACGGACGAAGGTCCGCGGGCTGATAAGCATCCTAAAAGAATTATGGTCAAAACTCAATCTTGATGAGTAGATTAAGTCCTGTAACGCTTATGTATTGGACTTGCATACTCGCCTAGAAAATTGTGCATACCTTGCCTTCACAAACTCGTAGTGATTTTGGAAAAATACAGAACATATTTTGACAACAAATTCAAAACACGGAAATTCGAAGCATGCGACGAAGTACTACTCCTGTTGCCCTCTGAGTCTAATTTGCTCCTATCTTAGTGGAAAGGGCCTTTTTCAAGAGTAGAAGCTCGAGGCTCGGTCGACAACTTAATTCAGACCCCCTCAGGTAATAAAGTATACCACGTCAACCTGTTAAAAAGCTATCACCGACGCGCGTGCTTTAATAATTTTATCGCTTTAGACGAAGAACTCGTCTTGGGCACCTCTACCTCCTTGTGGCTTTATTAGCGGGTCGAGAAATCCTACACCGAATGCTCGGATTTTCCCGTTCGAGCTATTGTACGGACGAAGGTCCACGGGCCGATAAGCATCCTAAAAGAATTATGGTCAAAACTCAATCTTAATGAGTAGATTAAGTCCTCTAACGCTTATGTATTGGACTTGCATACTCGCCTAGAAAATTGTGCATACCTTGCCTTCACAAACTCTTAGTGATTTTGGAAAAATACAGAACATATTTTGACAACAAATTCAAAACACAGAAATTCGAAGCATGTGACGAAGTACTACTCCTGTTGCCCTCTGAGTCTAATTTGCTCCTATCTTAGTGGAAAGGGCCTTTTTCAAGAGTAGAAGCTCGAGGCTCGGTTGACAACTTAATTCAGACCCCCTCAGGTAATAAAGTATACCACGTCAACCTGTTAAAAAGCTATCACCGACGCGCGTGCTTTAATAATTTTATCGCTTTAGACGAAGAACTCGTCTTGGACAGCTTTGCGTTGTTCAAACGGTCTGCGTGGAAGCAGACTACGAATACCCTTTGCCGTATCTCACTTCCCCCCAATCGGACTCAGCCCCCGAGCTCGATTTTAACCCCCGTCTCCGAACCATCGAGAAAGGTTCAATTGGCTAGCCTACTAAGTGAATTCTTGGACGTATACTCTGAAACCTGAAGTTGTTCAACCCAAATAACTCATGAGATTGTTTTAAAAATGCAAGAGCCAATAATAAGCAAGCCTTATCTTATTCACCTTCATTTACGCTCTGTGATTAGCACCAAGTAGAAAATTTGTTGATCAGGTTGGAGGTCATCGAGCCTTCCTCATCTGAATTTTGTGCACCAATTGCGATGTTCGGATAGCCCGATCAATCAGTTAGGAGGTGCGTTGATTTTCGCAGATTGAATTCAGTCACCCAGTTCGACGCCGAGCCCATACCTTTGATTGATAAAAACCTATTTCTTTTCGAAGATGCAAAAGTCATCTCCGAAATTTATATTTGTAAGATACCGCTCTGCGAATCTTCTAAGCACTTTATAGCTTTTGCAACAGAGAAAGGCTGGTTGCAGTTTACCCGTCTCCCCTTTGGTTTGGTAACTTCCAGTTGGAACTACAATTGAATGATGCAGCGAATTGTAGACGGCCTAGTCAGTGTAACGTTTAATTTTTACACCGTGTACTTTGCCACTCGTACATGGCACCAGCTTGTACAGTTCCTTCGCGCTTTATTTCTAAATTTGCGCGCACACTGACTCAAGATTGGCCTGTCGAGGTGTCATTTCGCATATGATACGATTAAATATCATGGTTTTAAGATCAGAAAGACCAGATTGCCCCCCGGAAGAACAATTTAAAGCCATATCTGAAATGTCGCTTCCACGGACGAAAAAGCAGCTCGGATCATTTCTGGGTTCTGCTTCATTTTACAGGCGCCTCGTTCCCAATTTCGCCACTATAGCGTCACCCTCTAACGATATGTTAAAGAACCTGGGACCCGGTCCTGTCCGTTGGACCTCCCCGGAAGTGTCTAGCTTTAACCAGCTGAAAGAGAAACAGATTTCTGCTCCTATTTCGAGACTCCCGAATGCGAACAAAAAGTTTAGGATTCGTACTGATGCCTCTCGTGAAGGTATAAGTTTCGCCCTCATGCAGTATGGAAACGATGGAATTGGACATCTCGTTGCCTATGCAAGCAGGAAGCTGTCTGCCCGCTAGAAGGCATACGCCACCATTAATTTTGAAGCGTTAGCTATAGTATGGTAAATTCAACATTTTAGGATTTACCTTATAGGAACCAAATGCTTAATTGAGAGTGACCATAAGCCATTCGTAATTACAAGAGTCAAAATGGACGACTATGCGATGTAGTCTGTTGCTCATGGAATATCAATTCCGTATTGTTTATACCCCCCTCTAACTTTCCCATTTCGCCGTTGATCGTCTACCCCAAGCAATTCATGCGAAGTCGAAACGCCATTGTCGCAGACGAATTTAGTTGGCCTCACATCCCGCTCGCAGCGCTGCATTTATCTGCCCTATATACTGCAAAAATTAGAACAATGGAAAGACCATTAGGAGGGCATCGCCACTTCCTGCTATCGACTCTTATCGCGACCCAAAGCAATTAATGAAGTCTGATAGCGATGAATCTCTCTCCTCATCTATATAATTTAGGAATATATATTCGATATTTCGGGGTTCCCAGGCATATTGTGTCTGAAGCCCCCGTCCAGTACGTTAGCCATTAACGTCTTCGTTAGTCGAGAGGGAATCGACTACATTCTCGTCCAATGAAGAATTGAGTCATTGTCGAAGAGCCAAGGAAGAACTAGTCGTCACTCAGAGTTGTTCGTGAAGATAGTTTTAGGCTCTCTTCAACCATTCTCACAACGTCTCCGCATTTTTAGGATTGCAAAATCAATCTCCGAAGTTGGATTGAGCGTTTTATGAGACTCCCACAAGTTTAAGGTCGAACTTACCTCCCAGGTCCGAGTGACCGCACAGTGAGGGAAAAGGGATTTAACACCCCGCTTCGTCATGCTCTTACCCTATTTACCGCATCGAACCTCAAGGATCCCCTTTGCTCTAGAACTTGCATAATTGTAAGATCATTTCTTAATTAATCATCATTCGGTTCAAACTGAATTAATAGTGTCAATCCTCAGCCGTTAACCGTCAATATTTAATTGCATTGGCATTTAACTTGCTATATATGTGTATGTAATCTTTAGTCCTATTAAAGTATATGGTTGTCGCCGTGTTTGAGTATTCCTTGGCCTAGAAACTTTGTATTTAAAGCACTCTTAGAGCCATCCCCAGGAGGAGCCTTAATTTCGGTCGGCCAGTAGGCCAGTATGCGTATAACAGTGTTCATCTGGTCATACCATGACAGGCATATTGACACGTATAAATATCAAGTCTCAGTGGAAGGCATGGAGAGTTAGTTTTGGTGCGCTTAGGTTTAGCCGATTTAGTTTGGGGGATCTTAGCTTTAGTCAATTAGTGTTTGGCCTATTGACAAAAATAAATATCAAGCCTCAGTTGAGGGGGAGGGATAACTAGGTTACAAGAACTTAGGTTTAGCCGATTTAGGTTTGGGGAATTAGGTTTAGGTTTGATTAGCTTTGCTTAGCTTAGGTCAATACTCTTATGGCATATTGACAGGTATAAATATCAAGAGTCAATGGAAAATGGGGGCTAGGTTTGAGGACCTTAGGTTTAGCCGATTTAGCGTTGGGAGGATCGTATGTTAAGCCGATTTACGTTTGGGGAATTTAGATTTAACTCTCTTAGGTTTAGCAGTAGTCTTAAGTTTAGTAGTTTTAAGGTTTGAGTAACTTAGCTTTAACAATTATCTCGCCCAAATTTCCTGAGCTGATTAGGTTAGGGGTTAAGGTTAGTTTAATTTACTTTATAAGGTTACTGGTAGGTTACAGGTTAGGAGTTAAGGTCATGTTAGTTGAAAATTCACGGGGGTTAGTGATTCAGGTCCTATTAGTTTATCGTTTACCAACCACTCCAAAATTGCCTTAAAACGCCAACAAACTATTGACAACCAAACCTAATCTCGAAAAATGCGGCTAAATGAATCGAACCACCACTCCAAACCCCAATCTCGCTCCCCATCTTCAATTCCAGGGCGTATAAGCCACCTCTAATACGTAGGACCCCCACTTTAAGGCCTTCTCTCCCCCCAAATATGACCTAAACCGTGCCCAAAATGACCAAATAGGGGTATTCCTCCCAAAATTTCCAATGAACCCCACTAGAACACTGTACAACCCTTCCCTATATGACCTCCCCCACCAGAATATTTCCAACCCATTACAACCCCCATTGCCAATATATACCCCTGGAATCCATTATAACTCCGTCCGCTTCCTTCATTTACAGGGCCAACGTTCTAAACCACCCACTTTGCTCCTTTATATCTTCCCCCCTATGCCCACTACCCCCCACAAATAAAACTTCTACGGAAACCCCACTCTCAAACCCACCCCATCTCTGCCTGGAACCCATCAAAAGGACCATTGTCTCTACACATTCTAACTCCCTACCCCCATATCCCACCCCCACCACTACCCAATCACTTTAAGTGGGCTAAATCAAAATCAACCATTCGCCACTTTGACCGCCTCTACCCACCCACCCCCATTAATCCCCACACCATTTCTCCCTTTCAACCAGCAGTCTCTCCGATTCCCTCCCGTGTTCCCAATCACCCCCTAAACACACACGCCAAACACTAGACACACCGAAAAACCCTTCAATACGCCCCAAGTAGTTTCCTCTTTAATAAATAAATGCTGCTTAATGTTGCCCATCGTTGCCGATAAGCATCACTCCATACATGGATGATTTTGATGATGTTTGGTTGATGATTATCGTCTTTGGTGAGATCATTGATGGCGGGCTATGGCAGCATTGTGGATAGGGTATTGCAAGAATGTGTGGATGAGTGAGCAATGCATGGAGTAATAACTTGCACGATGATGTTTAAGGTGGAAAGTTGGTGTGCATTTTTCAGTCCATCATCTTCACTTTCTCCTGTTGAGTCCAGCGGCAAGGAAAAAAGTCTTCTTTTGGACTATCGCCCAATGCACGAGCACCATGCAGATTTGATCTCCAGATTTACTCCTGTAGCCTCGGCCCTTCTAAGGGCTCCCACAAGGCAGTGGGGTTGGCGGGGTTATACCGCTTGAGACTCAGTCGTTGGCCGTACCTTTAGTTAAAGGCAGGGGGATCACGAGTCAGTAAAACTACGGGGGAGAGGGGCGGGTGAGGAAGAGTACTCGCAGGTGTGGGTAACGCAGGTTGTCCCCAATGTTTAACCCAAGTGGTGTGAGCTTTTGTCAATTAGGGGGAGGGAGTTCAACGATCTCTCTCCCCCGTTCTCCGTTCAAAGAGGAAATTCGGTGCCTCACAGCGTACTTCCTTAGATTACGCTATGCTTAAACTTTGCTCGTTTTAACAATAACTGCTCAAATTCTGAGTTATGAATAGGATTACACCGCGCTCGAATGCCAGAATGAATAATGAGATAAAAAAAGTGGGGTTGGTATTTCTAGTCTCTGCTCGCATTACGAGGTGTCCCTAGTCGATTTTATTTTTGTAAATTTTTTTGCGTGTGTTTCTTTTTATGTTTGTCTTATTATTCTCGTCGGTGCTGCTCTCAGATTTGCTTTCCTTTCCTTGTGTTTCTTCCAAGAGTTTCTTATTTGTAGCTTCTGATATTTTTATGTTGAATATAGCCGATTAATCAATATTTTAGGGGAATTTCATTGGCTTCAGGCCATTTTCCTTAAGCATGGAGTTCAACATGATGGCATATGTGAGTGTAGAATGCATGTCAGTATTTTTGCGTTCAGAGTTCCCTCAAGCGTCATTTGAGTGGTTGTTCCATTGTTTTTCGTTGCTGCTGCTGCCGCATATGAGGTGTTTCTTGTTCCTTCTTTTCTTTGGTGTGTTTCAATTTCTTTTCTCTGTATTATTTGTTTTCGCTTCAGACATGTCATTGTTCTGTGGCTCCCTCCGCAATTTTTCGTGGAGTTTGTGCAGCTCCTACAAAAATATGGGCCGCTGTATTCTAAACATATTCCTCCTTCCTTTCTTGGGCAGTTTGCGGTGATGTGGTCTTCCATTTTGTAGCATCTAAAACAGATTTGTATATTGTGATACTGGTCCCTTTGAATGTTTCAAGTTGGGATTCTCATACTGTATGCGAGGATTCCCTTCTTTATTGCCTTTGTTGCAACTTCGATTGACTCGCACACTATTTTGAACACATATGTGTGTTCCTTAAATTTGATTATGTCGTTTATCTTCATCCAAAGGTGTTGTTCCATTATTTCATGTTTGATTTCGTCTGGGGAGTGTTCCCCCAACCATGATTCTACCTTATGGCATACGATGTCTCAGTTGGCAATAATCTGGAGTGGTACTTTAGAATCTAAGTCGATTCTTCTTAAAGTGATGGTTCCTGCCGATGAAAGTAGCAGTTCGACATCGTTGTTCTCCGCACAGATGACAACAAATCCATTGGCTGTTTCTATGCATTTGATCAGGGCGATTTGTACATCCTTGAAAATGCCTTGAGCTACATCCTGTGGTCTCCGTTTTATCCTATTATGAATTAGCTGAAGTGGGAGCCTTTTGGTGGGGTCTGTGTTACATGTCCAATTTTTCATGCCGTCCCTCCAAAGCGGGGTTCACTGTAAAAATAAGGTAGTAGATAATTTACCCAATTCCACTAGTGGGAGAATCCTCCTATCTGTTCCTAATACTATCTCGCCTGCTCGCTCTGAAGCGCACACTCCCTGACTACCCTACCTAAATAGGCCTAGCCCTATAAGCGGTCTTGCAGTCAGATTCGGGCTTGTCACCGATAACCGGGCTCCTTCTCTGGCCCCCTAACGGGATCTCCTTCGGGAGTTCAATATACCCTACTACTGACTGCTTCTGAGACCTTGCTGGTGGTCAAGTTATATGTGCTAGATGTAAAAAAGTAGTAGAGTTTCAGATATTAAGAGGCCTTAGTATGAGATAGGAAAAATTTAAGGAGATCACCGCTTTGGGGTGATTTCCCCCGCGAATCAGAAACATGTCTGTGGAGGAATTCCACGTGGAATTTCATTTCCAGCACGGAAGTTCCATGTGCTGAAGAAGATTCTGTTAGGCTTAAATTGGTAAGCCTACCTCCCCTCCCCTTCCACAAGCGGTAGCCTCCAACCGCGTCCACCACGGTCCATCTCTACACGGGTCAGAATAGCCATGGGAAGAAGATTCGAGGCCATTCGAAAGTTAAGCAGTTGCCCCCACCCCACCCCACCCCCCACCCCTGCGGGAAGAGCCTCAGACGTATATAGTGCTCTTTTCCCATGAGAGGAACACAGAGTTGAGAAGTCTCATCCGGACCCAAGAAGATTCCCCCTCGTTCGAAGTCAGGTGCTAACAACCAAGCAAAGTGACAGCTGAACAATTTTTGTATTGGAATTAGTCCCAGCCAGTGAGGTAATTCCATTTAACGATCGCTACCAAGTGATTTTCCAACTTCTTTCATCAACTCCTGTCAAAGCCCTCCTCGTTCGCCCCTCGTTTTCGGGTGGCCGAAATACTCTCCCCTGGACTGGACGTTACCACCCACCTCCCTTTTTTTTGGCAGAACCGTCATCACTTTAAGTTCCCGCTCAGAAGTTTTGAGCGCCCTCGCCTCAATTGTAGAAGACATCCGTGAAGCCTTACCGCGACGTCTCACTCGTAATCCTCGGTAAGCCAAGCCCTCTCCCCCTTCAGTAACCCAATTGGGTTAATTTCCCCTCCCCCATCATTTGAATAGTCTCCTCCTGTAATACCATAAATTTTAACTTCATAGTCTGATTCATAACTACCCCCCGCCCTTCGTTCATGTGATGTAATTTTTGCCCATCAATTCTCTCATTATTTTTATGTAAATAAAATTATATTTTTGTACTTGCCTCTTTAAGTAACCTTGAGCGTTGCCATTGCCCATATTATACCTGACCTGGTTGCACTCTGATCTCGCCCTCCGCCCGTCGAAACTCGTGGTGTTCCATCCCTTTGCGGCTCGTCTTCAAGTTATTGGTCCCTCCCTATAGATATAATATGGTATTGATGTAATATAATGTCATACCACGACATATATATTTATTAATATACATATATATATATATATAATTTTGGTGTCAAGTTTGTTTGGGTTTTTTATGAACCCGTGTCATTTTAATTCCTACATTAGAAGTTCACTTGTTATTCACGTCTACCCCTTTTATTTTAATTTTTGTATTGTACTGGCAAAAGGCAAGTTCAAGTTAATTGAAGAGCAGTGGAACGCAATCTATTTAGATTTGGTTTTGGACCCCAGGTAATTAAATTTTTTTATTGGGTTTGAATTTTGGAGACTCTCCTGGTTATTAATCCAAAAAAGTTAAGGTCTTTGTTGTCCTAATTCCCGTAGGACCATTAAATATTTTTTTCACGCTTAGAAAAAGCAGAGGTAGGTAGCTGTATCTTAATTTTTATTGTGATTAAGGCCTTCACGATTATTCAAGTATTCGTTTCGCGTGGGTAGTGTCCTAGCTCGTTCCCGTATCAGTGTTCCCTCAGTTAACTGCGTAAAAATGTCATCCTTCGAAAAATTCAAGATTCAGGGTGAAATGTTAGGGCTTTCGGGCAAAGACCTGCTAAATTACATACAGGAAGATGAGAGGAACGAACGGGCAGAGCAAAGGGAGGAGGAACTAAAAAAAACGGAGATAGAGAACAAACTGAAGATGGAGATGGAAAAAAACAAACTGGAGAAGGAGATGGAAAAGAACAAACTAAAGATGGAGATGGGGAAGAACAAAATGGAGGAGAACACTGAAAGAGGGTTTTTGATATCTCCCCCAACGAAAATGAGGATTTCAACGGCCACCACAAAGCAAGAGTGGGAGAGGAATTGGAACAAATTCGTCAAGAAATAGTCTCCAACATAGTTGCTTCACCAACACTACTAGTAGAGCAAGGTATCAAGCCGATAACCCTACAAAAAATAAAAAAAAACGCTCAAGGATACTAAACAGAAGGCACCTGGAGCATCGGGGATAACAAAGGAAAACCTAATACGCTCACCAGTCACCTTTATCTCACGGATAGCAGCAGTATTCAATGCTTATCTAAGCACAGGATACTTCCCAGATGCACTAAAAAGGGAAAAGATTATCTTTCTACCGAAACCTGGTAAGCCACAAAATAACCTCGGAAACTTCAGGCCAATCACACTACTAAGGACAGTGGCAAAATTAATGGAGAGAGCTATAAACGATAGACCAGTCAAGCACTTGGAAGAGAGAACACTGATTTCAAACCATCAGCAAAGATTCAGAATAACAGAAATACTGAGAGTGCCCTAGCTATTTTGGTCGAATCACTTGCAAAGGCCAAATACGATAGAAAACTACACAGAAATCGTACTCAGTTTGGAGAATTGGCCTGAAATATAAAATCAAAAGACTAGGGTTACCCTCCGCCCTAACCAAATGCCTCTGCGATTATATAACTGACAGGTCGGCGTTCATCTTAATAGCATGCTCCGATGGTCCGACATTCGAAGTCCTACAAGGTCTCCCCCAAGGGGACTGTATAAGCCCAACACATTACAGCATTTATACGATAGATCTACCAAGGCTGATCCATGATACAACAACGTATATCCAATTCCCCGACGACATCATGATAGTGGCGAACAGCACATATAAATGAGTTTGAACGAAAATGGAAAATTCGCACCAATCCAGAGAAGTTCCTGAATTATTCCAGTGGGGAGGCGCCTGACCTCAAGAGTAGAGGTTGAAGAGAAGAGATACTACTATGTAAATGAAGGAAATGGACTAAGGCTAAAGATCACCCGAAGTGGCTATTGTAAACACATTGTGAGAACAATCAACCAGGCAAAAACACATCTAGTAAAACTGTTCCAACTCAGAAACCTAAAGAGAAAATACATAAATAAAATATACAACGCCATCTGCAAAGCCACATTGCTCTAGCCAGCTATCCCAATGAACCGTCTCTCGAAAACAAGTGCGATGAAGCTTCAAAAAGTGCGAAATTCCGCGGTATACATAATCACCAACACGAGAAGGAGAGAGTGCAAAACAGTAAGAGAACTTCATAACGTAATAGAACTCCTAACTACGAACGTGTACTTACACAGAAGAGCAGTTAAGGTATGGGATAAACCGGATCGTATAATGAACGACGACGAGAAACGAGCGATTCATATTCCACATAACCACATAGTAAACAACCGCGGCAACTTTAGAAGTGGTAGACCCGATTTGAGGGAGGAACCGCCCCCAAAAGACACTGCAAGGTGAGATTGCAGACTTAAATCAGAAAACATACCAAGGGAATCCGCAACAAAAAGCAACTCAAGACATGCAAAATACAGAAAAACCACAGAGGGGCGAGAACCTCATCAAGAATACAGAAAAATAATAAGGAAAAATAAAAAAATAAGAACCAAAGAGATGGCTGGTCACCCAGCAAGTAACTCTAACTCTTACTCATTCCTCTTCACCACTTTATCCTAACTACCCTATCCAGTATACTACGACTATACACTCTTAATTCTACCTTTTTCAAGACGTAAGACGTAAGATTTTTTTGTAGATGGTTTGGAATTCTTTGCAGAAGTACCTTAGAAAACACATCTCGCTAGCTGAAAAAGGAGACAACGGTTTAGTGATATTTTTTGCCTACGCTTCTGAAAATCTGGTTTCTAATTTTAGAATCAGATCTTAAGAAAGAGAATACTATACTGGTGTCATACGCATTATTATCATCGTTTCTTTTTCAGTGTTCCCACTTAGGCAGATGACTGCTTAAGTCCCCGGCCAACCCCCTACTTTAAACTACCGTCAGATGTGAAAGGGGATTGCTATTTATGTTTCGTCCCAACTATACCCGGCAATTGCATGGCTATAATTGGGGGAAAAGGAGGAAGCTGGTTCGAGGAGTAGCCCAACGCTGAAAACAATTACAAAAAGTCTTTCCGGACAAGGGAAGGACTGCTACATCCACTGCTCATCCCAGCTGGGGCTCCTTGCAAGACCATATAAGGGGACATACAACCGTTTCTATGGTATGTTGGGATGAGGTCGCGATTATAAATCATCTGGAACGGCGTTGTTAATAAGTCCGCCATACAATCACACCCACAAGAGGAACTCCCCCACCCCGGATTCATCTCATCCATCGTTAGGATTTATCAAAAAGGCAATTCCCATTTCCATCTAGGCGGTGGGTGATTGGTGAGTGGGGGGATCTCTCTTCATCCTCAAGGAAAATAAAATTATAAAAACGTAAAACAAACACTCACACATATAAACAATTGAGGCCGTGCCACCATCCGAGGAAAAACAAATCTTGGAAAGGAAGATTTGCACCCTCCCCCAGAAGGGCTCAAACACACCAAAATGGCGTCCACCCTGCCACAAGAGTTCTCCCTGAGGACCATCGGTGGACAGTCAAAGCTAGATCGAGGTAAAGTATTCGAATCGGTCTTCGGAAAGCTAACCGTGGCTATCCATAGACTAATCGATACCCCAGGACGTTACGTCGCAAGCTGCGAGAAAGAGTCGGATGTAGAAACGCTCACGAAATAGATGGGACAACGTGTGCTAAAGGAAATAAACTTCCAGCCCAGCACTCCCCCTCAGATCCAAGCACATCGGAGCGTGATATGCAGGGAGCTCGACCCATTGATCAGGCAAAATAACAAAGAGCAAATTATCGAAGAGATAACTAGAAACTAGTCGTGGGCCAAAGTCGTGGAGCTGGTGAAGTTCCAGAACAAACGTGACAACACAAAATACCAACACCTATTTAAAGTTATCTTCAACGAGAAGCAAATGGCCCAAAAGGCCAAAGAAAGAGGACTGCTACTCTTCAATGCTAAGATCGGGGGAGAGCCAATAGAGAGAGAGGAGTTCAGCCTCATCCAAGTATGCTTCCAGTTTTTCAAAATGGAACACCACCCGACAAAGGAATGAAAAGAGCAAAGTATAACCTATGAGCGATGGCCATGTCCTCTCCCCCTAAAAAGGAGATAATCAAAAGAAAGCTGCAGAGAAAAAGGCCACGGATGGCGATAATGCTCGGCACAAACAGAGAGGTGCCCAAACTGCGGGCTAAACGATGGGGCGATGTCCATGTCCTATCCCCTCAAAATGGAGATAATCATAAGAAAGCTAAGGGAAACGAGGAAGCGCGATAAGAAAAAAATAAAGTTAAAAACACTACGGACTTAGAAAAATCATTCGTGGCTTTCGACCCTGGTTGGAATCGCAACCATGGCAGTAGCATCCCAGCCACCCACGCGCTAATATCTACCGATCAACAACTTCTTCAACCTCCTTGGGCAAAGAAGGCTAGCGCTGCTAGGCGGATACTCAAACGCCAGATGCCTTGCATCTAGCGACAGGCGCGTCGACCAAGTGGAAGAAACCTGGAGCAACTCTTCAAAACAAATAGGATCCAGAGAGTCGGACCAGACTTCCCAGCCTACCTAACGCATCTTTCGGCAAAAAAACCGGACATTGTGTTGGCGAGTCAATAATTCCCCTTCAAAATCGTCAACGCAACAGGCCCAGTGGTACCAAGCGATCATATTCCCATCATCACCACCATATCGTTTGCGCCAATGCTCAATCCCCTCACACTTAGGAAAAACTAAGCCAAAGCTAACTGGGAGAAGTACAGAGAATTTCTAAGCAGCTCTCAGCCAGCTTACCCGAGTCCGGCAAATCTCGAATAAATTGATGAGGAGATTGATAAGATCACTAATCTCCTCACCCCAGCTGACGAAAGATGTATCCCCAGAATCTCGTGCAAAATGCTCCCATAACCTAGGTGGGAACACAGAGAGATCTACGAAGAAGTCGGTAGGACAGGCCCAAACCGTAAAAGGGAATCCAGAATGAGACAGCTAAGCCAAAAGCTAAAAATATCATCGTTGAGGAGCAAAAACAAATCTGGGACGATATCATAGGCAGACTAGACAGGGAGAGAAATCCTGTACATTTTTGGAATAGTATCCCAAAATTAGGAGATTGCCTCCCAGTCCTAGGACACAAATAAATGAAGGCGACAACATCATCGAGGATCCAGAACCTCATGAAAAAAAATTCAGAAGAAATTGGAAAGAGATCTTTGCAATATCACCTGAAAAGAACGATGATTTCGACCAGGACTTCGAAATCCAACTGCTCGAAGACCTCGGAGCGATGATACATAGGACCCACCCACACCCGCAAGTATCTAGATTTAGAGAGATGGTTAACCACGGCCGTTCCATCACTATTGAAGAGACCATGAACACCATAAGGTCTTTCAAACAAAGGGCAGCTGGTTGATCTGGGCTCACAAAGAACAACTTAGTAAATGCCCCACGGCATATTATTCAGGGCATGGTGAACATCATGAACGCTTCCATGAATACAGGCTAGTTCCCAGACGGGTATAAGAAGGGTAAAATAATCTTTATCCCGAACGGGAACAAGCCCCCAGACTAAGTCTCTAACTCTCGCCCAATCTCTTTCCTCGAAATACCCGGCAATATCTTTGAGAAGATTATAGCCGACAGGCTAGAATCTCAACTTGACGAGCTAGAAGCCCCTAACCCGCAACAACATGGGTTCCGCCCCAAAAAGGGGCACACAAACGGCTCTAGCACTCCTAATAGACAATACATCGTGATGAGGGATATGCAGAAGGCCTTCGACAAGGTTTATCTGAGAGGACTCCAATATAAGATCCTAGTCCTCCCGCTAAACTCAATCCTGGAAAGAATCCTTTGTGACTTCGTCATGGACAGAAGGGCGCTAATCATGATCAAAGAACACAAAAGGCCAGAATTTGAACTCAAAGCGGGCGTTCCCTAGGGGAGCTGCCTGAGCCTTATGCTTTACTTGGTCCTCATCATCGACCTCCCTACTTCAACACACAACGACACGATGTATCTGCAGTACACAGATGACGTCACGCAAATTGTCCCCAGTAGGGTGAGGAAAGCAAGGGGTCAGGCTATTAACACTAGAGCAGAGTTATCTAACATCAACCAATACGAGAAAAGATAGAAAATCAGGACCAATAGGGACAAATTTAGGATCCTCGCGCTACGCTGCAAGTCGATGTGGCCCATTGTAATAGATAAAGGAGATACGGCTACTCCGCCGAAGGCACCATCCTAGGCCTAAAAATCTCCGACCACGGATACTCGAGGCTCTACAAGGAGAGGCAGGATATGGTGAAGAGAGAAATCTCTAAGTTATATAAGTTTATTATATCAGGAAAATATACTTGATGTTTATCCGAGCTAAGTTCTTCTACCCTGCAGTAATTACACAAGCGGCCAGTAAGACCGCTATGAGAATCAGCCAGTGAGTGCAGAATTATGAATCCCTATGCATAAACAAAACCAGATGAAGAATGTATCTTCGGCAAAGGGACCTGCACCGCACACAACGTCTGGAGCCCATTAATTGTTGCAGCAAAGAAACTTGCCAAAAAGGTCTGGTGAACATTAGCCAATGATATCATCCCAGAGCTAAAAGAACATGTGGCAACATAAACATCACTGCCGCATTGCGTGAGAAAGTCGCCCGAAATCGACTTTTCCCAAGCACTTGACTCTGCGCCGATGAAAACACTACACCACTCTACACATAACAAGATAAAGCACGACACAACAAATATAAAACAGATTTGATAATCACAACTAATGAAAAACAAAAAAAATACAACCAGAACAAAACCCGAGGTAAAATACTATATTAGATCACTAATAAAGGCTTGAAAGCTCAAAAGTACACAAAGAGTAAATTAAAAAATCAAGGAGAAGAGTATAAAGAAGAACACACACAAAAAGAAACAGACAAGTCAACAATAATAAAACAAAATAAACAGAAAGAAAAATCAGTAATCAAAAATAATCAAATGCCCGCGATGAACCTCAAACTAGAGTAAACCCTTCCTACCCCTTTTATCATCTATAGTTTACTACTATCCATATCTTCCACTATTGAGTACATCAGATTTCTTAGTATATTTTACTTTACCTTTGATAGTGCGCATTCATCATCTCTGGTCGTGGTAAAGGAGTAAAGGTTAAGGAGAAGTCTAAGACTCACTCCAGTGCGGTGTGACTTAAGTTTCCTGTCGGCCGAATTCATAGATTATTAAGAAAGGGCAACTATGCCGAGCTCGTTGGTGCCGGAGATCCGGTCGACTTGGCCGCTGTTATGGAGTATTTAACTGAAGTTCTCAAACTGTCAGGAAATGCTGCTCGCGAGAAGAAGAAAACTAGAATCATCCCTAGGCATCTTCAACTGGCTATCCGCAACGATGAAGAGTTGAATAAGCTTCTTTCTAGAGTTACAATTACGCAAGGCGGCGTCTTACTTAATATTCAAGCTGTACTTCTGCCCAAGAAAACTGAGAAGAAATAAAAAATCTACGCTCAATCGGGGTGATTTTGTGAGCTTGTACAAATAGTTAATAGAAATGGTGTTGACAATAAAACTTAGATTTTGAAAGAATAATATATAAAAGTCCCGTATGTAATTATTCATAAGTTTGCCATATTTGTATAAATAGGTTGCTGTTTGGATTAGCACATGCAAGGAAAAGTCAAGATTTAAACATTAGGGAAATAAGATAGAAAGAAAAAAGGAACCAGATCATACCGAAGAAAGAAAAAAGAACAAGCCTAAAACGAACGCTTAATTCTTGCTGCCATACAGCAGTAAATTCATTAGCTGAGATTAACACTTTAAAGAAAAAGGTCAAATTTGTGTTAGGTTAGCAGTTTCCGCATTATAATATCTTGAACCCCAGTTTGCCAAAAGTGCTTTGAATCTCACTTTCAATTGAAGATTACCCCGAATGTTGATCTATTGCTAAGCTACCTAGTGGGGGTGTATATTGACCCGCGTGGAAAATGAATTCAAAGATACCCCCTCCCCTCGGATTTTAACCTTATTACGCACTACATTCAATTAAACTAGTTTTTTTTCTTTAGGGGGTGGGGGGTAGTCACGGCTGATTTCGTGGGTAACCCCGATTGATGTGCTTTTGTGGAGGATTAGGTTGAGCTCACCGATCAGTTTACTACATCCTGATCTGACCTCATTTCTACCCTATCGGTTTAAGAATCGGCTTCGGTGTTTCATCGCATTCTTCCTTAGCTTAACTTTCCCTTTTTTTAATAATAAATGCTCAAAATCTAAGTTGTAGTTTTTGCTGTTATTATTATTAATAAAAAGCCCACCCTCCCACACACGCTGATTTAAAAGGACGTCTTTAGGTCCACCATCATCTTAAATAAAGAAAAACTACAACCCTAAAACGTAGAGGATTGTAACATTTGGATTCCATGTGTTCTAAACCAATTGAAGCACATAAGCTTTAAAAAAAATGTCAACTTTCATTTGACCTAAGGAGAGAAAAAAAAGGAGGAACATATGGTATCCTGTTGTCGCATTACTGTTGTTTTTTTTTAGTAATAACTGCTTAAACGCTGAGTTGTTATTATTATTAAAAAAGCCCAGGAATACCATACTCGGGTGGCAGCTTGAATAATAAGATAAAAAAAGGGGGTGTCTTGATTTGAATGGAATTAGGGTTGTTTGTAGAGGTTCCTATATGGTAAATCGCCCCCCACCCAACGCGCTTTCCAATTCGACTTTTAAGGAATCTCCGGACGTTTTAGAATACTAGATTACGCTATGGAAAGGGAAAATGAATTTAAAGAGGTCCCCGCTCCCCGTTAATATATAATAAGAAGAAGATTTTGTCCTTACGGATCGCTAGGTAGTTTCCTCTTTAATAAAAAATACATCCAGTTAAACGACGGGGAAGGGGGCCAGGTTAGGAAGAGTACTCGCGGTTTATTTCGTTGGTAACGCAGTTTGTCCTCTGTGGTCAACCCCAGTGGTTTGAGGTTTTGTGAATTAGGGAGAGGGAGCTCACCAATCAGTTTTATGACAGCTCGACCTCTTTCCGCCCTCTCGGTTCAAAAAGGTAATTCGGTGCATCCCGGCGTCCTTCCTTAGGTTACGCTATGCTTCAACTTTGCTTGTTTTAATAATAACGGCTCAAATATTATTAACCTAACCGTGGGATAGGGGGTTGAGTGGTAAGGGGAGGGGGGGTAAGGGTGTATGCGTCTAGGGTGCTAAGGAGTGTAGGGATGTATGTCGGTCTGTGTTTGAGGTGGTGGGTAGGATATGGGGAGGGGGCAGGCGGTAAGGTTTATCTAACTAAATTTAGCAAACTTAGGTTTATGGAACTCAGGTTTAGCCGATTTAGGTTTGGGAAACTTCGGTTTAGTTTTTTTAGGTGTCGTGAATTTAGGTTTAAGTTGTCGGAGAAAGAGGACTAATAACTTTTTAACTAATCTACCCATTAGAACGAAATTTGGAATATCAACAGAAGTCAGTATAGGCTTTGGTTGAGGACTAATTGATGAAATTTAATTTATAAATTTATAGGAAAAAGTATAAAAAAGTTATAATGAATAAATGTTATCGGGCTGCCAAAGGTCGTACGACGAATAATTTTCGCCCGTTCCGTCAATTCTACCCGAGCTGACCCGTTTGTATGCGTCGTATCAGGAAGCTACGCCTCGTATCGCTAGAAAGTACATTCCGTTCCTAATAAGGCATTAAGATGACTTAATTACTAAAGTTTTTACCGTCGCTTAAAGTAAGGCGGGTAGACTGGACTTTCGCCATTTTTAACTCGTAAGCACCCATCTTCGAAATGGGGGCTAGATTACCGGTACCTAGGAGCTCCAAACTTCGTAAACTCGGTTCGATTTGGATTTGTGGCTTAGATTGTATTCGATTTTTAACTCGATCTAGGGTATAGAGTTCACTGAAATTACTCTAAACTATGAAGGAAAATTAAAAGCTACAATTTCTATATTCGAACGCTGATTGTGACGTCACTATTGAAGATAACAATATGAAATTTGGATTTATATAAATCGAAGGCCGGAGAACACGGAAATGTAATGATTTTTTTAATCGGGATAATATTTTTTGGTAACTAATAAAAAATTTCTCGTTTGAAAAATAATAAGGCCACGATTATGAAACTAGAAAAATAGAAAGACCGGACTGGTTTATTTGAGAGAAAATGAACGTGAAATTCCTAGTCTTTTTTCCTCGCCGCTATTATATTTTAATAGATTTTAATATGGAAAAATATATATATTTCTTTTAAACATGGGACGAGTGAAGGTCAACTTATATGCGTATGCTATCAAATTCTCATTATCATGGCATTCTTTTAATCCGTTCCAAGCTCTCGGATTTCGGCTAATATCCTAAAATGTTTGGGGCGTAGAGCTTCGGAACTTGCACCATTGGAAAGAGCGTAACAATTTGTAGTTAACATTCGATTTTCTTTTTGTCAATAGGCCTCTGGCCTATTGATATGTATTAATATCAAGAGTCAGTGGAAAAGGGCGGGGGGAGATTTAGAGATCTTAGGTTTAGCCGATTTAGGTTTGGTGAGCTTAGGTTTAGCCGATTTAGGTTTGGGACGTGGGAGTAGGGGGTGGATCTTATGTTTAGCCGATATATGTTTGGGGAACTTAAGTTCAGAAGTCTTAGGTTTGGGTAACTTTTATCTCACCGAAAATGCCTGAGCTGATAAGGTTAGGGGTTAAGGTCAGTGACTTTTCTTTATTAGGTTCCTGGTGGGTTACAGGTTAGGCGTTAATGTCATGTTAGTTGAAAATTCCCCGAGGTTAGTGATTCAGGTCCTATTAGTTTATCGTTTACCAATCACTCCAAAATTGCCTTAAAAAGCCAACAAACTAATGACAACCAAACCTCATTACGAAAAATGCGGACCAATGAATCAAACCACCGCTCGAAACCCCAAACTCTCTCCCCATCTACAATTCCTAGGCTTATAAGCCACCTTTAATACCCAAAACCCGCCCAATTTAAAGCCTTCTATCCCCCCAAATATGCCCTAAACCGCGTCCTAAATTACCTTTAGGGGTTTTCCCCCCTAAAATCTTCAATGGAGCATACTAGAACACTGTACAACCCTTCACTATAGACCTTGCCCCCATCTCTCCAACCCATTACAACCCCCATTGCCAATATATGCCTCTGGAATCCATTATAACTCCGCCCGCTTCCTTCATTTACAGGGCCAACCATCTAAACTAGACACTTTGCTCCTTTGAAGCTTCCCCCAATGCCCACTCTCCCTCACACATAAAACTTCTACGGGAACCCCAATCTCAAACCCAGCCCATCATTACTACAGAACCCCATTGCCTATAAGTCTGGAACCCATCAAAACTACAATTGGCTCTACACATTCTAACTTCCCACCCCCATACCCCACCCCACAATAACAAATACGCCACCTTGACCGCCTCTATATCCCTCCCCCTAATCCCCACAACCATCTCCCCTTTTCACCCGCCAGTCCCTCTGACTCCCTCTCGTCTTCCCAAACACCCCCTCTCCGTTCAAAGAGGGAATTCGGTGCCTCACAGCGTACTTCCTTAGATTACGCTATGCTTCAACTTTGCTCGTTTTAACAATAACTGCTCAAATTCTGAGTTATGAATAGGATTACACTGCCGTCGAATGACAGAATAAATAATGAGATAAAAAAGTGGGGTGTTTTGATTAGGAGTGAGGTAGAGGTGTCTGTAGATGTTGCTCTTATTGTAGGGAGACGGGGAAAGAGGAAATGAATTTAAGGAGATTTCAATCCACTCCCCCCCCCCAGTAATATATAACAATTTGCCCTTACTACGTACCAAGTAGTTTCATCTTTAATAAAAAAGCAGGCAATGGCTTCGCGTCCCCACTACAGGGGGAGCCTTTGCTTATCTACTCAGATTAAAATTTAAAACCTAAAAAAAAGCGGCCATGGTTAAATTATTGTTAAATTTTTATAAATTTTCTGAACTTCGTCAATTATAATAATTTTAAAAAGGAACTCTAAACTAAATTCCCCCCCCTTTCAAAATATCACGTTGCTGAAATATAGTTATAGCAGGAGATATATAAAAATAAATTTTCTGAACTTCAACATTTGTAATTTTGGGGGCTTTAAAAAATTCACAAAATTTCGATACTTATATTTATTGCTGAACTTCACCATTTTGTTTTTTGATACTATAAAAGAATTATTTGAAATAACTTTGATAAAAAACATAGGTCATAACCAAACTATTAGGTTGAGGAATAAGTCCTTGCGTTTTTTTTAATGTTGTGTTGATTTAAGTTTTGTTGACGTGATATGTGCACACATTAAGAAACGATGATAAATAATGAGAGCAAAATTTGCAAAGGTTAGGCTACGTCTCTTAACAGCGTAGACTATTAGGCTTTTGTTTAGGCTACATCTTGAAGTTTAGTAATAAGTCATTGCGGTATTTTTAAAAGTTGTGTTAATATAATTTTTGTTCTGTACCCTCAAAATGGAATTTCAAGTTGAAAGAATGGCGAATTTTCGGCACTTGTTGTTATTCATTTTCAATCGAGACGGGAACAATGCAGACGCAGCCAAAGCTCGTCGCGATATTTGTGCTGTGTACGGAGAAAATGCTTTATCAGAAAGGACAGCTCAATCGTGGTTTTTACTTTTCAAAAACGGTCATCTAAATCTTAATGGGAATGGGTAAATACGAACGGCTTTAGGGTTATCCGCGCCAACTTCCCCCAACAGGCGACAAGAAGTCTGACGAAAGAAGGCCTATCTCACAGAGAAGCCTAAATTATATTTGCCTTCTTTATGATACCTAAGGAGATTGTCCAGAAGGCGTTGCGATAAGCGAATTGTCGTATAGGAAATCTCTCCTTCAATTTCACACAGTCCACGGTATAAATGACAACGCCGTTCATCCCTCAGCAGAAGTGTTCTAGACCTACTCGCGTAACCCTCGCGTTGAACGAGAGTCGTTGCCGTAACGTATCGACTGCCAAGGCGCTCCCGCTGAGTAAACCTGGTCGCTGTCTCAAAGAGTTCTTGAGGCAAATTCCACCCCGCAGAGTCTGTGACTAGAAGAATACGCTCTGTTGCTCAACGTAGCTTGAGAAAGAAAAAGAAACAACCAAATAGTTACTGGAAGTAACTATTTGTTAGTGTCACATCCAGTTAGTAGTGAACTAACCGGAACTGCAGTCAGCAGCCCCGAAACCGTCGTTTTATCCCCCCTCTCCCCGAGAACTCGTGTTAACGCCACCCAAACCACCCCGTCTGGACCAGAGTAGTCGTCTCTCCAACCCATCACAATTAATGGTAATCTGTAAACCCAGTGTCCCTCTATT
Organism: Ceratothoa steindachneri; assembly: GCA_963969495.1. Taxonomy (NCBI): domain Eukaryota; kingdom Metazoa; phylum Arthropoda; class Malacostraca; order Isopoda; family Cymothoidae; genus Ceratothoa; species Ceratothoa steindachneri. The sequence continues at coordinate 183,982,139 of OZ018320.1, forward strand.
CTTAAATTACCTATTTAATTAACAGTGATTGATACTCCCATTGAGTCATTATAAATCTAGGCGCTTAACGTCAGTGTTATCCTCCCCCTTTTTTTAAAGAGATTCAAGTGAGTCATTCCCTGATATTATTATTTATAATTATAATTGCTCTCAACCCGGACTAATCCGTGTTTAATATTTAATCCTTATTTACCTAAATGCCCGTTTAACTATTGCTACTAATTATTATTTTTGTGTAAAATAAAGTTTATTTTTGTACGTATATTTATCTAGAGGCTCCTCCTTTTGACATACCCTTGGCAAGACTTTAATTAAGAATTCCTTTGGCTAATTTATTCAACCTGTTTTATGCACTCTTAGAATTTAACAATCACAAACCTCCCCCCCAGTAACAAGTAGGACTTTTATAGTGAGAATCCTGGCCGTGGCACAACCCGTCTTTAACCAGCCTTCGCACGTTCAGTAGGAATTAAAGCCTATATATATATATATATATATATATATATATATATATATATATATATATATATATATATATATATATATAAAATGATCGTAGATTGAGTCATAGGGTCTCAATACCATCGACTTAAACAAAAGCGGTGTGTCCAGATCAAGGACTAGAATAATTATTGGACCGGACTATGAGCAATTCTACAACATAACGATTTTCTATAGTAGAAATATCTTGGTGGAATCTTTCACCATGCTCATCGCTGACTTCTGCTGGATTCTCCAGAACAAAAGACAGATGAGAACCTTTAGTAGCATACTACATCCCAACTCATTATAAGACCTAATCAATTTCTGAACAAGAATGTGGTAATTTTCTGACTTATGCCAGGCCTCAAATTCTGGCTTGCTCAATTTTGCCTCAAACTCACCACTAGCTACCATACGAGGGACAGTCAATAAGTTTTGCAATTCGGATATAAGGAAACGAGATATGAGGAAAAGTGTTTTATTATTTTTTAATATAACTACCCTCGACTTCAATGCACTTGCGCTACTTGGCCATGAGGCTTCGAATTCCCGACAACCACAAATCTCCCGACTGCTGTTCAATCCACTCCTGGACGGCGAGCTGGACATCTTCATTGCCCCCAAACCGGTGTCCACGCAGTGCAGCCTTGAGCTGGCAGAATAAAAAGTAGTCGCTAGGGGCCAGATCTGGACTGTAGGGAGGATGGTTGAGCTCCTCGTATCCGCACTCGTGCAGGGCAGCTTGTGCAACTCTGGCCTTGTGGACTTTGACGACGTTGAAGTCGATCATGGGGCGTGAGGTTTCTAGGGACCCAACGGGCAGAAACCTTGCTTATGGTCAAATTGTCTTGGATGATGTTGATAACACTTCCATGTGATATTCCAAGTTCTCGCTTGATTTCTTCGACCTTTACCCGTCGATTTTCGAAGATCATCTTCTCCACACGGGCCACATTGTCCTGGTTGGTCACGTCTGACGGGCGTCCTGGACAGGGTTATCTTCAAGTGACTCCCGACCATGTTGGAACTCCCTATTCCAGCGAGCAATGGTTGCATAGGAAGGGGCGGTGTCGGTGTACACTGCAACCATGCCTTCATTGATCTCTTTTGCATTCTTGCCTTCCTTGGTCAAAAATTTGATCACTGCGCGATGCGCAACCTTCTCCATTGTTGAAAAAATTGTGACTGACGATTTGCAATCAGATACTGCTTCTTAAATAGATATCTTTACGACAATTTGGCGATGACCAAGGTCTCTGGCCGTTGGGTCCCTAGAAACCAAACGCCCCATGATCGAATTCAACGTCGTCATAATCCACAAGGCCAGAGTTGCACAAGCTGCCCTGCGCGAGTTCGGATTCGAGGAGCTCAACCATCCCTCCTACAGTCCAGATCTGACCCCTAGTGACTACTTTTTATTCCGCTAGCTCAATGCTGCCCTACATGGACCTCTGTTTGGGGACGATGAAGATGTCCAGCTCTCTATCCAGGAGTGGATTGGAGAGCAGTCGGGAATTCGAAGCCTAATGGCCAAGTGGCGTAAGTACATTGAAGTCAGGGGTAGTTATATTGAAAAATAATAAAACACTTTTCCTCATATCTCTTTTCCTTATATCCGAATTGCAACACTTATTGACCGCCCCCTCGTACTTTTGTCTCTTCTCTTAAAGGCCATTCTGAGCGTATGTAATGTTCTCCCTGAGCTCTACTGTCCCACTGGCACAAAAAACACATGAATTTTTTGTAGCTTGACTGCAAGCCATTTAAAATGGCTACTACCTTAAGGTCAACACAAATCAACCATGTATGTTCACTGTATTTAATGATTTTGAAAATGAAATATAAATTTTCCTAAGGTTCTTTCAAAACAACAGAGTGAGCTACTGGTATCGACGGTAGTTTATTTTCATTATGCAGAAGCACGGCATTACTACTATATAAAGAAGCGTCAATGAAAAGTCTCCATTGTTTGGGTTCATAATGTATATCTAATTCTTCAAAGAGATCTGGAATATTATTACATTAACATAAATTGTTGTCAAAGGAAATTTTTTTTTTGTAAATTGTTTGATCGAATGCGAAACTTAGTAATTCGAACATCTTCTGCTACTAAATTTCTTTATTTTAGTCTCGAGGCCAGTAATTCGCTCTGTTGTTTTAAGTTTAGATCTCTTACAAGATAATCTAGATCAAGTTGTGGTGAAGGTTTTGGAGAGGTATCAACAGGTTCAGGAACATAAATTTCAGTTTCTGGTGCACATGATTCATATCTGATTCATCAGAGTTAGACAAAACGATTTCTGCAGGTGATTCAGGTACTGGAATGTCTTTTGAGTGAGGTATAGGCCGAATAGCAGATCTAAGGTTGGGATATACCACAGCTGAAGCACACTTCGTTGTTTTACCTAAAAGTATGGAAATTATATTCATAAAATTTAAAGTTATGTATACATGTGTGATTACAATAAAGTGGTTCTAAACTTAATTAATTTTATATTTTTAAAAATTAATATTACAGTATACTCCTTCAAAATATAGGTACATTGGACAATCAACAATTACTTACTTTGTTTGTCTATCAAACAGAAATAGCAATCAGTGGCATGATTTGGGGTCCCTCGCCATACCATTGGAAAACCAAATTGAAGGTTTTACATTCAAAATACAAGTTATATAATTTTTTCACGAGACAAGAAATTTTTCTTTGAATTTTTTTAAATGTTACTGAACCAACTACATATGTAGCAGAATTTATCTGGGCTATTTTTACACTGTCCTCTTGGCATTTTAATTAAAATTGTTGCTTTTATTTAAAATTTTATTCAGTTAAATAACCTGAAAATAAGAAATAAAAGAATGAAATTCGTTAAAATCTTCAAAATTTGAAAAAATAGTAATTGGCAACTTACAAAAAATGGAGTCATTTCGATAAAAATAACTTCCATTTTTTTAAATCTATACATAAAACTACATTAAAAAATGTTATTCTAATCTTTGTAGTTGGCAAAAAGACCAAAAGTTAAATTTTGTTATAAGTGTAATTATTAGCTTCCTCTTCGTTTAATTTCTAATATATTTATTGTTTTTTTAGAGTTTTTTTGAGAATCTCCGATTTTATTGTTGTTTATTTATTTATTCTTGGGGGAAAAACCCCACCTTCCTACCCTCCTCGATTTTTTTTCTTATATAATACATACTTGTATACTCTCTTTCTTAAAATGAATTAGGCCCTAAAAAGGGCCAGGTATGGGAGGTCGGAAGGAAATTAAAAGTATCTAAATACATTCACCGCGGATACGTCTTGCCAGCTCGATATCTTTAGGCATGACAGTCACTCCATTGGCATGGATAGCGCAAAGGTTCGTATCCTCAAATAGACCAACCAAATAGGCTTCAGAGGCCTCTTGTAGAGCAATTGCGGCGGAAGATTAAAAACGAAGGTCAAGCGCTGGAAAGGCAACTTGCGAATCAATAGTTCTGCACTTTTGTTGTAACGACGGATTCCCGAAGGGCAACGGTTCATGGACCATACCTGTGGCATTTCTTCACGGCCCTGGTGGCAGGAGCGGATTTGCGAGCTGCCTTCGTAGCCAACTGCCTACGCGGAGCTTACTTTCGGTAGACCTGCGGAGCTCTCTGCTTAGTACGAGCCATATCGGCAAAACAACAAATATTGGGATTGGGATAGTACAAGAGGTGAAGGTGTAGGAGAGAGATAGAAACGTAGAGATAGTGTGTGTGGTGGGTGTGTTTATGAGATGGTTATGCGAGTCGGGTGATATATGGCGATGATTTGGTGAACGTCATAATGATATAGTGAATTGTGCCAGGTTGCCTGGCAAACGCCTTCATTTTGCATTGTATTGCATTTTTATATAATTTTTGTATTTAAGGTTTGTAATTTAAGCATTCAAGCCTTTGTTATCAATTGCTCCTATACGTTCTTTAGTTTTATTTTTTATTATATATATATATATATATATATATATATATTATTTTTGCGCTTTTCAGTGGTTTTGTAGTCTTATATTTATATACGTTTTATATTTCCTTCTTTGTATTTCTCATTACTCTTTTCTGTTCGTATTTTCTTTAGTGTGTCATTCTTAGTTGGTTGTCAATATCGGTAGTTTTTGGTCGGTAAGTCGCTTGGTGTTATTTATAGATTGGGTTTACATTCAACGTTGTATTCTTCTTCCTTGCGTCAGATCTCATCCCCTTCTTCCCTGACGGATTTCATTGTTTGGTACGACTATTTTGTTTAGTTCTTCCTGTAGTAAAGTTTCATTTAACTTTACCCACTTTTTTTGGCTCGATCGTGGAGTAGTGTTGATAGGTTCAATTTCGGTTCTTCTATGTAGTTCCTCCGATTTTATTCGGTCCTATCTTCTTTTATTTTCAGTTTTGTACTCTTTGGGCCGTTTGTATCTGATTTTTACTCAGAATGTGAGAATGTAAATGTGAGGGCTGTATATAATATTCTTTTTTCTTCCTTGAAAGGTTATGAAATCGTAGCAGGGTTGACATTGTTGCTTTTGCTTCATTTACCTTTTTTGACAGGTGGGAGACATACCAATTCGTGGTTAGTTTGAGTTTGAGGACTCTCTCCTTCGTGTTCTAATGGTATCCTTCCCCCTCGACTCTAATTGTGGCTGTTTCCCTTCGATTAATTGGAATAATTCTGAATTTGTTTGTGTTTGTTTTAATTTTGTTCCTTTTTACGAAATCGTTTATGTTTTTGATTTCCCTCGCTGTCATTTGGGCGATATCTCTTGGGCTTTGTCTATTACTTGAGATAATTTATGGGATGTCATCCACTAAATTGGATTACATCGCACACTCATCCGTTGGTTGTGGTAGGTAATGGGTATATATGGTATATAAAGTTTGAGAGAGACACCCTCCTTGTGGGACCTCCGCCCGTAGAGCGAAAGCGTCACCCATTTGGCCATTTAATTGTAGAATGGCTTTTCTTCCAAATATGTAATGGCATAATATTTTGGTTAAGTTGGTCTCCATGTTGAGGGAGCTGAGTTTTGCTTGTAAATCGAAGATCCAAACCTTATCGAAAGCTTTGGCAACGTCGCGGATTACGACGTCCACTCTGTCGCCCAGCGCTATTTCAATAGCAATTTTTTTCGTTATTACTGTCTGCGCGTTTTCCTTCCCTCGCTTGATCCTGAACCGATGCTGTTGTGGGTTATATATGTTATTTGTTTCAAGGTGTTTTTTTCTACTTTTCATTGAGGAGCTTTTCGAGGAGTTTCCCGAGAAACTCGAGTATTGAGATTGGCCGTTAGCTTTCAATTTGGTGTTTTGGTTTACCCGGTTTCGGCAGGAAGATCATCTTTGCCGTCTTGAAGGCCTGGGAGTAGTATCCAGAAATCGGGCAGGCATTGAAAATGCTTAAGATTGCTTCGTGCAAGTTTTTTAGGTCATTTGTCAGGTGCTCCTTTGTTATGCCACTTAATCCTGGAGCCCTTTGTATAAACGACATGACTGCTGTCAAGTAGTCTTCCATTGTGAACGGCATTTACTCTTCTGAGTGGATGGGTCTTCCTCGTCAATTTGTGCCTATGGCTTGTGGGTTCTCATTTGTTTGAGCTATTTCCCCTTCGTAATCTCTATCGAAGTCGAGGTTCTCTTCTGGAGAAATCGAAAAGCTTTGTTCCCAGTGTCTTATGAAGTGATCTTGGAACTCTGCATCTTGCTGCACTTTCCTTTCTTTCACTTTGATATTTATTATTTGTTTTGGTTAGGTTCCTCGCAGTCTTCGGAATTGGGTCCAAAATATTTTTAGTTCCCTTACGATGTCAATTTTTCTAATTATGTTATTCCATACTTAAATTGCTTTTTCTTTTATCATTATCCTCAATTGGCTTCTGATGGTGTTTAGCCAGTTATATTTTTCCATCGTATTACTCAGATCCGTTATTTCTCTTGTCAATGTTTTAAATTTCTCGATTTTTCTTTTAATTTAGTCGTCCCATCTCGGTGCAGGGAGGGTCCTGTATTCTATTTTAGGTGTATACATTGCGTCGGCTTCTATTATTTTTTCACTTATCTTCTGTATTTCGGCCTCTATTACGTTATTTTCTTGGTTGTTAAGGGTTCTGGTATCTATGGTGCTCAAGTAGTCTTTATATTTGGCCCAGAATTTTCTGCTGAGTTATTTCCTTTGTGGTATCTTAATTTAGGTTGGTGAGGTTAATATAGCTGTGACCATACCTAGCTGGTAAGATGAGGTTGCCGGCTTGGTCTCAGTATGGTGATTGAGGTCAAAATTGGGGTTAGCGAGAACAATATCTGGGGTGGTGGAGGATCTGTTGGTTAGGAACGTTGGGAAGTCTTATCCTTCTCTTTGGACTATATTTCTTTGCACCAGTATACTAGGATTCTGCCTGTGCCGTTCATATTGACTGTGTAGTCTGCTGCACTGCATCTAGCGTTGAGTTTTCCTGTCAGAATTGTAGAGCTTGCTCGCCAAAAGAGTTTAATAAAGTTGGGAATGGGTAAATACGAACGGCTTTAGGGTTGATAAGCTCCGAAAACTACCAGATCGCCTATAGTCATTTTAATTTTTATCGCGAGGTAGGATTCCTCTAGATCCTTTATTTCGGTGTAGTTAATCCCCGCTTTATCCCTATTGATACACCGTCAAATCTGGTTTGGGTATGGTTGACAGATATGATCCTATAATTTGGTATAAAGATTTCTTTGATTTCGGTGTTGATATCATATTCGGTTAATATGACTATATCTGGGTCTTCTTGTCTAATTATATTTGAGTAAATAATTCTCTTTGTCACCCAGCCGTTCACGTTTAGAGAAAATATTTTTAGTTTGCGTTGGTACGTGAACATGATTGATTTAATTCCTTCTCTATTTACTTGAGTTAATTTTCTCGGTTCTGGCTGGAGAGCGGGTGCTGGCCAGATTGTTTTTCCTCAAATTGGTCGCTGGAGATGTTATAGCATGATCCAGGGATAATTAAGATCATTTCTTGCTGTAGGGCATTGTGGACTTCTGTCTCGTCCGCATCTGCTTCATAGTCGCATTTATATAATCCTTTGACCAATCCTTCTATGATTTCTTTTTGTTTGCAGGTTTTGGGTAGGGGGTTTGCATGGGTGCCGTATATTTTAATATTGAGTTCCTGGGTTTCTAGTTGATGTTTTTGTTTTGTTTCTCTTCCTCCAATTTTTTGCAATCTCTTCGTGAGATATTTTTTCATCGGTCTCCATTTGATTTTCTTCTTAGTTCTTCGTTTTTTGTTCTTGTTCATTTGGTTTCATGTTTATGTTGTAAATTTCGCTTGAAGGTGGGTTCTCGGAGAACCAAATTTTTTTTAGGCTGTTCTTTTCAAGCATCATGTTCAGTTCGGTATCATGTAATCCAGGTTTCACAATATTCACGAAGTGAGCGTGCATAATACAAAGGATGAGATCGGGCCACATGTTTCCCTGAATGTTTACGGTGGTGGTTTGTGAAGTAGGTACTCTCGTTATCCTCCTGCCGTTGCAGTGGAGTATGTTGTATTATTTTTCCTTTTTTTTTCTTTATTATTTGCTTTATCATTGGGCAAGATATTGCATGTGTTCTGTGGCGGTTTTCACAGTTCAGACACTTTTTTTCGGCTGCTCTGCATTCGTCCTACTGGTGGTATTTACTTGAGCATTTCGAGATAGTTTTCCCGTTGATCTGGCAATCTTTGGTTCCGTGCGGTTTCAAGGCGTAGCACTTAAAGCAAACCTGAATCAAAACAAACGTCTCTCTCTCGTTTTGGTCCGGGAAGCTCTTGGTGTAAAAGGCAAGCAGGCCGTGTTCTGCGGCTTTCTTTTCCATTTCCGTGGTCCGAAAGACGATTTTGGAGACGTGTTGATGTTCTTCGCCGTTCTGGTTTTTAAAATTCACAATGTCTTCAATTCTGGCCCAAGTTTGTTCTTTTTCTAATTCATCTTTTATTTCCGTAGTTGAGTCAGTGCCGACCCACGGATCGAGCATTCGGCATATGATGGATCATTTCTTTGTTACGTTTGGTGGTGTACGTGGGTCGAGACCGATTTTTGTTAATTTCTTCGTTGCGTCTTCACTTAGGAGGTATTCCAGGTCTTTCTCTGTGTCATAAAAATGCCAAATAGCCGTTGAATTGATCTTTCAGCCTGAGTAAAATTACTCCTATCTCAGCTTAGATCGTTTGTAGGGTCTTTTCACACGTGGACCTTTTCTTCTCGGGGAGGATACGAAGAGGTACCCTCTTCGCACCCTCGTGGTCTTCCATTGTGGCTAATGGGAAGCCTTCTTTTTGGTGGTCTGTGATTTCCTAGGTCTAATTTATTTTTTTTTACTTTTTTGTTGTATGAATGAGAAAATGAGAATGATGCCACCTCTCCCATAATCTTTGTCGTGGCCGGTGTAACTGCCTGGGTGAAAATGATGAATGGAAGGAGTGATAGATCTGGGGAGGCCCTCCGGGAGGATGACTCATGGCGGACTTGGTCATGGTTGGGGATTGAATCAACTACCACCACCCGGGGTGCCGCCCCTCCTGGGGTTTGGTTATACATAGAGACGGTTTTATGTCCCTTTATGGTCCTGGCTGTGCCGGTAGGGATAGAAAGGCCTCTTTCCCAACAGTTGCAGCATCACCTCTTGTCCGTGGTGCCTATGGCGAAAGCTTCCACAGTGGGCTAGTCTACAAATCTGATTTTCCAACCGCGGGTGTATGTGGGGGGGTAGGGGGTGAAGAGTTTAGTCACCATAAATTTGTTTAAGACTGTCAAGGAAAAAACTCTTTCTTATGTCCCTCGTATGGGAAATATGGGTGGTTGAGTGAGAGTGAGTTGTTTGAAATGCCATTATATTCACTGATCTTGGAATTCTTCTCCTCTCTCAGATTCCAACGATGAAAAGTGCGAAAGTAGCGTAGGTTAAGTCTTTCGAGTGAGCGAGCTCAATATCAGGTAGCAGCTAATCTGAAGGGAATTAGGGTTGTGTGTAGACATTCCTATATGGTAAATCCACCCTCTTCCCACTCTTTTCAATTCCACTTTTAAGGAAATCTTCCGCACCTACCAGAAGAAGTGACCGGACAAATGAAAATCGAAGATGAAGAATTACATAATTTATGTTTCAAACAAATCTTTAAATGTAGCCAGCTGCAGACGTGGCAGGCAATTTACCTGATTTAGAGATAACAATGATGCTAATGAAGAAAAATAAAGAAAATAATACATAAAAACAATCCTAAAAAAGATCCGCAGTGTAAAATTAAATAATAATTATGAAGTTAAGAATAATTATAGTAAAAAGATCCGAGGTGGACAGAAGATTAAAAATAAAAGATCCGTAGTAGAAAAAAAATTAAGCATCGATAAGCTCGTTGAATTAAAGAAAGACTTGCATTTCCGAGAATCAATTTAGAAACATAATGAAGAAAAGAGGCAAAAAGACTGAGGTTACCAGACAACTTGCTACAAACCATCTCTTTCTTTCAACACATTTGCTCTCTTTCCTTCTACTTCATACACAATTTTCTCCCTTAGATCATCTTTAATCGTTGCTCGCAAGTTGTGGAATGCTACACTACGCCGGGGAGTGGAGAAATGAATTTAAAGAGAGGTACCCGCTCCCCGGTAATATATAATAAAAAGAATTTTCCCTTACTGCGCACTAGGTAGTCTCCTCTTTGATAAAAAATACATTTAGTTAAACTACGGTATAGGAGGGCGGGTTATGGATATAAGCCATTTCCCTACAAACACACTTCATTAAAAAGAACCTCTTTAGGTCCACCATCATCTTAAAAAAAATATCGTAGACTGTAACATTTGGATTCCATATACTCTAAACCAATTCAAACACATAAGCTTGGTCATAAATGTAATGACTATGGGATTATTCCCCTATAAAAAAGGGGTCAACTTTCAGTGGGCTATGTAGTTAATAAACCGTTGATCATACCTAAAGCAAGGCGTGGGCGGGGCATATAAATAGAAAATGGAGCATTACTTTCTTATAATAACTGCTAAAATTCTGAGTTATTATTATTAGAAAATACAACAGGAATACCACGTTCGGGTTGCATCTAATCTGAAGGTAATTAAGGTTGTTTGTAGAGGTTCCTATATGATACCCCCCCCCACCCCCACCCCCTCCGCGCTTTCCAATTCCACTTTTAGGAACTGTCCCGTACCTACCAGAAGAAGTGACCCTACAAAGAAAACTCGAAGATGAAGAATTACCGAATCTACGTTTCAAACAAACCTTTAAAAATAGCCAACTACAGACATGGCAGGCAATTTACCCGATTTATAGGTAACAATGATGCTAATGAATAAAAAAAAAAAAAATACATAAAAACAGTCCTAAATATGTTCCGTAGTGTAAAATTAATAATAAGTATAAAGTTAAAAATAATTATAGTAAAAAGATATGAAGTGGACAAAAGATTAAAAATAAAAAGATCCGTAGTGGAAAAAAAAAAGAGCAGCGACAAGCTCGTTGAATCCACAAAAGTTAAGTTCATCGAATAAAAAGGCTTGAATTTAACGAGAGGTACCCACTCCCCGTTAATATATAAGAAGAAGAAGATTTTGTCCAACAAACACTTAAAACAGACCAGAACAAGAAGAACACCAAGGAAGACGCACAAGCATCTCCCAAACACAAATCAACGGACCTAAATATTAAGATTTAGGGTTCCCCAGCGACCCCACTCCCGAGGCTGTCCACAGTTATGGACATACTCGAAGGAGTACTGAAAGGCCGTTTTAAGTGGGAGTATGACTGCGATGCCAGCAAGGAAGATGTAATTTCATCACTTAAAGGCGGTAACATCGAAGTTTGCCCAGAATCCTGCTTTAACTTATCACACGATCAATTTAAAAAGAAGAGATCTGGTAGGGTGTGATCCCCCGCCCTAACAGAACCGGCGAAAATCAAACTAATTTGAGACGACAAATATAGATTACAATGTCAAGTTTATTAGAAAGTTTAAGATCTTCTCTCTCAACATCAATGGCTGGGAAAGCAAGAAAACAACTTCAAACAACATCATAAGAGAAGTGGGCCCAGACATTGTTTTAATATCGGAGCATTGACTTAATCCCGAAGTCGACCTCATTAAGATACAAAACTATCACATTCTTATGGCAAATCATAGTAATGAGAGATACGACGGCGTCGCAGCTGCTATACTCAAGGGTATCAGGTATAAGGAGATCCTGAACCTAGAAGAGTCGTACCTCGTAATCAAGATCTGCACGACCATTGACGATCTGGTTATTGCGGCGGGGTACCAACCACCAAGGCGCCCGTATCTCCCAATACCGAACTTCTCCGTCTATTCAGAAAAAACAACTCCACCATCATGATTGGCGACCTGAACGCCTGCTGCAGGGAGGCAAGTTATGCCAACGATCCCAACGAGCAAGGCCATTCATTAAGCCTCCTAATGGAAAGAGATTTAGTACAAAAGATTGGTCCAGACTTCGCTACATATCTGACAAGGAGATCTTCCACAACCCCTGACATTGTACTAACGAACGATAACTTCGTACTGAACCAGGTTACCATTCCCAGCACCTATACTCCATCAGATTATATCAGCATGATCACAACTATAACAACTTCACCAATCCAAGTCAAAGTCCCCTCTTGCAGATGTCTGCAAATGGCAGACTGGCCCCTATATAAGAGACTGCTACAAGACTTCCACATAGAGAACTTAGAAGGAGCTACCCTCGAAGACATTGACGCTCATATTGTGAACTTTATGTCAAAAATAGTGAAAGCAGACAGAGTAGACATCTCGAGGGTAGAATATAAGACACTCCCAGCCCTACGCTGGGACGAGGAGATCCAACAACGACGTAATAGACTGGAAAAGCTCACTTTAGAGATCCTGGCGTATGGCAATAATGCAGTCAGATGCCATCAAATGAGAAACCTACGCATGGAGCTCAAACATCTGATCAGCGAGAACAATAAACAGATCTGGAAAGGTATCAATGACATGATGGAGCTGGAAGACGACCCCAATAAATTCTGGTCGCAAATTAGAAATTAAAGCGACATGCTCCAGGATAAAAGCCCCATTTTCATTACCTCGGGTGAAAGGAAAGTGACCGGAGATCATGAAGTCGAAAGCCACTTAAGGGAACACTGGAGTAGGAAATTCGAAATTACGGAGCAGGAATACTTAGACTTTGATATGGAGTATGAGGAGGAAGTAATGAAACACCTGAGACGGAGAGACCCAAACTAACACCCTTTCACTACGTCTACGACAACCGACAACCGAGAGAGGAAGGAAGGTCGTTTACTCATGAGGAACACGAAAAGGCCCTTAAAAGTTTTTGGAAGAAAGCTCCGGGCATCTCGGGAATAACTAGAGCTCATCTCCTTAATGCCTCGCCTAATATTAACGAGGCACTATTACGACTATTCAATGCTTGCCTGAATGTCGGATACCTTCCGGACCGGTTGAAGAGAGCGAGGATGATCTTATCCCCAAACTGGGCGAACCTAGAGGAGAGGTCAAAAGTTATAGGCCTATTTCCCTCTTGGAGTTCATAGGGAAGCTTTATGAAAGGCTCCTAAATGACAGGCTAAAATGCTATCTGGACGCAGTGAATCTGTATAACAGGCAGCAACATGGTTTCCGAAGCACCTTTGGACGGAAACCGCCCTTTGTTCTGATGATAGAGTTCGTTGCCAACGCAAAAGCAGAAGACAAGAGGGTTTACGTCGTTCTGAGAGATGTTGCGTCAGCATTCGACAAAGTTTGGATTCCCGGACTGAAGAAGAAGATAAGCGATCTTGGCATGGAAATGAACATCACCAAAGTCCTCTGCAACTATCTGGAGGAGAGGGAGGTGACTATAAAGATAAATGGCTATGAGGGACACCCTTTCAATATGAAGGCTGGTGTACCCCAAGGGGGCTGCCTAAGCACCACTCTATACACTATCTTTACAAGCGACCTCCCCCTTCCAACCCAAGACTATGCACTCAATGTGCAACTAGCCGACGACATCTCACAGGTCATTACCAGCGACTACAAGAACCCTGTCGATATAGCCAACAGGAAGGCGGGCGAGATTGGGAACATAAACGCGTATGACAAGCGAAATAAGATCCGAACCAACAACGACAAGTTTAAGGTTATCCGAGTTGGCGTAGTCAAGAGAAATGACGTTGTCGTGAACGAAGAGCTCCACCCATACTGATCACTAGGTAGTTTCCTCTTTAATAAAAAAAACATTGAGTTAAACGACGGGGAAGGGGGCTGGGTTAGGAAGAGTACTCGCGGTTAATTTCGTGGGTAACGCAGATTGTCCCTAGTGGTCAACCCAAATGGTTTGAGGTTTTGTGAATTAGGGAAAGGAAGCTCACCGATCAGTTTCATTACAGCCCGACCCTTTTCCGCCCTCTCGGTTCCAAAAGGGAATTCGGTGCATCACAGCGTCCTTCCTTAAGTTACGCTATGCTTCAACTTTGCTTGTTTTAATAATATCTGCTCAAATGCTGAGATATTATTAACCTAACCGTGGGATAGGGGGTTGAGGTGTAAGGAGGGGGGGGAGGGGGTATGCGCGTAGGGTGCTAAGAAGTGTAGGGGTGTATGTCGGTAGTTGTGTGTGGGGGGGGGGTATATGGGGGGGGAGGGCAGGTTGTAAGGTTTATCTAACTAAATTTAGCAAACTTATGTTTATGGAACTCAGGTTTAGCCAATTTAGGTTTAGCTTATTTACGTTTTAGAAACTTCGGTTTAGTTTTTTTAGGTGTCGTGAATCTAGGTTTAAGTTGTCGGAGAAAGAGGACTAATAAATTTTTAACTAATCTACCCATTAGAACGAAATTTGGAATATCAACAGAAGTCAGTATAGGCTTTGGTGGAGGACTAACTGATGAAATGTAATTTATAAATCTATAAGAAAAAGTATAAAAAAAGTTATAATGAATAAATGTTATCGGGTTGCCAACGGCCGTACGACGATTAATTTTCGCCCGTTCCGTCAATTCTACCCGAGCTGACCCGTTTGTATGCGTCGTATCAGGAAGCTACGCCTCGTATCGCTAGAAAGTACATTCCGTTTCTAATAAGGCATTAAGATGACTTAATTACTAAAGTTTTTACCGTCGCTTAAAGTAAGGCGAGTAGACTGGACTTTTGCCATTTTGTGAATTAGGGGGAGGGAGCTAACCGATCAGTTTTATTACGGCCCGACCTCTTTCCGCCCTCTCGGTTCAAAAAGGGAATTCGGTGCATCACAGCGTCCTTCCTTAACTTTGCTTGTTTTAATAATAACTGCTCAAATTCTGAGATATTATTAACCTAACCGTGGGGAAGGGGGTTGGAGTGTAAGGGGGTAGGCGTGTAGGGTGCTAAGGAGTGTAGGTGGGTATGACGGTAGGGGTGTCGGGGTTATGTGGAGAAGGTTCATGTGGTAAGGTTTAGCTAAGTAGTAGTTTTAGGTTTGTGAAACTTAGGCTTGGCTGTTTTTAGGTGTCGGAGAAAGGGGGCTAATAACTTTTTTAACTAATCTACTCATTTGAACGAAATTTGAAATATCACCATAAGTCAGTATAGGTTTTGATTGCGAATAGGTTTCACCGTTCTCCCGCGGTTAGTTAAGAAGACGCGCACGCGCTGAATACCGTAACCCATCGTCGAATAATCGCCTATATGTCCCTTATTTATAAACATACTCTGAAAGTAACTCGATATCTTTAGTGTGGATAGAATTTGTTGATATTTTATTTCATGTATAAATTAGCCATATCCCATAGAAACACGTATAGTCAGGTTCGGAACCCAAAATGGCGCCGAAAAAACGAAACTGATTTCTGGGTTTTTGCGTCAATGTTCCGTCGTAATTCAATTTAGGATACAATTAATCATCATCATCATCATCATCATCATTATCATCATCATCATCATTAACTTTATGATTTAAGAAGGGGATTTTTTAGGTATTTGAATAATAATTTCATCTTAGCTTGGTTATGACTTATGATTTTTATATCAAAGTTATTTCTAATAATTCTTTTATAATATCAAAAAACAAAATGGTGAAGTTCAGAAATAAATATAAGTATAGAAATTCTGTGTATTTTTTAAAATCCAAAGAATTACAAATAGTGAAGCTCCGAAAATTTATTTTTATATCTTCTTCTTCTTCTGTTATGCTTCTATAATTCTAAATTTTAGCAACATGATATTTTGAAACGGGGGAAATTTAGTTTAGAGTTCCTTTTTAAAAATATTCTAATTAGCATATTTTGGGGTAGGGTTATTCCACCCCCAAAATTCAAGCAACCCCATTAAAACACTGTAAAATCCTTCCCTATATGCCCACCCCCACCATATCTCCAACACATTAAAGACTCATTGCCTATATATATATATATATATATATATATATATATATATATATATATATATATATATATATATATATATAATATATATATATTGTGATAGAACGGTCTGAGGCCGCTTAATTTCAACCACTATCACATGTTGTTTAGAAACACGTTGCAACCCACGTGCATCTTTGCGTCGAAGCAGGGCGCCCTATCGCCACCTGAGTCAATATTTAACCAAGGAGGTCATCCCCCATCGCTTGTTTCGCCCCATGCGTCGATCTCGCCAGATTAAGTTAGGCTTATGGGCAGATAAGGTATGTTCTCAGGCGACGCTGGGCATTCCCCCGAAGCCCCCACTCCATTGTTCCCTACGCCAAGTGGATAGCTCGACTATTTATATGGAAACTTTACCGATTAGAGCAGATCAGATCCAGATTATCTTCGTGAGACATCACACCGATCCGGTCTCACCTTGTGCACCAGGGGCCCTCTACCTCGAGATCCACCATTATTGTCCAGAAGAAGACAATATCCCCTTGAGTGCCAAGGTTCGAGCCTTCAAGACGCCAAGTCCACAAGGCCCCCCCTGTTGTTCAGAAAGAGAACAACGTTAGAACAGCCATTGTTCTTTGAGCCCGTTGACAAGAAACGGTTCTCACCCTCCCCCATGTTGTTCAAAAAGTGAACAACGTTAGAACAGCCATTGTTCGTTTGAGCCCGTTGACAAGAAACGGTTCTCACCCTCCCCCCTTGTTGTTCAGAAAGAGAACAACGTTAGAACAGCTATTGTTCTTTGAGCTCGTAGACAAGAGACGGTACTCACCCCCCTGTTTTTAGAAGAGAACAACGTTAGAACAGCCATTGTTCTTCAAGCCCGTTCGTCAAGAAACGGTTCTCATTCCCAAGACGTCACGTCAGGATGATTTAATCCCCCCCCTTCTTCGGCTGGAACTCGCCAGCAGACCAAAATTCCTTCGCGTCGCCTTCCTCTGCAAAAAAAATTGTAATTACGTAAGCTGAGCATTAGCCAGATATTCCTACGACCCTTTCTGTTTTGTGTGTTGTTGATAGTTTAATTAATAAAACTCTATTTTATTAATGATAGCCATATTATTATTCTTGGGCTCAGTTCCACTTCTTAAGCATATTGAAGATAAATAACATCGGTCAACCAGATAACCACGCACTCGAAATATAATTGAATCATTCCCACAACGAATAGTTATATATGGTATATCGTCGAGAGTCCATTCTACGACATATATATATATATTATATATATATATATATATACACTCTCAAACCCAGCCCATCACTACTATCGAACCCCATTGCCTATAGGCTTGGAAGCCATCAAAACTACCATTATGTCTACACATTCTAACTTCCTACGTCCATATCCAACCCTCAGCACGAACCAATCAGATTAACTGGGCTGAATCAAAATCAACCATTCGGCAGCAGCTCCAAACCATCACTTTGAATGCTTATATCCCCCTCCCCTCCTTTTCACCCCACCAGTCCTCTCCGATTTCCTCCCGTTTCCATAAACTTCATGATAATGATTTCAAATAC